>QCXZ01000064.1:13405717-13770239 GCA_025024175.1 Rhyzopertha dominica
AAGCGACCTACTTACTAATTGTTGGTAACAAAATAGCCGCCGTTTAATATCACTTTATACATAGACCTCCACGATATTCAGTTAATTTTGAAAATACATAGACTAAAAGTGCCGGTTTGTCATAGGGATGACTCATGCACCACTCATAGGAACCGGGGTGCGATTGGCAGAAGCAGGAAACGGGAGCGATAAACGGGATACCACGAGGAGAAGGAAGAAAAACAGGACACAAGGGTATAACGATGCTCTTTAAAAACCCTTCGGATTGTCGATTGTTTACTACCGTTTTTGTTATTATTATTTATTTATTGTGTCCTGAACAACAGTGATTTTGGGCAAGGAAATAATTCAGACGCGGAACTGAATAACTGAATTTAATACAAATTTAGATAGACAGATTCCTTTTACACAACCGTCCTTAGGTTTAAGCTGCCATGTTATATTAGTGAAAGTGCACAGAAATATTATGATCATTCAAAAACTTAAGAGGGGCGTTTACCTAGAGCGAAGCGGGTCATTTTAAGCACCTACCGTTTTACATTTTACCGAGTTATTCGAATCTTTTTCGAAGTGAAATTTCGACATGGCAATGACAAAAGATGTAGCTACAACGTAGAGTTCGAGTTTTTTCTGAATGTGGTACGGTAATGTAAATATTTGTTGTTATATTTTGCTTAAAAATGCGTATTTTTGGCGAGCTATTTCTCGAAAACTAAGGCACATAAACGAAAAATTCGAACTCCACGTTGTAGCTACATATTTTTTTGTACACTACCAAAAACATGTGCACGATAAATAAGTAAAGACATTCAAAAAATCTAAAACCGCAAACCCTTTCGCACCAGTCCGTCAAGAGAGCGGAATGCGAATGCCCATCCCCACCAGATCCGTCGCGTGGTATCCAGAGAACAGTGAGGCTAAGATACAAACCTGTCGGGAATGATCGTGCGGTATACGATTTATTCCGATATGACCGGATTTCTAAGCTTTTATGTCCAAATACGCGTGACAAGTTTAATGTTAAAAGCTCTTTCACATTAATTTACTGTCTGCCGAAGCAATGGGGAGGCGGAATGAAAATTATTATAAAAGTTCCTCCAGAAATCATAGTCGACATGCAGTTAGAATGAAATGTTATATAGTTCATATTTACAGAAATAAATGGGTTATTTCATATTTTGAATAACCTGGTATAATATCATAGTAAGTTACTAATATCATGCTTACTTTTTTATGCACACGCTACAGTCAGCAATTTTCCGAATATTAGTTTAGCCCGTCTGTTGCTCGTACGATCTTTGCGTGATGTCAACCTATCGGCTACCCTCTTACGTCCCATGTCCCGCTGGTAACATGGGTTGCATAGTTTACATTTTGCCCGATCGCTCCAAGTAAATGCCCCTCTTAAGTAAATAGATAGTTTCTAACTGAAATGAGTAATACTGTAATAAGCCTTTTGTCATTTGTTCACCTCTATCATTATTTTAACCCACACTTTTGCATTTAAATGTTGCAGATCAAAATATTGTGATTTGGTTAGCTTTGCTTATGGTAGAAGCATTAATTTTTAGAATATACTATCCAACTGTCAGTCCTAAGTGTGTGCGACATGAGTTCCAATATGCAACAATAGCGTTGACTGTATTAGATAGCCTTTCACCAAAAAACTTTTATGCAATTTTGTCAACATATTATCATCATCTGCCTCTAATAGTGAAAAAAATTTCCCCCGTTATAAAAGATAACATCTTCAACGAGAACAATTATTTTTTCAAGCTAGTAATTTATATATTAGTAAAATGGAGTAACCAATAAAGCTCTAAACTCAGGTTTTTGTTAAATATAAGGTAAAGCTTACTAACGGTATATAGAGCGAGATTGTGTATATCTTTTGAATTGTCAAAGTTAAGCTAAATATTGCTTAATATTTGATATGAAATTTCTTATTCTGCCTCTTGAATTTATAAGCAGGTCATCACTTATTTACAGTCGCATAAATCGGCGAAAACTTCTCAGTATTAAAAAATTGCAAAAGCCCATAATTCTTGTTTTATTTTTCTTTTATAAAGAAATGAAGAATTAAAAATATGACTTAGACACATCCAAGTCTGTTGTCAGGATACACAGTACTGACGATGAAATGGATATTTATCTGGCGTATGAAATTGCTATAACCTGGTATATATTCCATTTTGTTAAGTTAAATAGAGACATATATGTTATTCAAATTAGAAGTTTATGTACTGGCTTTGTTCGTGTAGGTATTTTTATATATATAATAATATATAATAATAAATAAGAAACTTAAATGAAGTAAAATCGGACAATCGATTCCAAAGTATCGCTTTTTCAATCTGATAGCAATTCCGCATGTCATAAATCGATTTGCTATTTAACTCATAAATATTAGAAATATAAATCCGGGTAACATAGTTAAAAAATGACATTCTTTGAAGGTGATATGTATTGTTTCAAAACCCAAAACCCAAGATGGCGCTATAGTCGCTACAAAGTTAAAGATTTTAAATGGCAAGGAAGAATTGGTCAATGCTTTTTCAAGTTAAGAGAGTTTTTAATCTGCAGGCCCTTAGTATTATATTTTAACCCTTGTAAGTTCGGAATGATTATTCGAATTCAATTTACTAAATGCGATTGTGTAGACAATACAAGTGTTTGACAAAAAAACTTCCGCTACCTTCCAGGATTTTAAACACCTACATTACAATAGATTGTCGGATTTCGATTTTTTAAACCCATACATCTAGAGAATAAAATTTGCTTGCAAATAAGATGTCTCTTGACCCTAATTGTTGTTTAAAGTATTTGAATTGCTAGCGACAGTGGCGCCATCTTGGATTTAAAAAAATATACCTCTAAATAGATATCATTTTTCAAAGATCCTATCTGCTTTTGATCCTAATCTTCTAGCATAACGCGTTAAGCTTATCGGTTTTGCAAAATATTTTGTAAAGAACATCTATGTTCAATCCTGATCAAAATGGGATTTATCTTAATTCAAATGCTTATCTCGGTTTACATGTAGTTACCTAAAAGTCATATAGGAGAGAAGACACTACAGGCGATATATTTAAAACCATCAATTGTGAGCTTTGCAATTCTTGTTCAACTGAAATTACCGGCATTGGTAGCGTTTGCTGAATATTTCAGTGAGACGTCGTCTGCTCGCCCAAGTCCCTATTTCGAAGGCGCCTTATTTTGCAAGGCGAAGTGCTCTTAATATATTGAAATGCAATTGATGTTTTACTCAAGTAGATACCTGGAGTACTATTCAGAGACAGGCAAATTCTCTTGAATATTCATTTGTTCCTTTGGATTTCGTTTCAATTAATGCGCCCCTTCAGGACTTTAAGCTAGGTATTGCTCTGTGCAAAGAACAGAATCAAACAGAGATCGTTTCAGTAGCACTAGAACATTACATAGAAATGACGTTTGTATGACGATATATTATCTTGCGCTTAGGTATCTTGTCAGTATGATGTATGCTGATGGCATGCATAATTTATTCGAACGTGATCTAGGTAAAAGCAAGGACATAACTGTACATGAATGATCCATCCTCATGTCAATTGTTTGCTTCTCAGGATGACATGATATACTAGACTTATCGAACGTAATTACTATATACAGTTTATTTATTTATTTATTTATTTATTTATTACATTGACTTTCCAACAGATTCAGAGAATCCAAAAGCAGGAAAGCACTAGGTAGCGTATTTAAATGAAGTAATTAGGGTTAAGAGGAGTTGTGATTGAATAAGTTACATCTGAAATGTTATTTTTAACAGTTTAGCAATTATAGTTATGGTTCTTTCAAGATCTTTTTAAGAGATGTTAATGATAGTGAAAAAATATTGAGATGAGTATAAGCCGAGTTATAAGTGTAAATTACACGATATAATGGTGAATTTTGGCAGTGACTTGTTTTACAAGTATAAACATGAAAAGTATTCTTAGTCCTAAGAGGGTATAGAGGAGTACTAATATTTACGTGACTAATTAAAGACGTTGACAACAATGCGTTAACTACCTTGTACAGAAAGATAATATCAAAATTCTCGCGTCGTTTGCTTAAGCTTGTCATATTGTATTTTTTTTAAGTTATATTCGTAAGTCAAGGTGTGGAGATCCCTATTAAACTTATAATTAAGCTTACCAATGAATTTTTTTGTACGCGTTCAATTCGGTTAATGTATTTGTAATACAACGGATTCCAGACGACACTGGCATACTCTAGATGGCTGCGCACCAAGGTATCATAGAGAATTTTGAATGATTTTATATTGGTAAATTTAGTTGTGGTTCAAAAAATAAAACCTAAGTTTCTGAGCGAGCGCTGTATTATTTCTTCAACGTGCAATTCAAATCTTAGTTTGCTGTGTACAATGACGCCCAGGTCCTTTATTTTATTAATAGAGTTAAGGGTGTGGTTGTTTATTGCATATTTAGTGGGGACCGACAGCCTATTTCTCGTGAAAGTGATGTGATAGCACTTGTCTAGGTTTAGATATAAATAATTTCTGGTACAGTATAAGTATAAGTTATTTAAATCAATTTTCAAAAGCAGTGCATCATGTAAGTTAGTTATTTCTCTGTAAATTTTCATATCGTCTGCGTACCGTAGATAATTTGAGTGTTGAATAAAATTACCAATATCATTAATAAAAATAAGAAATAGCAGAGGACCTAGATGAGTGCCCTGCCGTACACCGGATATTACAGGTACTGAAGACGATACTGAGTTTTTTATTGTTACAACTTGGCTCCTATTACATAAGTACGATTTTAGCCACCTTTTGCAGATTACCATGCACACCGAAATTCTCCAATTTAATAAGAAGGGAGGCATGATGGTGAACTTTATCGAACCCTTTGGAAAAGTCGGTATACACGGCATCCACTTGAGCTCTTTTATCCATGCTTTCTGACAGATGTTGAACAAAAGTAACGAGATTAGTTACTGTCGACCTTGCACGGAAAAAAACCATGCTGACGTTCATCTATGTGTTGTTTAATATTAAAGAATAATTCATCAGTAACACAGCTTTCAAAAATTTTACCAAAAATTGACAAGAGCGATATGGGACGATAGTTGGTTACTTTAATCTGATCTCCTGATTTATAGATGGGGACAATGTTTGCTTGTTTCCATTTGCTTGGGAACACCCCTTCTTTCAAAGACTTATTGAATATAATACTAAGTGGTTCAGCAAGGATCTCATCGCACGTTTTGATAAATATGCCAGGAATGCCGTCCGATCCGGTGCCCTTGCGTATATCTAGTTTGATAATTTTTTCTACTATTGATTCTTTTGAGATGTTGTAGCTGCTTGTTGTAACTGTTAGCAAGCTTTTTGTGCGAGTGTACGTAATAGGAGTCAGGGCTTCATATGTGCCCCTTTAATAAAATATTAAGCAATAGTTCACAGGAAATAGTAGAGATTGCGGTCAAAATAATCACAAGTGCTTGGTAATTGTATCGACAATGTGTTCAAATAACGGTGCGGAATCATTTGACTTAACGGTCAATTTGTGAGAGTATAGAATGTAAACATTATGCTCCTAGAAAACTAGCATTATGTCGAAATGATTATCACAGCTATCTTATAAGGAACGCGAAGCAATATATCATATTATTTCCAAGATATTTAATTAAGCTATACATAAAAAATGGCCAAAACGGTACGGAGCTACAACTTGAATAGAAGAGGAATCATGGTTGAAGGAAAAAGGAAGGAAGGAAAAAAAGTTGAACATTGCGATAATATTTGTGGATTTTCAACCAATTAGTAACTTAAGTTTAACAGAACACTACTAACGGTAGAACTTTATATTCAGCCCTCACATTCGCACGTTCTTCACGCCGGCATATGGACGGTAGTGAGCTATTTACGACATTCATTCGGTATTCCTACCTTAAGAGTTCTATACAGGGACGAAACTAGTCGTAAAATCCAAATAAATTGATTACAGTAGATGTTTATTATTGAATGGTATTCACTGATTTTTTTGATAGATTGTCGAATTGCAATGTAAATTGTAAATATTAGTTTAATACTACAATGTATTTGTAGTAAAATTATGACGTTCAATTCTGCATAATTGACTGCCTTTAAAACACCAAATGCCGATGGGTACCCGCTTTCTTGTTTATGCAGAAAAGAAAACTGTTTTAATTTACCGTCGAAACAAAACTAAACCTCAATTTAATTTATTTGCCACCACCGGCATAACCAGAGTTATTTTCATGCAAAGATGATATTTGGAAGCATTTATGAATATAATAAATATTTAATATTAACCGCTCGTACCACATTCTATATCTACAGAATCGTAATATGTGGTATCAAGAAGGGATGCCTAAGCCGCTTCGGATTTATCTTTAAATCTAATTGGCTGGAATTTAAATAATATGCCACAGTCTTCTTGCTATACCGTGAGTTGTTACTTTAAAATATTATTGGTTTAAATGTTAGTCCCCAAACGTATAATAAATTTATGGGACGATGTATGTGTTCCAGCCAATCGTGTATCGTATACGAACCGACGTACGATCATTTCGATACAGCTTTCTGAGCAGGTACTGCTAATGCGGTACCTAACTAGTAGTCACGCTGGTAATTACAGTGAGCGATAACTTTTTGGGTAAGTATATATAACGCATTTCAAAGACACTTCACTCAAAAATACTTTTTACCTTTGGAAATTTAAGGTTTATTATAATGTGTGCCAGAATATAGCGAGATGTGCTTCTTCCAACATTTTAGAATGAGTAAAAGAATAACGCATGCAACTCAAATCTATGGGACCCACAAACTTTATAAAAGTAATCCTGGACAATATGATTAGCAAATCTTTTTGTTTGGTTTATGTTCCACTGAAAGTCATATTCTTTCTTCTCCTCCGTACGGGGTAGATCTAAGGGATGTCGAATGAAGTGTTCTTTAGTTTCTAAACTAACTTTGAGTAATTGATTTTTGAGGTTACAAACCTACTTTTAACGTTTTTCACAATACATTCTTATAAAAGTTCTTATTATTTAGTCGCAAACACAATACAAAGTTTTGTGATTTTGACTCTACTTGGACTATTGAGCGGAACTGTATATATTATACTCCAACCATTTTTGCACTATTTTTCACATATGTATAAGTGCCACATTGTCAAACAGAACTGCAAAGAACAAGTATTCAAACGGGCATCATGAAAAGTGATTTCATTAAACGAAATTTAAATAAAGCGACTATATTTCCATATTCCAAATCAACCGAGCATTCAATTCCAGGGGATGGTAGTTTTAAAAACAGATTACGGTGATAACGGAACCAATTTAAGACAAAATTACCCCAACCCTTTGGGAATAAACTCGCTAAACACCGGCTTCTTCGGCTTCCACCGGCGAATTCCGCTCCACATTTAAAACTAATTATTATGCATTAGCCACCTATCTAAACCAGCTTTTTCGCCATCTCCGGAATGTTAAAATAATAGGCAACGGCGGGGACAGCCAATAAATCACCTGGGGTAATTCCCCCACGTGAGCGCAGTACGAAAGCTCCGGTGCCGCGGTTCCAGGCTAATAACTCAAGGCCTGCTATCAAAAACAAGAAAGTCCCTGTCAGATAAGTGGCACATAAAGGCTTCTGATTGCTAGCCGCCTCGCTCTTTAGGATGCTCACTTCGACTTGATACGTGATCTTCACGTGTCGGGACGATGCGTGGACTGAGCCCTCAAACGAACCAATCTGCCTGTCCGAAAGATGATGTATCGGTGTTGAGCAACGTATAGGTTACACAATTTTGCTGCGGTTCGCGGCAGTGTTAATCGAAACGGTTCTAGAACGAAGTCTGGTTTAGTATACGTGTAAACACTTCTTTAAAACTGAATTTTATTCAATAACTAACAAAGAATGCAAAAAAAACACGCTGTATAATCTTCTTTGCTATATTTTCTTATATATTTACAATATATCGTGCCGGATTATAATTGAATAAAATTCACTTGCTATCAAACAAGTGTTCTTGCCAGACCAAATCTTTCTTATTTACTTAATTTAATAGTCTTGGTCATATGATAACGTATGCAAAATGTTTTTGCTTATCTTGATTGATTATTTATTTTGTTGTAATGGCTGAACAAGCCGTCCGCGTTAGAAACCACAATCAACCGTTGTGACGTCACAATTGTGTAAACATACTAGTTAAAGGGGCGATCGCGGAACACCGTGAGTATTTCGACAAATTGCTCATGTGCTTTCTATTTTTGCCTATTGAACTTCTTCATTCATTTTGGAAACATGGTGTAACGCTGGTGTATTGTCCCTAAATAAAAATGTACTACCATTGGTACTTCAGAAAAGATGTTTATCGTCAAAACAATAGTGATGTTCACTTGCAAAAATAATTTTGATTTAGGTACAATTTTATTTTATATGTCTGAAGTATCCAGTGTCTTATAATAATAATAATAATGTTCATTGCTTTGAAATGTTAGCAGATAAATATTGTTGTTGTGTAGTTTTGTACTGTTTTCGTATTTGTTACGTCTTAATAATAATTACTATATATAGCAATAAGCAACTAAACACATAGATTGAGCTAAAGATTGTTGCTTGTTATTAATTTGAAAATGGAACAATTATGTTTATTCTAATTATAAATTATTTATGGGAATTTAGGACAATTTTTTGAATAAAAGTGATAATTTAATATAGATATGATTATGTACTAACATACTTTTAAACAGCTTGGTTTAAAAAAGAAACAATTACTACCAATAATACAACAATATAATAACAATTGTAATGATTCCAGTTTTATTGACTGTAACCTCTTTCATGTTCAAGCTTATTACGTCTATTTCAAAGAAATTTCATTTCTTAACATTAGATTTGATTCACACCGACCCTCTACAGGTATATATCTGTTTCTGGCGGTCATTGAGTGTTCTGTTTATGCATAGCTGTTCCAATATCTTAACCTTACAGTCTTGAACGTTAAGTAATATTTTAAATATATTTTAATTAAAAGTATAATTGCGATTAACACAATGTTTGGAAAAGCTTCTTAAGTTGCTATTATTTAATATGTAGTTATTAAGTTCCTTCATTGAAACTACGAGTAACTACCTGTGCAACCTACAGCTAATATCCCATTATTTTAGGTGTTTTTTTTTTCGCGACGCAGCAGGTTGAAAATAGTCCACAGTGGTTTGAACCACTGCATTCTCGCGGCCAAATTATGACGTCATAATTGAAAACGTTTAAAACGTATTGATGTGGGTTTGAACTATTCCGGAACGGCGGTTTGAAGACGGTTCAAAGAAGTGGGGGAAAAATTGTCAGAAATGCCGGCTTTTTTTTATTTGTCAAAAAGTATTTATTAGCAGACAAAATCGATTTTCTCTGTTATGAGTCATCATTAAAAATGTTTAAAGTCGATTTAAGCGACCAAATCATGGTGTATAAAATACATCTGAAGAATTGTTAAATTGAGGTATTAGTCGCGCTACCTTTCCTCACAATCAGTACATGGATATCCAGTCTTTTGTTCACAACGCTGAGCTACGGTAGCAGCTTCCTGTCGATCAGGCCAAATAATATATGTAGTAATTTTGTAAAGCAATGATGATTTTACTTAAAACAAATTCGATAGATATGTACACTGTAGAAACAAATACATTAAATCCGTTTGCAATGCTTAATAAAACTTCCCCTTTATCAAGCCACCAGTGTCCTAAGTGTCATAAGTAATTGCTGTTCCTCAGGAACAGGTTCAAAACCACCTTTAAAGTAACGATAAGTAGAGTTCATTGTTGTAAGCAAAGCATGCAGTATTCGGACATCCTCACATGTTCGAAATTACTTGCCAAATTAATTATTGTCAGACATCCCTCAACTGATTCATTACTGTGTAAAGACCAAAATTACAATAGTATTGATAAGTGCTCCAGTTGCTGGCCGTTATTATTAATCCTTAATCATTTTTACCAACTGACCACAGTACATCTACTACATAGATAAAGAACTAGAGTGGGGAGAACGCTCATGGATCTGCGCGAATGCTAGTAAACAAGGGGCTGCCATATTGTCCACGAGAACGTCAAACTTTTGGCGCTTACTTTGAATAATGACATCTTGTGCATCAGTTTCACTTAAAAATAGGGTAAATGCGAACCAATTTGATGTAGCAGTGTTGAAATACTAAAATCAGTTTGACTTGTTCTTGGAATGTTCTATAAATATCAATTAAATGGCTAATTTAATACTGAGAATGTATGTCGTCAATCAACTGTCATTAGTTACACAGCACATAAACAAAGCTCCCAGACCGGCGTTGCCACATGTCATTCTATGCTCGTAGCATTGTTTTGTTTACATTTTGTTTTCTGATTGTACGACTTATTTCTTAGTTTTATTTGGTAGTTTCATTAATTTCAGTTATGAGTTGTATATTTAAAAAGTGTACATCGAATAAACGTTCGAAGTCGCAAGATGTCTCCCTGCATAAGTAAATATTATAATCTCTAATGAATTTTTTGCAGTAATTATTTGTTATAATTATATATTTTCAAATAATATCTAGTACCATTTACACTGCAAAATAAGTTTACATAAATATTTCATTTTTATAGGTATACATAAAGTTCTTTTAATTCAAAAAAAGTACTGCCATTTGACAACACTGTCTGATTTTTGACGTTTCTGTGGACAATATGGCGACCATTACAATGTCCCAGCTGAATTGGGATGCGCAGTCGGTCTGTGCGTGTTCTCCCCACTATATTTCTCTGGTAATGGTATGGCCTAGTGAAACGGCAGATTCTTGGCGCTAGCATATGCTTACAATGCAGCGACTTTATAAAGTCACTGTACTTGTACTTTAGCGGTTTTGTTATTCGACAGTCGCATCGGGACCAGTTTGTCAAGAACGTATATCAGCACGTAAATATTTCAAATTTAAAATGTAATCGTTTGTTGATAACAATCACATTTAGCTTACATAAGATATTCTTGAACTGCTGGATGTGTAAACAGTTAGTAATTACAAGTCATTTTCTACTACAAGGCGAGTTTTGCCAGTTGTGGGTGAGGAGGAGAGTTTTACTAGTTTTTGTAGAAATATATCTCAATAACCGGATGGAAGTTACTACATAGACTTGTTTCTCGATAAAGTAGTTCACAGTTTAAATGATGTAGGTACACTTGGTTCTTCAAAAGCTTATTATTAATTCTTAATATGTTTAAGTGTTCTGCTTTTTTCTTAAGAGTTAAAAAATGTTATAAGTTTAATAGCCAGTCGATATACACTTGTATGGATGAGGAGCAATTTTATTATATTTACACGCATTCTAGGATATCTAATTGGTCATTGCAAATCCGCTTTTCACAGTTTTTTACAGCTTTAAGCAATGTAATTTTATCCGTCCAGATGTAAATTGGCTCATTTAAATATTTGTAAGGGCAGTAGAGCCCTTGTAAATAGTAGCGTCCTGATGATACATATTGCTGGGGCCGTAATGCAATTTCTCATATCTGAGTAAGTTATGATACCTTTAATCCACATGCATTATACTATCATAGCAGCAGCATTGATGCGAAGATGTTTAATGGGCTGTTTTACATCTAGATAGCGGACAAGGACGTACACACAATCAATCCTGAAAAAATATCTCATACCTAAATCAATATTAAGTTGACAACAATTCAAGATACTTTAACTCTTATCGAATGATAAATCGTACAGTATATCAACAATTTTTATTAATAACAAAACTTAAGACTTTTAAGAGAAATCAATGTTTACCGTTAAATTTTAAGCTATAATAAAATACAATGCTGCTTGTAGTATTAGTCAACTTATCGGTACACTAATTAGGACCTGGCTGTTATTAGCTGATTGACTAGTGCTAAACATTATTAGCATTTTACAAAGGTAACCGCATTGACGCAAATCCGTTTTTTTTATTATTTATTGATAAAGTAACAATAAAAATGCTATCACTTATAATACTTTGCTGCGCATACTTATATACAAATATAGATATCTTAACCAATCAGTTAGATGCAGTACTTATCCACATTTATGGAAAATTTCAAATATACAGCCTATACCAAAAGTATTATTAGGGTACCAAAGGCATTCGGCAATTTCAATCTCCCTGCCATATCCAAGGTTTTTGAAAAATTAATAGCCATTTCAATTGAAAACTATCTGAAATTAAACAATAGGTTACAGGACATTCGGTTCGGTTTCCGTAAGAACATGGCGCGCACACACACAGCTCTTTTGAAAGTATTAAATAGTATAAGACTTCCGGTACTACTGCATCAACCTTGCTGTTGGCTTTAGTAGCAATATCTCTAAACGATAAACTGGCCTTTCGAAAACCCACTAATCGTTGTCTATCAGACTCACTAAGTTAAAGAAAATTTGCACATTTTTTGCTATAGGTATGCTGATAACTGAAAAAGCGCTTAGAAATGCATTTGCTGCCAACACAAAGTAAATGTCTTAGCAGTGTAGTAAAATTTATTCAAATAAGACAAGTATTCCCATTTTTGTTACAGCTTATAAACGCTTTATGTAGATGGGCTTTAATCGCAGTATATGAATTATAATGTATGTATGTTCTTGGAAATATCATCTGATCTGCTGCTCTACATATTATGTTTCTACACTTGTATTTTGCGTACATTAAAATGTAAGTCCTTGTAAGGTATAGCTATTTAAGTTTTTCATATGCACTAACTAGCCAATAAGGTATTGCTGTTCCAACGCCTTATTCTTTATTGTTCTGCTTGTATGCATTCTGACCAAATTTTATAACAAACCCTTGATTTATTCAATACGAAATTGAAATCTGACAGTCAACTTAATTTGGACCACAGTTTCATTGTAGTTTTTACTCCCTGCATTCTAGCAATGATCTGGATCTGAGGGCATCTTCCGCGTGTACGCGAAAGAAATGTGATCGAATACTGATAATTCTCGTTTCTTTGATCTTCTGTACACTATGAATCTAAAAACTACGAGAAAGGTTTTTAGGAGTACATAGCGATCAAGCAAAAAGGAAGCTGTTATAACCTGTTTGCTTTCAAAGCTAGTTTTGGAATAGGACGATTTTCATTAAAGAAGAGCACACACTCGTGGGGTTTGTTTAACCAATTTAAAAGGAATAAATTTCTACCTCGAAGGTAGTAGAGAATTCGATGTAGATTATTTGACATGTGGTACTTCAAAGCATCACTTGCCTGCTACTGCCCACATTAAACATTTAAACGAGCATGGTAGATTTGTGTATAGTGCATGCCCACTTTGAGACCTGCGGTAATGAGCTGCCTTTCTAATGAAAAGCTACTCTGCACTAATTGCAGGCGGCATTTTGTTGAAAATCCTTTAAACAGTCGAGCTCCTGCAGAATAAATTAATTAAAGTAGTTATATCCGCAGCAGGTATTTGAATAAAATATGCGCCATGTGCAATTACTAGCGCCTTTGAAAAATAATTTATGCGACGTCCCGCAGCCGGCCGGTACAGCGGAAGTGCAATTTTGTTGCAGTTATTGGCACTTGCAAGTTCGAATTCCGGGCGCACACCCGTCATTAATTAGGAAACAGAGTAAACAAATGCAATTTGTGTATGCACCCTGCAAATGTACCGGCGCAAAATTGGATTTTGCTCTCGCCGACGTGTCGATTTTCGCTCTGGTGCGTTTTCGGGAATTTGTTGCGGTATTTTCAGGTGGCCCCATTTTGGAGCGCTGCACCTGTCCGTTTTCAGAATGTATCGCTCACGTGCAGTTGCCTGATGCTAATGAATAACCTAAACAGCACGTTTGTTTCCAATCCTTGCTTAAAATTCAGGTCAGCGTCTGATGCATTCAGCTGGGTACATATTGCACGTACTGAAACAACCTTCTCCAGCTTAATATTAATCCCAATTCGACTAGTTGGAGTCCTGTTGTTTTTATTACTAAAATATAAACCGCATCGATCATATTTGTTTTTTTTACCTCATACGTAGGTATACATGTTTTTAGGACATGGTAGCAAATTGTGGGGCGGTGGCGGTTAATAAATTTTGTAATAAATGAAACAGCTGGCTCTCTGAGATGTGTTGGATTGACTCACAGCCTATCCAAATTATTGTTTAACAATATCTTGTGAGTTTTAATCTGGTGGGATTTCTAGTTCCACACATAATGTAGAGTATGCTTGTTTGTGTAAATGAATTTTTAGATTGTTTTTTTTAGCAAAATCTGAAGCATTCCGCTCCTAGGCGCTATTTTTGACTATTATTTTGCATCAAATTACTTCCACCATCTTCAGCTCGGAAGAAATGTCCCGATCGCGCAATTATGTTGGCGCCGGCCTACCGCGAGAAACGTATAAACAGCGGCGCTAGTGCCGCGACTTCGCTTGAGATATCTTCCAGGTTGCGACCACTTCTCCAAAGCTATTGCCATATTGAACTTACTGCCTGCTGACGCTAATCCTTTCGAGGGTAGGTGACCCTGTGGTAGTTCAAAACCGTCATAGCTTTTCCAGCGCTTTATGAGCTAGAGAACGCTCGAACCTATCACCTTCTGACGCAGTCTCTTGCAGACTGGGTGACCCTGTGGTAGATTGAATCGAAGCCAAGCTCGAACTCTCCGAGTAAAGTAACGTTTTGTAACTATCACCTGCTGACGCTACGTCCCCTGTGGACGAGGTAACATGTGGTAGTCCAATTCGAAACCGAGTGTAGACAGCGGCAAGCTGTTCCAACGTGACAAAGGCAGTTACGAACAAGCTGGGTGGAGAATCCAGTCTCGGCCCGGCTTTCGCACGGTTCACTTCATAGTGCTATTTAATTTTTGTAACACGTGGCAACGCCGCCAACATGCCACAGCCAATCGCTGCGCAGAGCCGCCGTGATTCGACTATTTCAATTTTTTCATTGCACACATGTCATGTATGTGCTGTAGAACACGCGAGAACGCGGTAGTTCCAATAAAGTTTTGTTAAGTTTCATCAGTGTGTCGTGTCATTCTTTATTTTACCGGCAAGCACGTGCATTAATTTTGTGTGGCACTCTTCGTGTTACATTTTGTTATTTGATTCAATAAAAGTATTTTGCAAGTAAATAGGTTGTTTACACGAGCTTGCTTCCTTTTGTAACCCCCATTACTGAATCTAGGTCCTCCGTGGACCGGTGGCCCCTGGGGAAGTGCCAGTCCTAGTTCGCCCTAGGTAGCCTCCATTGTTAACGCTAAGTCCTTCGTGGACTAGGTGACCCCTGGATAACTACCTATCCTAGTTCTAACCTGGTGCTCCATAGCTGACGCCAAGTCCTCCGTGGATTAGGTGACCCTTGGAAAGCACCTAAGCCGTTTCCTAAGCAGCACAACAAAGACAGCGCGCCGTAATCATAGCTGATCGCCCCACCAAAATGAAAGCGTACCGCTCGCTCCCATCCTACAACTGGCCCACGGCGACGACGCCGCCGGACCGACCCGGAATCCTCCACGACGGTTACCGAGCTGGGAGATGTCGCAATGTAACGCTAGGTAGCACACTTCTCGTAAAAATCTTCGTCTATAGCATTTTAATAATATCATTTTAATACAGTCAGTTTTGACACCCAAATATTTATGCTAGTTTTATGGGTATTTGTTTTCTCAATTTATTTACTGTGTCATTGATGTGATTTATACTAATCACCCTATTTATATTCCCCCTTTTTTATCAAATGGTATCAACCTTATTTTGCAGTAGACCCTGCAGGTTCTATTTGGCGTGATTTCTTGTTGTCAATGCCTTTAATAGAGCTCAAATGCTGTTAGGCTATCAAGAATATCCGACAACGTGGGTACTCTCAAAGCTAAAAGGCATCATCTGAGAGACAGTTATGATGGTCTTCTACGAACACAAGGCAGTGCGATGGCATCATAGCGTCTCCACTTACAAAATGCCGAGACATCTTTACTGCAGGATATGGGATACTAGCTTTAGGTTATTGCCTACGAGAACCACGCTGAATAAGTCATACAAGGCTGTCTTTATTGTATATGTTTCCCCTTGGTATTATGTGCATGTGTTTTTTTATTTCTCTTGTTTTGCTAGCGCTTTTGTTGATTTGATATTCCCTCTTCTTTGCCTCGGTTACGTATACCTCTGTCCTGTCACTGGTTTTGTATGTTTATACAATTTCTTCACAGCAACAACAAATATTACTGGTCAGTGTGGTTCTACCCCTGACCATTAATTAAACTATTGTGTTTGTTTCTCAGGTAACACACTCAAGTCCCTGAGGTCCCTTTTTGAGGAGAGTTCTCCAACGATTGATGACGCAATATGCGATATTTAAGTAAATTAAGGTCTAGCTTGATTTGCTATCATACACGTGTATTTTTCATAGTTTAATATAATAACATCTACTATTTATTATGTAAAGACTGGAGCTTTTTCTGCGGTTTTTCTCCAGTCTATTATAAGCACTCCCTAGTTTTTCGGTGCAAAATATACCATCTACATATGATACGCCGAATTATGTGTTTTTGTTTACGTTTCCATTACACAGCTTATATCAAACTAATTCAAATACAACGTAATTTTTGGATCCTACTGAAATACTAGACGATCACATTTATAAAGTAACTTACTCATACTATTATGAGCTTTCTAAGTTTAAATAATATGAGCTAGGTAGGTTATGTAACAAATCCATGTTTACGATAAATATTGGTGAGTCCGTTCATTTCATTTCGGAATAAATTTGTCAGGCCATAGTTCAATTGCTAAAGGCTCGGAATGCAAGGACCCAGACATATACAGTTGTATCGTTTCGAGGAGTATTCAACAGGCAAAAATTATAATTCCTTTTTATGACTGGGGAGCACGACTTGAAAAAGTATCTTTAAAAAGTTTGGTTAGAACGCGTTAATTCTTTAGCTTGTATCAGAAATCGTAAATAGTTGCTTAGTACCTTACAAATAATCCGTTCGATTACTCAGTTTCCTTATATGAGTTAGGAAGTAGATACAGACTTCAGCTCGGCAGGTTATTTTGGCGTGGGACCTTTCCTGCGAAAGGGTTGATAAAGGAATACGTAAAAGAACTATAAGTCAAGGACTGTTGTTCTGACGTGTTGTTTGTATTCCAAATTTAGGGAATACTCGCGAGCTACACTTTGATTAGCTTTGGCTAGATTTGATATGCAATTTTACTATATAATAATATATTGGTAATTATATTATCTATACTGATACGCCAACAAACACCATTTCCTTTCCACCAATTTTGCAAAGGTACGATAGCTCCTATTATTGTTGGCAGTAATATTAATTTTTAATTTACTGTACGGTGACCGCAAAATATGATTTCAATGAAAATGGCTTCACCTTAAAATCTGTTTCCAATGAATCACTACGTTTATATACGTTTAAGAAGAATATGAGGCGTAAAGGCCATATGTAGTTAATTATTGTTTTCCAATAAACTCATAGAAAGGGGGTTTTCTACCCGCTACCATTGTTGAGTTTATGATATATTACATAACGTATAAAATATACTATTGCAATATATTCAGCTGTTAGAACAAGACTTCAGTACCTTCTAATGAAGGTACTTTTTGTATTTGATAACGTCAGGTTAGGTTCATTTAACCAAAAACGCAATGACGTGTAGAAAATGAATTTTAGGTGGTCAACCCAAAAGTTATTCAATATAAGCATTAATAATACTGTAGGTAAATTCGCTGAATCGAAAGGAAGGCAAATCAACTTGCCATTATTACTTATTTGTAGTACAATGTAAGCAAAAAATATCTTAAAATTAAAAATACAACTGTTCTAATGTTTTATTCAAAGCCTTGAGGATATTGCTGTGCTTTTATTATCTGGTATGATGCATTTGCTGCAATTTACAAGGACGGTTAACAATAAGGACTAATTGGAGCTCTATTCATGAAAAACTGAATTTATTCAACTAGTAGATAAAGCTTCAACGGAATCATTTGAAGCCGCATGGCAAACGCAAATTACTAGAAAAACGGAGGCTCTGCTTTCATGGCTCATTGTTCAGTGTAGGAGCCTGCCATAAACTGCCGCCAACGCCTGCTAGAAAAATACAAGCAAAGCATTGTTAAGCGAGTTGTGTTCTCGTAGGTGAGTAGCGCTGACTGAAAAATAACAGGGTCGTTAACAGCGGTATACGCAATTATTGTATGCATGAGGAGCGTTAATGATTGGATGAAAAATAACGTATTCATTATAAAATATAACACGTGCAGAGTGTGCATGATTTAGCATGTAATAGAAGGTTTTATGTAAACAATTTTAGGGAAATTGTTATCTACAGTTAACCGCAAACATGTAGCAGTTTTGTATTGTATATTTCTTGCAGGTGATGCGTTTCATAAATTAAACATGTTTGACTTGGTATACTTTGCACTATAATTCGTTCAATAGCTTTTATAAAATAAACACCTATAATATGCACTCTACGATGAGTGGGTAACGTGATTAATCTCACTAGTGACAGTAGGCGTATAAGGTAAACAATAAAGTTTTTGGTATCAAAGACACTCATCCATCATTTTGTGTCAAAATGTGTTCGCAATTCGGTAGGATATTATCCAAAGCTGTTTCTTCCCAATCTATCTCAATATTTAACGTTTATTTCTAAGAAAAAAACTTTTGATATATTCTGGGAAAACGTTCTCGTTGTAAAGAAAACATATCCAACATATTTGAGCAGATTAGGTACCACTGTCAGCTTCTTTTCATGTCAGTCAATTGCTAATTACAAAACAAATGCCACTGTTGAAAAAGAAAGAATCACGTTCGCTATGAAAAGCTTCTGACAAAAAAAATATTCAATTTCTGACAATTCACTTTCCGTAACTTCAATTTAAAATTCATTAATTGTAAATACAGAATTAATAAATAATCCGTTTTTGTTGTTCCACAAGTGTTGTCGATTGTTCACACGTGAGGAAGAAGTGATCAAACACTGTTCCTCATAATTATTTTCACAATACGTGGGATATTAATTTGTTTCTACATCTACTTCATTATTTAATTCCGCCGTAACAAATGTTGGTCTGGACGTGTTTTGAAAAACATTATTATTTTGTCTGAAGTGATTTGGGACGGACGTCTGAACAAACATTGGTGTTGGTTTGAATGTGTTTCGCGAAATAGACGAGCCCGCCTTTGTTCCAAAATCTTGTCTGTTCATAGGTAATTTTGATGTTTGCGGTACTGGTTTACTAATAGATTCTGCACACCGTTTTGGTTAATTATTGGTTTGAGGTTGTAGAAAACGCGTATGAGGTATATTCCGCATATGCGGGTGTCCTAGGCCGTTCATTACAACTTATGAACTTATGAACGGCCTAGGGGTGTCGCGGGTTATATGCGAAATTTGGACTACTAACAGTACTTTTAACAGACTGAATAATCTTTTGGACATTAGGTCTGTGTTTGCCATTATTGTGTCTTAAATTCGTCTTGAATCTTATTGTCATAAATTCTGCTAGCACAGAAACATTTAACAAGTAGACTTGGCTCAGCAGAACTGTCTTCATCATATTTGTCACGCAACTAATACGATCCTACTTTTGCGTAAATTTGACTATCACGTTGACGTAATTATGTTATGTATTTTTTAAGTCTAGATAAATTTTTGTGCCCACATTTTTCTTTGGTATGTAATCAATGTTTATTTATCAATCTATGAATCATTACAGTCTTTTAGAGTGGTCCTAAAACAACAAAGGCGTTGTATTCATGATGCGTAGTAAAAAATTGATTACCCTTTTCTTTATAAATAAACGAATCAAGTTGAAACAGATGCATTAGAGAATCGAAAAGCAGCTAATGCTGATGACTGCTTATTGAAGTTTTTGACTAGTAACACGTTTCAATTAGTGACTCATTGTCGATATACACATCGTCTGCCTCCGGGTGACTTTTTATTAACCGATACATCAAAATAAAATGCGTTTTTTTCAGTCATTCTGAATATCCTTCATCTCTCGTGCAATGTAATTTTAAAATATCAGCGAGACACGGCATATCCCGAAAAACATACATGTTTGCCCTCGGCGGCATCACGAAATACAACCCGGAAACGTACAAAGACGCTTTTTGCTCGTTACATTTCCTGCTAACTGCACGCCTTCACTTTTTTGACAGTAAACTCGCGACGAAACCTGTCCGTTTAACCGGGCGTGCGCCTACGTGCGATACGTCTGCAAGCGTCGCGGTGCTCGACGTCCCAGGCAGTGCGGGACCGACGCCGAACGACGCTGCACGTGCCAAAGACAGGCGTGAGCGTCGTCGCGTGTTTCAGCCGATCAGATTCAGCACCTACCACCTGAAAGATTCTCGTATCGTTTCTAAACCGTGCGTGCATCATTTGCGGTTAGAGACTTTTCTGACGAATCGTGTGAAGCGCCAATCAGCTAATTGTAAGGTTGGTACTGTTTGAAAGTTTATTTAGTTTAGGAAAAGTATGTTTTAAGGATCATACTTTTTCCTCGGTCTAGTTGTATTTCGTTGCAACTATCCATATTACAAAATCCCTCATAAGTAATTAGTTATTGTACCTTCTTATCGAGAATATAGGCCTGGAGAAAAATCTTTGAACCCTCATTCTGTAGACACCAGATTGAAATGTGTTAATCATTTAGATGTGATTTTGTTGTGTTAAAATGACTTAAAAGAACTAATAATTAATAAATAAGCAAAATTTATAGTCAGAATGAGGGCTTGAGGTTATTTTCTGTAATCCCGATAAAAAAGATTCAATAACTATCAAAATAGTGTTTAGACTGGTTTTAAATTCGCCAAACAATTTATATGTAGCATACATCCTATTCTATAGTAAACATGTATTGGCTTACAGAGCGTCTCGTACCTTAGCTTAAACATCACTACAGTGATTTTGCTGTAAAAATATTTTGCTCAACATAGTTGTCTACAGCGGAATTGATAGTCTCTACAATGAGTTCATTATGTTGTTATACGTGGTCGCGCGTTTAGTATAGTAGCCTGAAAATCATAATACTTATAAAAATAATGTATTCATCTTAACTGATCCTTTTAAACAGATTAATAAAAAAACATCAGTGCCCGGTGATGCGTAGTTTTAGTGATATTGGTATACCACGCTAAAGATAAAGGCCTCATGGAGTGCAATTTGTTTTTTTTTCTGTGGACAGGTATTGGGACAAATAGTTGAGGGTTTGACACAATAACACAGAAGGCGAGCGCGGATGCTTGCTGCGGAAGTAAGAGAGCGCCTATGTCGTTTCCTACTTACTTACCTACTAACCAAAATACCGCCTACAAACAGAGTGCAACACGTTTGGCAACTGTACAAGTTTTCTTCTCGGCTCGGTTCACTCTAGTGACATGCTTGTTTTCTGGTTGTATATATTTATTTAGTTATTATTGCTGAATGTTGAAATAAGCAAATTGCAAGTGCCTTTTGTCTCTAAGCTATATTAAGAATATTTAGTGTCATTCTTGTGTATTATTTCGAGGATATCTACTACGGTATTTAGTAAAAAGTCATTGTGGACGAGCAGTTTCTTTCAACATATATTTCGAGATCGGCGTCATTATTCCAGTGATAAAAGGCAAGCGTCTTAGAAATCCAAGGACGCATCCATTTAAGTACATTTACAGATAGTAAAAACAAGCTTTATATCCTGAACCTTTTTTAAACAGTTATTTTCCACAAAAATTAATCCTATCCTAAAAGTAAGAAAAATAGTAAGAAACATCGGATCAAGTCGGTCTTGATTCTAAATGATTCGTCTATTTCAAGCCACGTGGCACATTAACAATGCGGTATATCAATATTTTTGTCATCAGCTACATGACTTACTCGTCCACCGTAAATGTAAATAGTTAAATAAAGTTCTTTAAATGTTAAAATATAACGGCAAAAAATATACGAACATATGTAATTAGACCCAACGTTGGTGAAGTCAGAACTTGTTGAAACATCTTAATGATTTATTTCTTCTACATACATTGCAGCTTGTTATACCGTGATCAAGATGTACTTACATAAACTGATGGAACTAAACATAGACAAGTTCTTAAATATTATGGACAAGTTTACAATTCAACGGCGTAAGATCTCTAAATTAGTATTGCTAATGACAAATGTAATAAGGATTTTAACTGTGGTATAGGGATTAATGGAATTGACCTATATTCTTATAAAAATTCTAGATTTCAAACAATAGTTATCCATTAAAACCTCTATAAAACGTATACAAGTGAGCTAAAACAACCAAATATGCCTGATAAGTTATTGTTTCCATCAATATATCACTCTTAAAATCTTTATTATTCCAAATATAGGCAAACATAAACTTAGAGATCTTATGACAAAAAGAGCTTTTAAGATTTAATAAACAACTCCTTATAACGTACTACAAACATATACAAATATCTAATGTTGAATTGTACATAAATGATTTCAAATGCACTTTGTTAAAAGTGGCTAACCCGTACTAAAACTACTTTTGAATCTGAACTGTTTCTGACAAACAATCATCACAGTTACTCAATTTTTTGAATAATAAAAACCAAGATATTAATTTGCTGTAGCGTTTGGAGGATTTAGCATAAATATGTCTTTAACCAATAGCAAACTAAATTTATATAGATAACTTACACTTTTTCAGATTCAATAATTCTATTTGATTCTTGCCACCCGTCAAACATAAAACTGTTGGATAATAGATTGATAACAATCCCTTTCCGTATAGTTAACCGACAAAAAGAATTACATGCTATCAAAACTTGTGATACACAAATAGCATATCGTGTGCAAATCAATAAATTTAGGAAATCCGTTCAGAATACCATATTTCCTATAATATGCGGCCCAAACACCAATTATTATACGATTAACCTACCCCTCGGCAATATCAGCATTAAAATTTTCAACTAGCGCCATTAAACCTTAGCGCGGCTTCCAGTATCAGTAATTCAATTAAATATTTCCGTGTCGACAATTAACTTGAGAACAACGTACCTACTTAAATATACCACCCCACGGTTGCAAATTTTGACACAGCAAACCTTTTTTTTGTCGCAAAAATTAAAACAATTTTTTTCATTGTACTGGAATAACAGATGGAGGAAAGGGAAAGAAAGATGTTCCAGCTCCCCTCTTATATAAATAAATACTAGGCAGTAATCAGTGTGAGAGATAATCAAACACTTAAACTATATTTAGTTTCATACTTTTATTTAAAAGCGCTTTTAAACCATAGATGCTTTCTGTATATTTAGAAATATAAAAGTAGCTTTCTATCAAGCACCCAGTCTGTTAGCTCTATACCAGCAGCAGTACAATTCAAGCAAATAATGTTATTGGTATGGTGACTACCCCAAAACGCATTAGTACATATTTGCTACATATCATGTGAGCTTAAACGTCACCAGCAGAAAGATGAATTACATTCGCCAGATCAGCCAGAAATACAAAAGTATGCGACAAAAAAGACGTAGCTTCTGGGAAACTACCTCGTTTAATATTAGCTTCCGAACAGAGTATACATAATTATTGATGGAAGTTCTCTGCATTCTCACCATAAAGGTAGCTCTAAAAACCATTCTACGACAACTTCTACAAAACCGATGAACCCCAATTTGGCCAACAATATTAGCTTTATATACTAACTTACATGAAACAAATAATGCTAGAAACATTTCCTCGAGTTCTCATTTAATTATATTAGCTTCAGTCATTTTCTTCGGACTATCAGACCATATTTTTGAGCCTTCAATAAACTATTTATTTTTACAAACGAAATGGGAGTAATTATAGGAGCAAGAATACACAAAATAGCTCACAAAGGATCAACTTAGAACAAACATTAAAACGTAAAAACGTTATCGTTTCTACTTCTTCATGACACTAGGATACCGTGCATGTTTGTTGCTAGATAGAACCATATCTAGAAGGTGTTAATACATTACTTCTGAGCTGCAATACTTATCGATACTTTAAAGGATAAAAAATTCTGTGCGCGCGAAAAAGCTGTAAATAACCCACAACATAAAAAGGTAGCAATAAAGCCATTTATAAGGGCATATACATGCCTTCCATAAGGCAACGGAAGAAGCAATCAGCGATAAATAAAATAGAATAGGGTCCCATACTACATTGCCTCTAGGGACAACTGTCGAGTTAAAGCATCAGGACAGAGTTGGAGACGACCCCAAAATACGTCTTTATGATCAATTGATCACAAAGACATGTTGAGATGGCACTTACTGAATAAACTTTAAAATTTCAACAGCATTCGATAGATTGTAATGAAGTTGCGAAACATTTTATGCTACTGAAGGCATAATATTTTCCTGAATAAAAAGCTTTCAGTTGCTATATATTTGATGTATTTGTGTACTTTCCCCTTTTACTGTGTATCTGTGGAAATTCTTTACATACGTGCTAACAAAGGGCCTCGCACCTTTACACTGGTTATAAAAATGTTTTACCTTTCCCAGGATTTACGAGTATGCCGCCTATTATATAGTACTTCCTAGATATTTTATTACACTGGGTGAGTCAGTTCGGTTTGAGCGGTATTTGTAAATGACGCAAAAGACTCTTAGATTATGACACCTGTCAAAACTTTAATAGTCTTTGTCAAATGAGATGTCCTGTGTTTATATAGACTCCGAGCGTTGAAATGAGCGCAGCGGTCGATAGCGGTATAATTGACGTGCGCGGTGTAAATTGCTTTCTATATTATTTTGTATCCGTCCAAATATGAATGTTGATTATCATACAAAATGTGGGTGTGGGCGCATTGCCTATCCCGAATATCAAAGTTCTGCGGAGGACACATTTTTAACGCAATGAAAAGCAATTCTGGTGCCATTTGTATAGTTGCTGCGTCAAACCTGTATTTTTTTCTACCGCCGTACGACATAATAATGGAGGTAAATTGGATTTTCACTTACAAGTATAAGGAGTCTTTCAATAAGCCGGTGCTGTCAGTGGCGCGGTCACATAAAAGAGCGCGACTGTAAAAACAAAAATATGGCCAGACCAGAGCGGTCGTAGTCACGATTTTAAAGTAAATTATTTCTTAATTTGGATACGCAAAAAACAGGCACTTGCATCACAAAAATATTTTCAAAAATAATAAATAAATAAAACGTATGGTCCAAATTAAGATTAATTATTTGTTAAAAAAATGGTATCCTTGGAAACCATCTACTCGTACTTCTGACAAGTCGCGTCAAATAATTCCATCCTGTTAGTTGTGTCTCACTGAATTTGTTTTTAATCAAATTACGAATACGGCAAACTTATGTACCATGAAGAGAAATTAAACGCTTGTACTAACACCACTTCCTTAATGGACTAACAAAATGTTTTCAAAAATTGTAAAAAATGTGCGTGAGGATGATTGTATTCAGAATAAAGTAACTGCTTTTAATATCAGAACAGCAATAAACGAAGAACACTATTTGACAGTTCTAGCACGCGTCAGTGTAGATCCCCACATTTCAATTCGTCACATAATGACGGAGACAGGTATTTTAGAAAGCATTCAATTGTACCCATATAAAATCACTGATCTCTAAATAACTGGATGTCGCTTACATACCAAAATGCATGTAAATTATTTGTGATAGATTTAAGCCACTTTAGCGCCTAGCCGCTGGTCCTTGTACTAAAATTTTGACAAAGGTTCGCTTCTGCGGTAAATATAACGTTAATGATTGACGGTTAAAATCGTGAACTCATCATCTGTCTGCAAATTTCCAAAAGATGATCGTTGTAGGGTTTGAGTAAGAAACATGTACCGTACAAACTGGATGTTACGTTTACTCATAACCATATTATATACATAGTTAAGGATCTAACCTAAAATTTGAACGCGCCGTTAAATTGATAGTACGAGTACCAGCGGCATGGTGGCGCACGAGTTTCTAGTTATCACAGTTTTGAATGACTTATGCGACATCCAGTTAATTAGAGATCAATGTATAAAATACACTTATGTTCGACCTAATCTTTAACATATAATTATAGAGAGTAGTTAGCGTCCATTAAGTGACAACACTTTAAAGTACTAGTCCCTTTTACTTCACAGACATTCTCTTCTGCCAACTGTATTATTAAACGTCAGATTTTCAGAACAAATTTCCGTTTTAGGCTAGTCCATGATGCGTTTTTACCTAACCTCCAATCATGTAGCTGCACACAGCGTAGTTCACTTTCTTTTACTTTTCTTCAATGTGCAATACACATTGTATACAACTCATACGTAATTGAACTTGATCGGGCTCGTCTTCTTTGCCATAAACACAACTTGCCCTGTAAAGTTTCTCGTTACGCAATTGCTATTACACCAATCTTTTTTGTCTGAGGATTATTCAAGACGTTTTCATTTCGTAGCATATATGGTTAGCAGCTGCACGGGATGTAGGTAGCTACTTTCATAACAATGTGGTCAGACAAATACCGATTTCATAATAATAGACAAAACTGCAACTACTAGTAATAGGCTTATACAAACACACCTTCAAAACAGCTGGGGAGTCATGTGTGGTATGGGATTGTTAATAGATAATTGTTGGTCTAAAATTCTAAGAAGGTACACTTACGTGATAGATCTAGATTTTAGATAGCTTGGAAACAATCTGATTGAAGGTATGTGCTTTGTCTCACTTGATTTATCACCTAGAGGAGATGCCTTTGAATATTAGGCGCAAACTGATATTGCAACATGTCTTTTCAACTACAGTTTATCATGGTAGGTGGATCAGAAATCGTAGTGAAGTAATTGAGTGCCCTGCTAAAGATCTCCGCTAGACTTTTTTCTTTTGCCTTACATTAAAGACAAAATTTTCTGTACACCTTTAACAATTATTATTATTAATTATTAGTTTATATCCAGATTAGTACAGAATGTCGTTCACTAAATGAAGAAATTTCCTCAAACTGTACGCTCAAGGGGTGGTGATGAGAGGGGGAACTTATGTTTGGCGCAGAAAAAACAGTTCACATGGAAATTTTGCCATATGTAATAGAGTTTGTAGTACCATTTAAAAATATTTTGTTATTCTTATCTGCAAAAATAAAGAAGATATAGGTCAGCGAACACCAGAACTGAATCTCTCCGTATATCCTCAAGAATTCATTGGCTCAGGCATATATAATATCAGCCTACTTCAAGCGCATATCAAGCTATGTTTCTGTAGACCCTTTGCTAGGCTGCATGCTTTATAAAACTGCTCTGCAATATAGGCAAAGTAATGCCGATATTTCATTTTGGTTATATGCAAACCAGCAAGTGGCTCTCGAAAGATTTTAATAACACTGCTATAGAGGCTGTAAGCAAATAAACGTCGAGTTCACATGACTTCACAGCGTGTCCGTTGCTCGTTTTATAGCACAAAAAGTATGTTTCTGTTGAAGGCTCATGAAATATCGCGTCATGTATTAAATGCGCTTTTAGATTAATGATGTAGCGTGATGCTCAGTGCAAGACTGGCTAGGTGACATTTAGCGCAGCGTAAGAAGCAATAGTAATGTGGCGGTGAACTATAGTATAAATGCTACAATGCTGCACTCACAATATACGTAAGCGAAAACGTTTCATTTACCTTCAGTTACATTATTTTATGTAATTTTAAAATTGTAGTAACAGTCGGAAGGAAATCTAACGAGCACTTCGACCTAGATGGTTCAAATAAGGTGTGCTCTTATAATGATCATGTCATATCTAACCCCTAACGCAAAATCGCTTTTGGTAATATGAGCAATATCTAAAGAAGGAAATTTTAGAAATGATTAATTTCTAATTGTTAATTTTTATATAAGTTATGGTTATTTTGAAATAAATGTGGATCCATCTTGCATGATGGTAAATCAAATTAGGCTACGTACACAAAATAGTTCGGCATTTGGTATATTTTGGTTGTAAAATACCTAACTACACGAAGAGCATCACAATATGACACGTTTTGTTAAGGAAGCTGGCCATCACATACTTCATTCTGACCCTGCTTTTTAAGGGCGCTATAAATACAACAATGTTATGCAATCCCATCCCTTCGCGATAGTGTGCCACTTAACCATAGTTTGAACAGGCAGTAATAATTTCCGAACTGTTTGCTTATGTAATGGACGCGGCTGACCCGGAGGAGCTCCCAAAAAAACTCATTTATAACGCGGGCACCGACGTCGTTCAGGAACACCGGCCACGGCAGATTAAACCCAGAAAAATTAACTTTTTATGCAAATGCGGCCGCACGCTGAAAACAAAAGACAGTCCGGCAACAGCAGATCCATTTTCAATTAGGCTTCGTAATGCCGCGTTAAAGATTGCAGCGCACTTGGGTAATCGAATTAGACCGATAAAGGCAAGTCTCGAGTGGGATGTTTGTCCGGCTCCTCTCAAAAAGCGCCGCCCTGGGATGCAAAAGTGATTACGGGCTTTGAGTAGTTAATTTCGACGGAAACGAGGCCTGATTCTGCTCGCTGAAAGTATATCCGTACTAAATTTACAGGTCCCCCAGTCATGCAAGCGATGCTTCTTAGGAATGTGTTACGAGCTCTTTCATCTTATATAACTTGTTAAAATGGCAGTAAGCATGGTAGCAGAGTGCTGTCTTCATCTGGAAATAATAATTCGATATTCGAATATGTAGCAAATCGAATATATTTACTTCTTCGATACGAATAAACGAATATTTGCATTAATTTTATTCGAAAACAAATAAACGAACGTTCGTATTCGTTAATCGAAAAATTAATGAATAGTTGCGTCCGTTTTATTCTAAAACGGATAAGCCATAATTCATATTCGTTTTATTCCATATGTAACACACTTCTTACAGAGGTAGTACGGCGTATTTTATGACATAAATATTATTATTTACTATCAGCTTTCGGTTTTGAGGTTTACTTTATCTATACCTTGCTGTTATTTCTAGATAGAATTATTATAATAAAAAAAAATAACTGATGCATGAATTGTATACTCTCTAAAAATCTAAAAGAATCTCACCTAGACTTCTACTGCAAGTAGGCCCTGTTAAACACAAGATTTGGAGTTAATGGGAGAGACTACAAAATTTAGAAGCATAATTGCGCTATATGGGGCTCGAGTGTGTTTGAACCACATACCTGTTTATGAGTATCCTGAGTATCTTCGGTATAGGAACAGGCTGAAATTAGGCAAATCGGCACGAGTAGAAGCGCACAATGTATAATAAAGATACGAGTTATACGTGTGATTCACAGTTTGAAAATCTTCATTTGCGCAGAAATGAAGCAGAACAAGTAAGTGTCTTATATACTTCGTTATATGAATATGATGATTCAAATGTTGTGAATATTACGAATACTTAAATCAAGGTTGGCAAAAAAACATGTTTTTTTTTAAATTAAACAAAACACAGTCTTAAACATGATTTTTTAACTTAGTTGAAAACATGTTTAAAACGTTTTAAACACTGTTTTAAACATGAACTCTCATGCAGATTACTATATATATTAGTGAAAATAAATACGAGCAGATGACGCGGAGCGTAGCAGTTGTCTAAAAGTCCCTAGATGGCTACAATTATCAGTTGTCATTTGTCATTTTTCTTTATGCAACAATTTTAGTTATTATGAGTCGGTTTCTCTTTTCTATTTTAAGCTAGAATCAACACTGTTCTTAAAATCTAGACCAATCACATACCCCAATTTAATGTGCAGTCTTGGTTACTGGTTTGATTTTAACTAATATCAACTTGAACAAAGAGAATAGGAACCGACATTGTCTGTTTAAAAGTTTAAAGTTCAATAATTACAATGGCAAATTAGGAACGATGCAGTGTGGAATAACTGTGACAAAATTAAGGTGCAAAGTGGTAGGATGCCAGCTCAATGCAAGAAGTGCAAAAAAGAAATGGTTACACTAGTAAAAAAGTAAAAATGCTGATATATTTTTATTCTTTGTTTATAGTTTTTTATATTTCCAAGTTCTGATAGCTATTTGGTTATTTTTGTACTAAAGATATAATTATCTAGTGAGGGTTGAATGAACGTCTTATTTATTGTTTTGTAGTATTGGACCAGAAGTACAAATTTTTATGTATGTTAAGATTAAGACTTTTATTTGTTGTCTTAAAATGTTTGTAAATTACATCTATGAAAAAAATGTTAAAATTAAATTATTTATTTCTATAACTGTTGTATCAATAAAAAGCCGAACAGAACACTGCATGTTTCTTCTTTTTTAAGTTTTAAAAAAAACATTTACATATTTTCTAACTGGGTTTGGTTTTGCATTCAATTCATTTTTAATGCAAATGTGGGGTGACATTATATAGATATGTAATTACTAATAATCTTGTCTATCTATTTGTGGATGGTAAACAAGCTTAATAATAATAATTAATGAATCACACACAATAGTCCTAAAAAAACAGTGTTTAAAATATTAACAAAAAAAACACTGTTTAAAGTAAATGTTTTAAACATTTGTTTAAAACAAAGTTTTAAACAGAAGCGTTGTTTTACACAAGTTTAAGACATTCTGTTTTAAACAGTTTGTTTTAATCATGCCAACCTTGACTTAAATACAGTTTTGCACTGAAATGCTCCCATACAGCAAAAGTTAAGCATGACTTTAGACCTATAAAATACAAATTATTAGCAGTTTACAAATCAAATTAAATAAAGTATATACCTAACTACTAAGCTCTATTATCGGACGTTGATTCCCCATTAAATTTTATAAGCAAAAATGCATGAGGGTACACGTACTCTCAATTGTTACGGAATACACTATGGGTGATTATGTTATGTTATGTCGTACTTACCTATTTTACGGGTTTATTCTTAAATCTTAGAGAAATATGTTTTGAATAAAAATTATAACGTCTAAGGAGTACTCAATAATGAAATATAGAGTAGGTACCTATTGATATGGTGTGTTCAGTTTCCGAGTATCACACCGAATATCTAAAAACTAAATTGTGTGCCTGATTTTGATTGTCCATAAAATAAGCAAAAATCTTGAACTAAAAAGCATGTTTGCTTAAAAGTCCTGAACGTTTTGCAACATGAAATATGTATCTCAAAAACAGCTGACTATAGGATATTGGTATCCCAATGCTTTTTTGTCTAATTCGAATGAAGGAGCTAACCTCTCCGCGGCTCGTACGCAATCTCTCACACGAGTTTTTCCTTAAACCGGAAACTATGAATTTTGACATATTAGTAATCAACCATTTTAAGTCGCTTTTCATTTACTTGTAGAACATAATAGAACTAAAAAGTTTTCGACAGACCTGGGTTAGTACCCCATCGGCCAATATGGTGCAATAAAAGGACTATCTTAAGCTATCGAAATAGAAACAAATGGTGGAAAGTGTCTTCAGACAAAAGAAAGTAGACGTATACAATTATGGGCGGAGATTTTAAGAAAACTTTTTAGTATTTCAACAATAACTTCAATAGTATGAGTCTATCAAGTCTTACACAACATTAGCTATGGCTTTATGGACCTGTAAATCCAAGTTAAAATAATTTAGTTCTAAAAACCCTGCAATGAATTTGTAACTAAAATAGAGAACTATATTACTTGAACATTATGGCATTTTGTTAAAAAATGGTCACTCGTTGGCAAAGATGAGTTGTGTCAGAATGTGCTTTCAAATTTTGGCTAACCATGAGACGATCGGTTCTCTAGTTATTGCTGAAATCTGAATCGCCTTTTTTACTTCGTTGCGTTAAACATATTTGCATAAGTTAGATTCTTTTTTACAATTTTCTCGAATTCGTACCATCATGCTTAATTACCGGCTTCGACTTAAAAATAACTATATTTCAGCGTTGCTTAAAAAGGTAATGCATTTAGATTTATAATCGGAATTTCCAGTTAAACATCTAACCACTTAAAGGATTTGGACATTGGAGATAAGAGATGTCTGGTTTACAATGTCTTTCCTTACTCCTGTAGAGGGTAGTTCAATCAAACATCAATTTCCAAACTGTAGTATATTCAATTAGGAATACAGAATTATACATCATATTAATTACTGACAGGTGATAATGATTAACTGACTTTTTTTGTAGTGACATTCGGGCCTACTGGTTTTCTATTTTATAAAACTAGTGCGCGTAACGATACGCCACATTTACTCCCCCCTTAGTGACACAGCCACGATAGAGTAACACAAAGAGAGAAAAACAAATACATAACGTACTTAACTAAGAATTATTTACTAAAATGTAAATGTGGATCATTTTTTAGAATAAATGCAAGCTTAAGTCGGTCTAATGAAATATTCATACTTTTAGAAGTAAAAAAATTCTCCAGGAAGTCGAATTCCAGTTCCATAAAGCATTTCAGCTGGAGATGCCTGTGCGTCCTCTTTGATAACGCAGCGTAGTCCTAGAAGAATTGTCGGTAAGGTTTCCGTCCAGCGTTCGTTGTTATATGCCTTGATTGCGTTTTTTAAAATTCTGTGCCATCGTTCAATTTTCCCATTAGTCTGTGGATGATAAGGGGAAGTTCTGGTTTTGTGTATCCCTAGTAATGCAGACAAAGTTCTATATAAAGAACTTTCAAATTGTCGACCTTGGTCTGTAATAATTTTGAGTGGTGTACCGAAGCGTGCTATCCAGTTGTTATAAAATGCTTCAGCTACGGTTTCGGCTGATATGTTCTCTAAAGGGATTGCTTCCGTCCAGCTGGTATACCTGTCTATTATAGTGAGACAATAAGTGCACCCTCTAGAAGGTGGTAATGGCCTTATTATGTCTAAATGAATAATTTCAAAACGTTCTCCTGGAACGTCAATAATCTGATGTGGACTTTTCGTGTGACGTTGAACTTTAGCTCTTTGGCAGCTCAAACACGCTCTAGTCCATTCATGCAAGTCCTTTTTCATTAACGGCCATACAAACCTTTCTGATATTAATCGTGTAGTAGCTTTTATACCAGGGTGAGACATATTGTGGAATTTATAAAAGATTGTCTTTCGGAAAACTTCCGGAACAAATGGGCGTGTTTTACGTTGACTAATGTCGCAGTATAGTAACAAATCCGTATCTGGTAATGATACTTCTTTTAGAATAAGTGAGCTGGATGCAGGGTTGTTAAGAATGTCTTGTAGCTGCTTATCAAAGTGCTGAAGTTTTGAAAACTCTTCGTAATCTATAGTTTTTGGACAGTCTATTACTTCAAGTCGTGATAAAGCATCTGCGACGACATTCTTATGGCCTTTGATGTGCAAAATGTTTGTTGAAAATTGTGCTATGAAGTCTAACTGCCGAATTTGTCTAGGAGAAGCTTTATCGCTCCTTTGCTTAAAGGCAAACGTAAGTGGCTTGTGATCGGTGAATATAGTAAGAGGTCGACCCTCCAAGTAATGGCGAAAGAATTTTATCGCAGAGTAAACAGCTAGAAGTTCCCTGTCGTAAGTACTGTAACGTTGCTGTGTTAAATTTAGTTTTTTTGAAAAGAAACTCAAAGGTTTCCATACGTTACATTCATATTGTTCGAGAACGGCGCCTATGGCAATGTCAGATGCATCTACTGTAAGGGCTAAGGGTGCATTTGTTGAAGGATGAATTAGTAAGGTAGCTTGCACTAAGCTATCTTTACAGGCCTGAAACGCCAATTCAGATTCTGGAGTCCATATAATTTCCCTCTTATCATTCTTTTTGCTGTCCTTTAAATATTCTGTTAAAACAACCTGATGATGGGCAGCTTTGGGGATAAACCTTCTATAAAAATTTATCATGCCAAGGAAACGGCGTAAATCTTGGATTGTTTTCGGTTTGGGATAATTGTTAACGATTGATACTTTTTCTGGTAGAGGCTTAGTCCCTTTAGAGGAAACCTCGTACCCTAAAAACCGTACTTTGTCTTCCCCAAGAACGCACTTCTCTAAATTGATAGCTATACCATTTTTCTCTAAACGTTTAAATACTTGTCGAAGATGCTGCTTATGTTCTTCTATATCAGAAGAAGCAATAAGTATATCATCGATATATGCAAAACAAAAATTCAGATCTGTTAAAATTTCGTTAATAAAACGTTGAAAAGTTTGTGCAGCATTACGAAGGCCAAACTGCATCCTCAAGAATTCAAATAAGCCGAATGGTGTTATAATTGCTGTTTTTTGTATAGATGATGGATCAATTGGTATCTGGTGGTACGCTCGAACTAAGTCTATTGTAGTAAATATTTTTTTGTTGTACAGCAAATGAGAAAAATCTTGGATATGAGGTATGGGGTACCTGTCGGGGATTGTGCAAGCATTAAGGCTACGGTAATCACCTACTGGACGCCACTGACCATTTTTCTTTTTTACTATATGTAAAGGGCTAGCCCATTGACTGTTTGAAGGTCTGCAAATTCCTTGACTCAGCATATACTGGAATTCATCCTTTGCAATCTTCAGTTTGTCAGCGGGAAGACGACGAGCTTTGGCAAAAACAGGTGGTTCTGAAGTTTCAATGAAATGCATAGTATGATGGGCATTAGTTTGACATTGTGAATTATTAAAATTAGTTAGCTTAGGAAACTCTTTAAGAATATTTGAAAACTTTGAACTAGGTGCTACTGTACATATAGAAGGTATTAGAAGATCAACCCTATCAATACATACTGCAATATTGGTACAAGGGTCAATTAATTTACCTTTCGTAATATCTATTAACAAATTAAAATGATGTAGAAAATCTGCACCTATTATTGCACTTTTCGTGTCTGCAATAATAAACTGCCAGATGAAAGATCTGCGAAGACCGAGGCTTACTGTCAGACGCGTCGTGCCAAAAGTGTCGATTGTGGTATTGTTAGCCGCATATAATTTGAAATCCGTGGGCGGGTACCTGGTTGTAGAACAAGGAACAATGGAAACATCCGAACCCGTGTCGATTAGAAACTTGATTCCTGTTGCTGGGTCCTGGATTGTCAGTCTGCAACTGCTCCTTGGTGATATCCTTTGCGAGGGCATTGTCTCTTGGCGACGACTTTCATTCACACCAGCTGTCGCCGTTACTGGCACGGGATTCCGTTTTCCGGTTCATTGTAGTATATTCCAAAATACTTGCAAGGTGCCACACACTTTCGTGCTTTTGACTTGAATTCTTGGTGGTACCATCACAATTCGTTACTGGTAGAATTAGACAACCTATTTCTTGAAGGCGTACGCGACCGGAATCTGCTCCTTTGTTTGCTTCTAGGCATGGGGTCTTCTTTGAAAGCTACTTTTAATTCTGACACTTCTCTTGATAACTTTGATATGACTTCTTCCAAATTACTTGGTTTTGGATCTGAAGTGATCGCAAAAGTACGTGGTTGCTCAATTTCAGCTATCTTGTCCGCCATAATACTTAAGCTTTCCAGATTATCACTACTTGTGGTTAAAACTGATTGAATATGAACTGGAAGTCTTTGCATCCAAAGTGTTTTCAGCAAATCGGATGAAACTGATGAGCTACCCAATCTTCGCATCTCATTTAATAATTGTGATGGTTTTCTGTCACCTAACTCCATTTCAGATAACAGCTTTCTCAACTGCTTTTCCTTCGAGTCGCTGAATATAGCAATAAGTTTTTTCTTTATTCCTTCGTATTTTTGAGATTCAGGAGGAGAATGAATGTAATCCGTAACTTGTGATAATATTTCGGTGTCGATGGAGCTAATAACACAATTGTATTTCTTTAGATCGGAAGTTATGTTATTAATTTGAAACTGAGCTTCCAATTGAAGAAACCACAAGTTCGGATCGGCTTTCCAAAAAGGTGGAGGCTTTATGACTACTCTATCTACGTGCATATCTTCTGTCGAACTTTCTTGTTCCATGGTAAAGATAATCGGGGTCACCAGTTGTAGAGGGTAGTTCAATCAAACATCAATTTCCAAACTGTAGTATATTCAATTAGGAATACAGAATTATACATCATATTAATTACTGACAGGTGATAATGATTAACTGACTTTTTTTGTAGTGACGTTCGGGCCTACTGGTTTTCTATTTTATAAAACTAGTGCGCGTAACGATACGCCACACTCCCTATGTCTTTATTAGACCCTGTACCGAAGAACGTAGATACCAGTAGGCTGATACAAAGCCTACTTGAGGAACTGAAGACGTCCGGGTTACACTTTGAGTCGCAAGTGGGCAGCACAGTAGCTTCGATATATTCGCTTTTAGGTTGAAATTGGCAATGAACAAAACAGTTCACCCGAATGCAATTAATTGTTACTTCAAAAACGTTTTCGAAATAAGTTGCAGGCAAGACACTTGCTTGTTAAGTGTTTACATCTAAGTATACCATTTACTCATTTGTAAAATAATGTCATGGTTTTTAAATATGATTGTTTAATATGGGAATGCAGTTTTCATTATTAGAAGTGACTAAAGCATAGTGAACGAAAAACCATTTATGACTGGATATTTTAAATCGATAAAATGCACCCTTCTGATATTGTAATATTTCTTTGCTAGCCTTTGTGAATTCAGAATTGATTAAGTAATTTTTTTAGTAGTGCAAGGGGATTTCTGTAACCTAGCTATGCTATGGAGTAAAATAAAACAAGGCAATAAAATAAAACAAAACGTACAATAACTGATTTTTTAAAATATTTGTTATATATTATGCAACAGTTTTAATTAAGAGAGACACGACCATTTTTAGGCTACACCTCGAATAGGTCTGCAATTTAAATATTTCAGTCCAGTTTCATTGTGTTGATGATTGCACCTCAACATGAAAGTTGACTGTATTGTTTGTTATCGAGACAGATAGGACTCGCAATGCGACATCGTAGCACCAAAATAAAGTGTATAGAAAAGTTGTAAAATGATGGCGTCTAATCAAAATCAGCTGCTGCCTAAAATAAATGTATATGTATTTAGACAGATGCAATTTGTTTTTATCTCTGAATTTTGCTACATTGAGTAGTTGTAACGATATCTTACAAGACTTTTTAGTCCAACTTATAAGGCATAACCTTTTAACTCGTGCTATTGCAAACATTGCGAACTATCTAGTAGATAGTAGCTGCTGAGAACGGTGTGATGTGTAGTGAATTATTGTTGAGCAAAAATTATAACTCGCAATTATGAATGTCGTTATCGAATGTTCCAAAAGTCAGAATGTCAAACAGTCGCTTGTCTACTCCTGTTTGCCAAACTTCTTGGATTTATCCCAAATCAGGTCCGCTGGGCATTTAAACCAAAAGTTTTAACTAAATTTGTCGCTGAGAAACTGACGGGCGAAAGTTGATATCTTACAACTGCACGCAGTCCGCCAGATACAACCCTCCTGGGTATGTCATGCCCGTTAGTTGCTACAGCTCGAGTTAATTTACGCCGACACCATCCCTAATGGGATGCTTTTGAGACAAAACGGTAGAAATTTGACGCTTCGCCCCACGTTATGGGCGATGCTGCTCCGCAGCTTTAATAATGTTCAACAGTATTCTACTACCTCGGCTGACCTGGCTGTTTGTTATTTGGTATGCGAGAATTAACGTTATGTTGGGATCACACAGGCCTATATCATAGTGATCTCGGAAACTGCAGGGTTTAACAACGTAGCAGTTAAACCACCAAATCTCATAATACTTTCTTCCACTTAATTATCCGGAAATAAGTACAAAAAGGAAATGAGACGTTATTCTCGAGGTTATATTTGTACCGTAATAAAATTTTATTATTTTTACTGTTTCCATTAGTATACGACTAAGCAGAGGAAACTGTTACCCCTACCAGCTTAAGCTGTAAAATAAAGTTAGTTTCACCCGAAATTATGACATCTAAGTTAAAAGTACAGTCTGTTACATGTCAGTATTGGCTCATTTGTATGGAGACTTGTTTAAGCAGCGAAATAAAATATAGTTGGGACTTTAACATTTTACACCATTCAATTAATGGCATTTGATTTCCGTCTAACTTCATCACCTCAGGAGGAAATCGCTCTTCTGATTGAGTCGATGCGTACAGCAGCGTGAAGGCTTTATCCATTACTAACTTTGTTTAGATTCTTCCAGCCCAATCCTGTCAGTTCTTTAATGGTTTTAGTTATTTTACCCCAATAAATACATACAACAATTATTGCTGTATTTTTATCTCTATGTCAATCATGTTCCAATAAATCATCTCTTATGGATGGTTCTATTACCACCAACAAAATCAGGTCCTTTTACCGTTACAATTTAGCGTTTCATACAATTAACAAATAAAGCAGCTAAAAAATATTCATAAATTAGGTACAAGACTAACAATTTATTATTTTTAATCTAAGTAAATTTGCACTGGCATTATTATATTTAGTATATTTATATTTGCTTATATCTAGTATACAAAACCTGTTCACAGCTGCAATGCCTATTTCTAATGAAAAAATTATTAGTCCTCAACCTAATAAATGCACATTAAAAAGAAGGTGAAATGTGTAGCATGACAAACGGAATAAACTCAAAATTTATCTTATCGATTACTTACTGTAGCAGCCTTCTATTATTTAAATGTCTGTTGAAGAACTAGAAACATAAATGTTGTAGTTCTATTATTACTGCTTACAGATAAAAATGGACGAGCGGATCTATGATCACCTTTGAATATATTTAAATATCACTACGGTTGGCCGATAATAACTTACTAGGAATTTTTTGTTAATTCAACAAGATCGCGAGTTATAGTAATCGCAAGGACACTAGCTCTTAGCAATTCCGTTTAATTAAACATTCACAAAACCTAATAAAAGTGTCTTACTTACCTAAAACGCACCCGACCGTCCTTTTACGTGGAATACAATAAACGAAACAAGTAAATTAAATAGTAAACAAATTTAATTAAGACTAAGAGTCAAATCGAAATTATAAAACAAAAMGTTTTAAACATATTTTATATAATGTAATATAGACTGCGGTTAAATGAAGATTAATGAAATATTAAACACTTTAAAATTTACTTGCTATGAATAATTTAACCAAATTACCCTTTAGAAAAGATACGCCGGTGACTATCTCAACTAACGCGAGTCAACCTGATAACTACAGGAAATACAGGAAAAGTTAACCGACCTAAATTTATCTGAACTACATCAAAACTACTACGCGCATCTACATATCAACTAAATCTCTTAAATTGACGATAACGCACTTCAAACGGACTTCGCCAAATGTTAATCAATTAATCTACTTCGCGAACTGGACCAAAACAACATGATTTTCGACTTTTATGAAAGTTGAAACGCTCAGTTACTGCGTGATTTTATAGGCGAAATCCTTATTGGTTTATATTGAGGTTAGTGAAACCATCTACCCTCCGTGGCAATATCGTGTTCAAGTTTTTTACATATCAATAATCAAATATCAAAAGTCTGCTTAAAGCTAGTCAAAGTTAGAATTTAATATGAAACTAAAGAAGTTGCGCGCTAACCCGTAACGTCAAATATGCGTACACGCCCGCACATCAGAGTCATATAATATAACGTCCGCAGCCTTCCTACAAACAACACATTTAGGAAGGTTTGCCTACTTTCTCGCATTTTTCGCATCCAACAATGAAGCTATTTGTGAAAATTCTTTTAGAAACGATATTTAATCTTTAATCAGAATATGCATTTTGCTACAAAGTAATTCTAAAACTCATATAGTTAAGCCATAGAAATAGCCGCTATATTATAGAAAAAGGATGCAAATAAAAAAAAGCAGCAATGAATCATTATTATCGTGCAGCATAACATAAAGTAAGCTCAGTAGAGTTTCTCAAGTGTCCTTGCGTTTAGCGATGCCAAAAGATTTATTTTGTTTCTTTTAACTTAACCTACATAAACTTACACATTCACATTCTTAAACAGTTGTAGGTTAATATTTAAGATACTAAAATGAAAAGAGAATAGCCTCTGTATTGTTCTGTTTATAAGAATGATGCTAAAACGATTTAAGAAATAGACTCAATCAGTGACAAACTAAATAGTTTTGGGTGGCTCTCTTTTAGTTCATGAACTGTAGTTATTGAGAAATTATCAGAAAAATTATTATGATAATTAAAAATTTTGATAAATAAAATAATCTTGAGCAGCCTCTGGTTGTTGGAAAATATTTTTATATTTTGTGGAGCTCCCTGCAATAGACTCAGATAAAAAACTTTACACCTAATATAATTTTTTTTAACAAACTATGTTTAAGAAACAGAAAAATAAATGCGTTTTAACTGATATTGTTAAGATAAGCAACCAACATTGTGTGTAACACCGTAACGAAACGTACGATTATTGAGTATCAGAATTTGTAATCTGCGTCAGATTGAACTCATTGTATCAAAGGTAACCTGCGTTGAAGAACTCATAAACCTGATACTAGCACTAAAAGTGTTATAGGAATGTAATATTGCTACCGTGGGCAAATTTGTGCCGCTTTTATGACGATCGATTTATCTCACTTTTAAAACGAGAACCAACAAGATATGTAAGCAAATGCTGACGTATCATAAGTTGAAGTTTGAAATGTATACCGTAATAAAAGCATCCCAGGGATGTTTTTTCTCTTCCGATACGTTTACGGAAGTAAAGGAAATAAACAGTTTGGACGCCCCTAGCAAAAATCCTGAAACAAAACAAAAGGAAATTGCTGATAAGGTTACTGCTCTGGAAACGAAAACACCAGGCCGCGCTGGAAACGAATTAGATAAACAGAAACAATAGCCGTAGGAATAACATTGCACACTATGCCTTTCCATTTCCCATGTTATGTAAGGGCAGCTAAAACAATTGTGCACTAACGAGTTTGTTGCAGTAGCTGCAGCGGCAATTAAACAATTTGCTCAGTAACAGAAACACTGATGCAGTGTTACCTATGAATTACACCAAAGAATTATATTAATACCAGTAAAAATTGCTAAAATTGCCTTAAATGATTTAATTTTGAATCAATTAATAATTTTATCGTGTGTTGGATTAACAGTGGTGGGTACAAAGGGAAAACTAAAAATATGGATGGCTCTACCACAATCTGGAAATTAATTTTTATTTACTCTATTTTAGAGTAATATTAACCCGTTTCATACAATACGTACGATTACAAATAAATTGCAGTACAAGTTCTTGTTAAAATAATGGTATTAAATCATTATTTATAAAAAAGCAGAGCACACAAATTTATATATAATATGATTTTTTTTCAGGTTTTCCCCAAAACTGTTTGGAGCCTTATCTCTTTGTCTTTATCTGTTGTAGACTCTTACCGTGAACACTTTGTATATACTGAAACATTGGTCACTTTTCTTGTCGGCTTCTTGTAAACAAAAAATAATCCTTTTCAAAGTCCTGTTTGGACAAATAACCCAGCAATAGTAAATACAATTACCACATGCTGAACGTTATGTAATATTTATGACAATGCCTAAAACTGTCTCATTAAAATACGATTGATTTTGCTTAAATTCTTCGACCAGCAACAGACAGTAACGGTTGGTATAACAATACTAGTTGATGTTTTCCAACTTTCTCAGATTCTTCTGGTCCTTGGATACGGAGTAAACATATATTCGACTTTTCATTATTCCAGCTATCTCAGTAATAAATCCAAGCCAGTGCATTTAGAACAACAATTTTTTCAGATGTTTTAAATCTAATAGATACTTAAGTTAGGCATATTTCTATATTGATCATTTTTATAAGTTTTCAACAATACAGCAATTGCTTGGTAACGATTAAAATATTATTATTCACATTTCGTTCAGTCGACTTTACCGTTACGTAGAGCATTGTAAAAGGAACAAAAAATTATGTATATTACACTGTAGTGCAAGTTGGCTGCTTCTGAATCCTATATCTAAGGAAGCGTTAATATATTATATTGATATTGAGCTGGAGACATATTTTGGGTTCTTTCGATGATAGCAATTCATATGTCCTCTCAAGGCCTACGTTTTTACCCTCAAAATTCTCTTGCTTCCACAATGCACATTCTCGATACCTTTATGTCATCATTTCAGCAATCTATGCTGTTAAAACTTCCATCAATTTCACTAAACTATAGCTAATCAGTTAATGTAATGATAAATTATTCACTAATTTTGTGCACTAAACAAAATGTAACAAGTAATAAATAATCTGCAGCTCAAAAAGTTGTTAAAATTTAATACTATTAAAACTTACTAGATAATGTAAGTTCGTAGGTTTTCGCGAACGTCATTTATACTCACTGTCGAATATAGTGATTCAGGCTTTCACTACCGGAGTCCGTAGTGGTAGATGATTCCGGGTCAGTTGGTCGTTGTCGTAGTGATGTTTTCCTCGCTGAAGATGTAAGTTGGTTAGCAGGGTAATATATGTCTGAAAAGTATAGCCAGCTTTGACCAGGAGTCTAAACCTAGTCCTTTTGAATGCACCTTAAAGTTTTACTATTTGTGACGCTATACAACGCTTTAGTAGCTGAATCGCTTGTTGCTCCGCATTTTGAAGCTTCAGAGCGGATTTCTGTTACGGCGGTCAGATTTTGGCCAACAGCAACTCTACAACCCAAATTACATAATGAACAAATATAATTAGTGCCTAAATGTTGCTTTAGTGCTTATAAGAAAATCTGGCCACGGTAGCAGAAATCCGTTCTGAAGCTCGAAAATGCTGAGGTACGAGCGAATCACAGCTACAAAAGCGACGGATGGCATTTAGTAGCGTTACAAGTGGTAAAACTCTGAGGCATACAATATATCTTTTGACCCGCAATATAAAAAAGTCAGCTGCTTTAGCGTGGATCTACCACTATTAATAAGTTTAATGGTTTCAGAAGTGCATTCACTGTGAAAAATTCTGAATGACTTATGTAGCTTGGAAAAAAACTCATTGTTTGAATGTGCTTTATTTTACGAATATCATTAGATAGCTCGGACGACCGTTTGACCATATAATCAGTCATTTTCAAAGATCAGGAAGACTATCATATATCATACTAGCGACCCACCCCGACTTCGCAGTAATAGAGCATATTATACCTACAACAAATACCTTTCCAGTCTTTACCCCCATTCGCTCCAAAAGTCTGTTTATTACAGGACTACACACACTTCCAACAGTTGTCGTTATATTTCAACCAACTTACACAAAACGTTGACAAATTAAACACCTAAATCTTACTCATAAATCACTCTATCTGTTAGTGAAAACCGCATGTAAATTCGTTGAGTAGTTTTTGAGTTTACCGCATATAGACAGACAGACGCAGCGGAGGACTTTGTTTTATAATATGTATAGTGATAGTATAGTACAGGGTTTCTATTAATGATTCATGCAACGAGGGCGGCGTTGGTTTCTGAATTCCTTGTGCCACCTTTTTATAACTGCTGCCAAGCTATAATATGCACGGTGATCACTCTACATCAATGAGCACAATAGTACCGAAGGTTGCAAATCAAGTATCATTCACGAAACTGATGGCTTTATAAAGATTTACTAGCAATTTACGGTCTATTTTTCTTTCATTTTTCTTACCATTGCGGCAGGCAAAAAATATTTTTCAGTCCGTCATAGTACAAATACTTAACGCAGGGTTACTGTAGCCACATCTGAGAAATACGATACGTGCCTAAAAGTTAAATGTCAGCCCACAGCTACGAAATGTGAGTTTTCTGTAACTTTAAAGTTGATTATTGCACAAAACACTACAGAATATGTTGAAAATACAAACTCCCACGCGTTTGCTCATATTAATATATTTTAAATAATTCAACAATCAACAGATGACAAGATACGTCAAAGCAATCATTGTTGTGTTCACCTGTCTGAGTGGCGGCAAACTTATTTAATCGACAATTTCCATAAGCGGCCTGGATGCATGAATCATTTATAGAAACCATGTAGTATAGTTCTGATGCTGTTTGAAAATGACCATTATATAGTCGGATCGTCAGAGCTATCTGATAAAACTCGCGAAACAAAGCACTTAAAGCAATCAGCTACCAAGCTACATAATTAAACTACCATTATAGATCTGAACAAAAAAGCAAAGAGTAAAGTGAAAAAGCACGAGTTAAGTTTTACTTCACCATACAGACGCGATTTGGCACAATTAAATTTGAATTTTTTATGACCACTTAGCGAGGGAAAAAGTTTGACTACATCATCAGATTTGTTAAATTGTTAAATTGACATTGAATTAAGATCATCATTTCTCTGCAACAGACTTTAATCAGCTGTTTTTGGAATCGGCAAATGTATTAAAGTTGCTGAATATAATGCCAAAATGTTCTAAATATATGAAATATCCATAGCCTAGCTGCGCAACTTAATGAAGGCAGTATTGGTGTCCTATTATCTCAAATTCAGATGAAGGTCTACCAACTGAATAATCCATTTCAATTTTTCTGCCACATTTGTTGAGACGTTCTCGCGACCTAGGGGCCAATTCGTGTAACCGGGCATTGATTCCGCAAAACGGCATTTGCTAAATCGGATTTCCCCTGAAGCTTTCAATTTCCCTCAGACGCTTGGAATGGGCGCAAATCGTTGATCCTTTTTAATTCCACCAGTCACGAAGGTACTCCAAACAAATTAAGTAGTTAACCAAACCATGTACTTGTTCCTGGCATTCTTGGCAGCACTGGATGTTTAATGTGCTTTACGCTTTACGAACTACACAACGCAAACAAACAAATACCGTATAATTACGACAACCACAATCATTTCATGGAGAAGTCTGCMTCGCTTTATTTTGTAATATTTTGCTTGTACTTAATGTTTAAAGCAGGATGTTCATATTTGCAGTAGTGAATAATTTAGTTCTTAGTATTATTTTTTTGAGAGTTTGAAATTATTGAACGTTATGGCAGGTGGTTTCTATTAATAGAGCTAAATGGCATTCTTCTAAAGCGTTTACCTGTAGCAAACAGTACATTTTAGAGGGTACACCTAATGCAAGACGTGTTTTGAAAATTAGTTTAGGAGACTGAATATAGATTATCTCACGCTCTAGCTATCATATAATTCCAAATATTAGGAATATGTGATTGCTCTAAAGTAATATCCAAACTGTAACATAGCATGTCCACAAGCAGTGGAGCTATTTAAGGTGGCACAAATTGCAACCAAAAGCAGTAATATATTATCGAAATTATTTGGAATCCACATTAAGTCGTTTTTAAATATTAAATGTTTGTGTCGTGGGCTTAAAAACACTTTTGTATTAACGAGATTTACTTGCACTAATAATTTTACACTAATTATCAATTAACAAATGTAACTCTTGTGCCCGTACTGCCCGACCGGTACCCCTTTTCTTTGTTCCCCATTACCTTGGGTAACGTAACACATTTCTTATCATAGTTCGTCGGATTCACCACATTCGTCCATCCTGATCTAGATCGTACTCGAACTAGGATTCATCTGGAATAACAAAGAACCTTATCTAACTTTACCTACTTACTCGTGCCAACTGGTCGTCAGCATTCCTTGTAGACACTAACCGCAGCTAGCTGTCATACTCAGCCGACCAGTCGTCAGCATCTCAAACTTTCGCTAACCGCAGCTAGCATTGTTTACCTAGCTGACAAGTTGTCAGCATTCCTTACAGACGCTAACCGCGGCTAACCTATCTCACCTGTCGTCAGCATCTCTTACTCTCGCTAACCGTAGCTAGCCTTGCTTACCCAGCCGAGTAGTCGTCAGCAACTTTTACTTACGCTAACCGCAGCTAGCCTTACTTACTGCACATACGTTAACCGCAGCTAACCGTCTTACTCAGCCGACCAGTAGTCAGCCTCTTTCACTTACCCTAACCGCCGCTAACCTTGACCACTCGCAACAACACCCATGGGTTTCATTTTGTCCACCGCCACCACGGTCGTAAACCTTCGTCCCGTTACTCGCAGATACGTAGCGATTATTGGGAAGCGCCTGCGTCACCCGAAACGGACCTTTAAATTTTGCCTTCAATTTTCTACTCATTCCTGTTGCCGGATTGTCTGTCTTCAAAACCATTAACAAGTCACCTTTATCTAGCCTTCTGTTTCTCTTGCTCCGTCGTCAACCGCCTCGTAATGTCCTCTCTCAAGACTGTTAGGTCCAACTGGTCTATGCCAATCTACACTTCATTCAGTATTCGCGACTCAGCCATGTGGCAGGGTTTGTATTCCGCTAGGGCTTCCAATGGCGACATTCTGGTGACCCTATGGCTTAAGCATTTAATGCACTTTGTACTTGTTTTACAAATGTGTCCCACTTGGTTTCTGCACTTCCCGCCGCACTGGTAGTTAACGAATTCAGAATCGTTTGGTTATATCGTTCGCGTTGTACATTTGCACGCGATGTTGCGACTGCATTTAGGACGTGTTTGATGCCGTAATTGACGCAGAACACCTTTAGATGTGACTGCGGTGCCACGATCGGAGATGAGACGCACTGGAACCCCAAATAGTTGCACTGTCAATGTCAATCAACGTCTTCACTACGTGTTTCGTGCCAATGTCTTTAACAGCCTCGGTGATGACAAATTTTGTAAAAGCATCGACCACCACTAGCAAGTATTTGTTTCCTTTACTACTGGTCACACGTATGGAACGGCACTGAGGCCTTTTCGATCGAGTGAAGCTTTCCTTCCTTCCAATGGCTTGCTTAAATAGGTGCAAGTTCAACAAGATTGAATATTTTTCTTGAGAAACTTTTTCATTTCAGCGAACCAATAGTTTTCTTGCTTCTTCTTTATGGTTTTAGCCACACCAAAATGACCCATGTCATCATGGTATAATTTACAAATTTGCCATCTGCATGCCATCACCCATGCGATCTTCTCGGGACCCAATTTTCTGTACACTATTCCATCTTTCAGTCTCGTTTATATTGCTTGGCAGCTTCACTCTTAGGTTGCTTCGATAGAATATCTCGTATGATCGAAATTCGGTCATCCTGTACTGTACGGTGAGTATCCAATTCCCGTCAGTTACGTCCACTCAATTGACAACAATCTTTTCGCCAACTAGATTGCGGCTCAAGCCGTCTACGTGCGCCATTTTTGCGCCGGGCCCATACTTACTTCGAAGATAAAATCCTGCACTTCTAGCCTTCTTGCTATTCTCGGCGTCATGTCCTTCTTTGAGAAAGCCATTCTTAAAGCGCTGCAGTCCGTAACCATCTTGAATTCTACGCCAACTAAATACATTAGGAAATGGTGTAAAGATAGGGCAACGGCCACGTGCTGGTTGCCATCTTTAACTTGTACCAACATTGCTCCCACACCAATGGCGCTTTTTTGTACTAGCGAGATTTATTTGCGCTTATAATTTTACACTAATAATCAATTAACAAATGTAATCCAGAACCGTCTTGGTCGACGCCTGTGCCCGGGTGCCCGGCTAGTACCCCTTTTTTGTTGTTCCCCGTCACCTTGGGTTATCTAACCTATTAACGTAACACATTTCTTATAGTTCGTCGGATTCACCACATTTGGAGCCTTTCATCTATGTGAAGAATGGTTTTTTTTTAACAATCAAAGAAATGTTTTGTTTGGCTTTAGCAGTTTAAAAACCTTTGTCAGCGGTTTATAGTCCTATAATCGTAATTCTTTTTTTCCTGGTAGCTCTATTATAGGGTTATTATCAAACTAAGTTCACTGAAAATTTCCACAAGTTTCCAATCAATGTAAATTTTTCATATATTTTTATAACGTAATCCTTCTAATCCGGCAAAAAATTCTCTTAAAGCCGGTTGTTCAATGTTTCTTTTTATCGATTCATGTGGTTTTCATAATACATTAAATAGGTACATCACTACTTACTTGTTGGAAATATCAATACATTTCAATGACCGTTCAAATAAATTATCTAACCGCTACAAGAGTCCTTCTTGCGGCTCTAGCGTTTGCATGGGTTAGAAACCACTCACCCAAAGAAAACAATCAAATGAATTAAGTAATCTTTCATCTGAAGCCATTGATAGTGCTATTTTAGTCGAGGGATTTGTTATCTAAGAGAGCAATTTTGAAACATGTGTTTAAAAGTTAACTAAAGATTAAACCATATTTAAATTGTGCTATTGGAAGACACTTTTAAGATATCTAACTTAACCCAATCGAAGTTTTTTTATAAACACCACACATCTATATACCTAGTTGCAAAATGAGATCCCCAAACGGACGAATACATAATACATAGTCAATTTACATAACTGATAATAAAAAAGAACATACAAAGGGTGAATGCTTTCAGCGTCCACAATGTAAGATGATATGTTTTCAGAAAGATCGCTGTCGCTTTAAAACACTGACTAAAAGTTATTAGCCTAACGATTTGATTACGCCTGTAATCTTTGTCAAAGACGAGAACATTGAAAGATCGTCCGATACGAGGTCAAATAAAATTTTAAAAACTTTGTGCTTTTCAGGTAATTTGAGAGGAAATATTATTCAAGATCGTTTAATACGAAAGACCAGTTTTCGCAACCTTCTTCAGCAACAATTTTCAGCCCTCAATTTTTCGATTGTTTCAATGTGTTCCTTGACGCTACTTATAGATTTTGCAAAGTCGGTGACCTTGTCTGAGCAAAAATTTACAAAGGTTAATAATTAGTCCTTCTTCTTTCCAAAACTCCTCTAATACATTGCTAGTTATATCCTTGATTGTTATATAAATCTGATTTTTTATTAAAGGTCGTTCAGTATAGGCCCTAGAGGATACACATGGAATGTTGGTTGGTCTGTGGTGATATCAACAAACAGTTTTTATGAAAATACTTTGCACAAATCGACATTGAATTCCTAGCGGTTTTGTACTGATTGGAATTCTGCATGCACTGCAGACTGCATGTATCAGGTATCTTCTCAAGATGTTATTCAAGTTATTCAAACTAGATTGCATGAATAGAAGTTTCTAAATTGCACAGCAACCAAGGTATAAAAGGTTTAGGCCACGAAGAACACAACAAACCTACACACGCATGTTGTACTTGTATGTGACATTGTGAATATATTTATCTCAAACAGCATATTCACTTGCAAATTTACATTTCTGTCTGAAAAATTTAAAACTTTTTGCAGTAATGTGTAAGTATTTCAGTGTCTTTGAAATGTACTATTTACACCGAGTGAAGAATGATAATAATTTAATGGATTTTTTGTAGTTAAGTAAACTTCATTTCTGTTGTTGTCACATTATTTAATGAATGCATTTGATATCCGAATTATTCCATATTACGTATAGCGCTCCTGAATGCCTCGAACCTCAGTTCAGCTACAGCTACCACAATGAAGTTGTTATATAGGCATTACTAATACCATTGTACAACTGAACGTAATTAGAAGCATGTACTAAACTCAGTTATTCGCTTTACAATTTCCTTTCGTGCAATGTTCATGATTGCAGTATATTATCGACATATTGTCGTTGCAGGTGAATAGTTCTAAAACCAACATCCTTAATAACGGATAGGGTTTCCCATCACTCTTTTATCTAATTGTTACGCTGTGTTCGTCGAGCGACATATGCGTTTTCGCCTTCTAAAGTAGTTTTACACTGCATAAAGAAAAATCAATGAGAGAATGAGACAACCACCAAATTGCGACCTGTTAATCCCCAGCGCACCGTATTTGCTCATTTTGTAATCCACCCTCCGTGGCCTTAATCACGTTATCTTGTTGCAGCCCCGTATAAACCCTCTACGACAAGGGTGTAGTGCCCCGATGGGTTTTTGCTTTATGTCGCGGGCGTGTTCTCCCAAATTTAATTACGCATCGATGAATATTGCAGACGTATTGATAACCCCTCAGATGGTGTTGGAAATTGATGATTTTATGTAAGACCTGTTATTTCACGCAGAAAATTGGAATGGCCCTCCGCGTAGACGCTCGCTAATAAGAATTTTTAAAGACCAGCTCCTGTTTAAGCATGATTGATGAGTTTTTCCTTTGTTCGCATCGCCTGGGAGGAGTATCTACACTGGGAATATTTTACTCCTTGGTTTGTATACATTCTTTGCGTAAATAAAAAGTTCTTGTGATGCGTATCATTATAAAATATAATTACATCTTTTCTCAAACACCCTGACTGTACACTACTAGTTGTTTCATCGTTAGGGTTTTGGCAGAGACTGTTCACAAAATTCACATCTGGCGGTGTCGGGTTACTGACAGGTATAACTTTTGATCTTTAATTAACCGTTTTTTATGCACCGCGAAGTTCTCTATAATTAATATTTCTGAGAATACTAGATTTCTAGGAGAAACAATACAAAAGCAAACTGCGCATAGACTCAAGGAGGCCATAGCTTCCCGAGTTTTTAAGATTTTAAATTAATTAACTGGTAAGGCTCGCAAATATATATTATGTATATTTTAAATCAAATAATTTGGTTACTGTTCTACGTTGTTTAGGAAAATAGTCTGTTAGTTTAATAAGATTCCTTTTTTTGTATCGAAATCTTTTAAATATAGACTGAATATGGCTTCTTTTGCAAATATGCGGAACTTTAAAATTGCTTGATGAAGCTTGTTTATTATTTAGGATATAGTAAGCGAACCTGGAGGGTGTATTGTATATATTAACGTCCAGATCCTGTTATTATTTATGTGATTGAAGTGTATTTCAATTGTTGTGGCAAATATTGGCCAGATGAGTAAAAAACATTTCAGTCACACCAAGAATAATGTGGATTTTCTACATTTTACATTGCCTAGCTTTAAGGACCTGTAATTTTTATAGACTACTCTTCTTTACTGTACCGATAGAGCACCGGTTTTTGCTGTTGTTAGCTGTTTGTTTTTCTCCCAGTCAGAAATTTTGTTTTAATTTAACACAGAGACAGGGCTTGCCTTCAGCATCCTGTCTTTTTAAATAATATTGTTTTTAACTGCTTTTAACCACCTCGTTAAAATTCGACGGTTACATTTTGTAGGTAAGCTCATTTCCCTTTACAACTTGTATTTTTTTTAAATTAATTTGTGGTTATTTACCAGACTGAAAATGGAAATGTTATATTGCCGAAACTAGTTCCTTTTTGGTGATTATTATCTTGATCCGTGGGTTCGACTTTGAATTTTTCACTCTTCCTAAACTTCCATTATCATCCAGGACCGAACTGAATGTATAGTGATTCTATAAATAATTCATGCATCCAAGTGCTCATGAAAATTATCGATTGAATCAATTTGCCGCCACTCAAGAAAGTGAACACAACTCTTGCTTCGACAGATACTTGTCATCTGCCGATTGTCAAATTTTTTGATATGAGAATGTTTATTTTCGTCATATGCAGTAGTGTTTTGTGGGATAATTAACTTTAAAATCGGATGATAAATTCATATTTGAGTGTGGAGTGACACCGTTTCGCATAACTTTTAGGTTATGTATCGTAAATTAGGCTGTCCAGAACACGTATTTGTCATCCAGCCGCCATTTTTGACAGCATTCTGGATGGGCTAATCGTATTTAAGAGGTTGTGACTACAGTAAGCCTGTTAAATTGTATTGTGATAAACTAAAACGTGGTTTTAGCCCGCCGTAATGGTAAAATTTAGTTAGGCTAAGTGGCAGTGATGCTAGCAGCACTGCCGAGGATGACCGGGGTACCGGGTATTTTACGGGAACATTTTCTAATCTAGAAAACAGCTAAATTATGGCGATGCAATACTAATTACGAAAGAAGTGTAAACATTAAAATAGGGAAAAGGACTGAGATTGATTGCGTATGCTTTCCAAGTTGTGAAAAATATTTAATTTGTCATAAAGTCATGTCTGAAAGGAGGTGACAGCAACAAAAGGGGATTATGACGGACGTAGTTGTGTATATTAAAGTAATGATAATGTTACATTCGTACAGTCAAATTATTGTTATTAGTTACGTTTGAAAGGAAAATATAGCTGTATTTTTTTTGAAAATTTTTATATAATCATCAATTTCGTGGCTATAACTTTATCCGCAACCTTCAGTACAGTATATGGCAGTTGACAGTATATTGTGCTATTGTAGTTTGGCACCAGTTGAGAAAAGACGGCACAAAGAATTCAGAAATCAACGCCGCCCTCGTTGCATGAATCATTTATAGACCGTGTAGGTATATTATACAGCAGCTAATCATCCGCGAACACCTACCTTCTCATATTTGGTTTTACTTTCTCTGCAATGTTTGTGTTTGCTTCTACTTTATATTTCCATATTCTTGTTAGAATGTGGGTACTTAGAATCACTTGGTTTTATCTTGCTAATGTTGTATTTAGTGTATGTGCCGCTTCCCTTATAGCGTTTGTGCTAAAGTGGTATGTTATTAAAATTAGTTCAAACATTCGTAAGCTTCTCTCTTCTCTCTTGTGTGGGTAATTAAAAAATTAATGCGGTTCACGCAAAACGATTTAAGCATCGACCCAGTTTTCAGTTTTGCTGAAAGTGAAAACAAACAGAAGGTATATTTGTTAAATCTCTGCAAACATGTATTTTGATCTTGTGTCCCTTTAGGGCATCATGTGTTGATGTAAGTTATAATTTGACGTCTTTTCTAGTTCACAGCCGCAGGTCAGTATGGTTTTGGCAGTGATGTAGCAGGCCTTGCGCTGTTTATCGGATAAATATTTGCGCTTCGTTACGGCAGTGGCGCCGTAGGCGGGTGCATGAATGAAATGCCAGAATAGAATGTGCGTTCCAATAAAATATATTCGCCTGAATGAGTTCGATTTTAACTCGACCGTAAAAAGAATACCGAATTTTAATTGCAGAATTTATTGAGGCTTATCGCTGGTATTGGCCAGCAGTTTGTTAGTTTAGGGCGGAAATGGTCGTTAAAATGAATTTTATGTTCCGAATGTCCGTCACATTACGGAACTGATCAAATAAACCGAAAGCATAATCCGTCACACGACACCTGCGCCATGTGTGTGGTTATAGTTTTATAGACAGGCAATAAAGTGACATTATAAATTAAAGAAATCCTGTTTTATGTCGAATGCCTTCAATGCCGGACACGTTTGAATGAAGTAGATGCGAAATTATAATATAATTATTTTTTTACATATTATCATGTAGTTATACATTTTAGTTTAGTTGTTTAACGGACTGAACCGCCTTTATTTTTTAAAGTAAGGTACTGAATGGTAAGTTCTAAACTCACAAGTCTACTAATACTTATTACAGTTACATGTTTACAGTAAAGCGTGGCGGGAATAAAGTATGGTGTGCCAAGTAGCAAGTAGGTGACAGATTTTGTGGATCTACTGCGCGTAACGTCGTCACCTTGGCCACAAAATGCAAAACTGACGTTTGTCTTGGGCGAACATTATTAACTGTTAGCAGGTAGTGCCTTTGTCATCATTTGTATTGCAGTGGCGTAGGTAGTGTACCATTCGTTTTATACCACAATAAAACACAAACTGTTAAGTACTCTTCGAGGACTTGCCACAACCAGAAGACGCAATTCCGGCAATTTTTCCTGAGCTAACTTGTGGTTTATTGAACAGATTGTGATTTTACTAAAATGTGTAAATATAAACATGCATATACAAAATCGTAGGTATTTGAATAAATAAAAAGTTTACAACAGCTACTATTTAAATAATATTCTTTAAAATTACATAAAATCATTCAATTCAACTTGACTACAACTGCACAATGTCAAATACAGTTTTTCTTTTTTTTTACAAAATTCTATACTAGTAGTAACTCCACATATAATCGCAAAGCTTATACCGCCCACTTTATTCATTAGCCAAAAGCGTCCTACCAGTAACTTACATAAAATTATTATATAAGTTTTGTGACTATTTGTTCAACAAAAAAAGCTATTATACTTCCATGGTTTCCCTAGTAAAAAGGAAGTACGAGGTTGATGAGGAGCAATTCACTCACACCAGCGATAAAACATTGCCTATAAAATATTCAAGAAATTGCTCCTGAAAATAAAAAAGCAAGAAATGATGCTCCTGGTGAATGCTTTTTTTATTCAGTTAAAAGAAGGAAAACGTGTAGTGTGGATACAACAAATACTTTTGTTTAGTGCAGGCAGAACTTATATATAATATGAGGTCACTACCTAATAGTGTAGAATTTTGCAAAAAAAAACTGATTTAGATATTATTTAGTTGTAGCTCAATTCAGTTAAAAAAATTGTGAAATAGTATTATTTAAACAATAGCTTCTGTAAACTTATTATTTCTTAAAATATTTACGATTTTTGTGTATATCTGTTTATAAATTCACATTTTCCTAAAACCACGATCTGTCGGACAAATCACAACTTCGTTGGAAGAAATTCAGCTGGAATAGTGTTTCATTGTGAAATAAAACGAATTCTTTTGTTCTCCTTCTATAACTGGTACCCAACAGAATTGCGACTAAAACCGCATAGAAACCCAACAGTTAATAATAATGTTCGCTCGTGACAAATGTCAGTTCTATATTTGCCGCAGCTGTAAGGCCAAATAATGAAGGTGTCATTGATATAACGAAGCCGAGTCTTAGGTCTAAGATCTTATGATTCCAAGGCTGTGAGTTCAAAGGCTTCCAAGAATGTGTTAGCTGTTACGGGGGGCAATGAGGAGCCCATGGGTGCGCCAGAAATTTGATAGAATTGTCCATGAAAAGTTAAATACGCGAAAGTGAGAAATTTTTTAACAGAATATTTAGAAAGTGCTTGGAACTGAGAACAGTGAAGATGTATTCTCCGTGTAGTTTTTTAGAAGATTCGCAAAGTACTTAACAATGTTACAGATGATCGAGTTAATAATAATGACAGTGGAATCCCCTTTTTATGAAATTTTGGAAGACCGTATAGACCATGGGGTTTAGATTCCTTGGGAGCTAACTTTTCCTAAGTTTTGGTTTTTGAAGGAGTTGAAACTTGTCGTTTCCTTACCTACCGTTTTTGAGTTGAACTGTTTTTTATGTGTACAAGATGAAGTTTTAGCAGATGACAGTTATCTTCATTCTCACAGCCTCCTTCCCCCACCGTCCAAGCATTCCCTTCCGTCTACACAAAACTGACTTTCTCTCCCCTTTAGGATTTAGTTAAGCAATGAGGTGATTTTCGCGTTAAGTTTGAGCCATATTCCTGTCCTGATGATGCCCCTTATAAGGTCTGGTAAAATTTCGACTCTATTTTCACAACCGACGCGATCTAACCCAAAAAGACAAAGATTTCACGGCTTATATTGTACACTTTCTCTTACTACGTATATATACATTATCACAGAAGAATTGATTTATCTATGATATTATTTACACTAGTGATGATTTATTTATCTGAACTCATATCTAAAAGCGTCCATATATGTATATACATATGAGTGAGTGTGCTGTCATAGTTTAATCAGTCACTGGTTTCATACATGTTTGAACCAATATATATTCAAATTTTCCATCGTAATTACTTCATGCAAATAACAATATTTTGTATTTAACTATTAATTACTTTTAATAATGAACAAATATTCAATACTGGTCGAGCCGCATTTACGTTCTTAATTGGTTGCCTAAATTTTGATAATATCCCCAATTCAATTATCACAGTCATGCATGTTAAACGATCTGGATATTCTGTTTTTATATGCACGCAAAGTTAGACTATGACGAAAAGAAGTTTTGATTATTTACGTTATATTGTGTATTGAAATGCAAAAATAATACGGAAACATCATTTTCATTTTGGCGTTAGCCATTTGAAAATTTCATAGAGTTGTACAATCTGAATCTATTTCAAGTACAACGATTATTGAATTAAATATTCCTAGTACGCTATTTGTTTCAAGTTTTATTGTTTTAATAAGTGTACAAATCTGTACACTTTTAAGAATAGCAGTCTATGTCCAACCGATCGTCAAGTTATTCGATTTAAATGGTGAACAATATACAATTATCATCAGCTTGACCTTAGAATGTAGGTAGTCTGAGAGTTGAAGTAAGTTGGGCGCTATAGTGCTTTGCTTTTCTTCATATTTTGAAAATACGAGTAGTAACTAATAAAAGTTTCATTTATATCTGCAGCAAATTAAATTTAATTGATAATTTTGCTAAAATGCTCATACTCATCTCTAAAATACCTTTATTTTCAACAAAATATGTTTTTTATTTAGAATTTTTATTGTTATCTTTAACTTTGTTGTCATGTTATAAAGCAAAAGAAATTGTTTTGTCTAGCGCTTTGATAACATCTGTTTTATTTTTGAAAAGATAAAGAAATAGTTTTGTAATGTTTTGAGACCGACATTTTAAATAACGAATATTATATACTTTGAAAATTTTAACAAACGTTATTAAAACGCCATCAGGCAATTAATATTATAAACCCCGTAATATGGCTCATTTAAGAGCCTGCATTTATTTAATTTAGTTGACTAGGGCGCCCACGAGAGGCGCTAAACGCAGGTTATAACTAAGGCCACTGCATTTACAAGGTACCGCCAACTCTAGTATCAGGTTTGATCCGGGAACACAAAAGACAAAATGATAATTTTCCCTATTGTGCAAGCGAAAGGGTAGCAAGTATTGCTGGATTTCAGCTTCGTCCACCAACAATAGCTGCCAAATCCGACAGTTACAGCGATGGAATGGTCAGAAACAATATGGAAATTATATACGTTGCAATCGTTGCCCTTACCTTTCAAGATACAAACCAAGGTCACTGTATTTTAAGGTACCACTAATTCTAATCTCAGGCTGGATCTGGGAATACAGGTGCGAACGTGAGATGGAGAAGCAAGTATTTCCGAATTTCAACTTCGCCTAGAAACCATCGCTATCATAGCTGTCAAATCCAGAAATAACAGATGGAACTATATGAAACTAAATGGAAATTATATACGTCGCAACCGTTGTCGCTACCTTTCAAGATTGAGTGACCTGCATCATAAGGTACAATTCTATCCTCTGGTTTGATAGGATAACACAAAAGACAGAATGATACCTTTTCCTATGGTACCAGCAAGAGATGTGGTAGCAAATCTTGCCAGATTTCGGCTTTGCTTAGCAACCCTCACTGTCATAGCTATCAAATCCTGCATTAAAMGAGGAAACTATAAAAACTATGTATAGGGAAATTATATGCGGCTACCTTTTAAGATTTAGTGACCTTAGTTTTAACGCTAGCATTGTGGGTTGCCTTCTTTCTAGTGTTTTGTGTCAATCACTAATGGTGTCAAAACTAATTTCCATTGATAGCTCAGATATGCTGACCACAGCTGTGTAGTGGCATTTATCTTTACACCGTCGCTGTGGGGCACATAAAATATTTGTATATAGCGTTCACTAGATTTGGATCGCTCTCTACTGCTGTAAATCAATCAGGCTACAATTTATCAATCATTTGAAGTGCAGGGTAGCGCAGAACCATCAAGGCAGGCCAGCTTGTTAAAAATTTACAATGTAATATTTAATAAATACCATCTATGTTTGTAATTATTCTTGTCTGGGTGAGCACTGCAATCAATGGGGTGGGCAAGTGCCACCCTACCCCTCCCCTCCCTTGGGACCGTCGCTGAAACAGGAGCCTAACAACAATAAATAGTAGACGGGTTTGACCCTTAATTTCCACAAGGAACTTCTAAAGAAGTCCAGGAAACACTGTTTATATGTATGTATATGCTGAAATTGGCGTGTCTATAGTGTTCCAGCGTGTCTTAAATTCAATCAATTTGGTTGACGGTGAATACCTTCGATAATATTCGTGGTTTTGTCAGCTGTGGTAAGGAACAGTCGGTTGGGACAGGTGAGTGGGAAACTTGATAAAGTTGAACTTGCACGGAGGGTGGGCGGGTTTCCACTTAATCGAGGAGTACGAAACAGAACTAGGATACCAGTATCCCACAATGAGCTGCATTTACGGATTTTATCGTGTTTGAAAAAGAATATTACTCTGCTGACATTTCTTTTTAAGATATTCCAACTACAATGGTGCTTAGCTGCTTGTTATACTACTGCTATGCGTTGACTAACAAAAAATATTTTCTCTACGTACTTCCGCATATCCGTTTATAGGTAGTGTGCCAAGACGCGCGAAAAGATCTGATATAAGATTCTCCAGCGTTTCATACAAACTTATAATTAAAAAGTTAAATAGGTCCCTGTAGTCTGATGTAACGGTTATAACAGGTTTTGTGCTGTAACCTCTAACCTCTTACCTGTTCACCTGCCCCGTGTAGTAGATACCTGCTACTTCTCTTGCAATTTGCTGAATATATACCATAGGCTTTCTGGATAGTGGCTAATACCTGATAACAAATCACGATACATATAACCAAACCACAACACAACAGAAGAGGCACAACGGTTTAATAATAAGAAAGAGAACAAAGAACGAAACTCGTCTTTATCAAACAAGAGTTTGTCAATACTCCATTTCTATCCCTCATGTGCACCTGAATGCAGATGTCATTCGTTTTGTTTCGGAAAGCCCGACGATTTCGTAGCCTCAGTTGGGCACGTAAATCTAGGGATACCGTTTAGATATCGATACTGTTACTCAATACCGTATCAGTCCTAGAGTATCGATACCTACCTTGGTATCGAATTAAAAGTATCGATACTTACTCGTATCTGGCAGGATTAGAGGCAAAGAAAAATATTAATGAAGTATATGGTTATAAGTAGGTATGTACAGGGTGGCCCAGTTATCGAGCTCACCCAATTAACGGCTTTATTTGAATCTTCAGAGAAAAATGTTTCAAATAAAAGTGGTAGCAGCCAAGGAGTACTCGATAACACAATATAACACCTTTACACAGCGTTGCCAGATTTCCAGTACTGAACCAAATTTACATTTTTTAAAATAGAACTACCTACTTTTTGTGTCGGAATCTGATTACCTATCACATTCTTAGCAAAAAATTATTAAAATACGTATGCTCTAAAATTATTGGTTTCAGAGATACGCACCCATGGGGATTATAATCAGAATGTGGCATAAAAATTCGGTGTTCTATTTAAAAATTGCAAGCTTGGTTCAGGACTCGCAATCTGACAACGTTGTGTAAGCGTGATATATCGCGTTATTGAGTACTCCTTGGTTGTTACAATATATGTTTAGAACATTTTTTTCTAAAACTTTAAATAAAGCCGTCAATTGGGTGAGCACGATAACTGAACCACCCTGTACATTACACAATACGGTTATTACTGAGAATGCCTACGTAACTCGCAAATGTGCTAATTTCTGTAAATCTAGAATATGATATTTTACATCACGTCGAAGTAACTTTAGGATGCGAAAAGACCATGCATTTCGTAAAACTGACGTTTATATTTAGAGCTGTTTTAATACGCGCGGTGTTCTTCATATACTATGTAGTGTTGCATCATCTTTTCCTACGCGTAGCAATTTGCGTAGCTGTTTACCGAGTTTACCCTTCCCCTAACATTTTAAACCAACATCGAATATGATATTTGAACTAAGCATACGATAGGAACATGCGAATTTACGATACAAAGAACACATTACATACTAAAACAGTTCGGAAAACAAACGCCTGTTTTTCGAAGTAGTTTTTTTTCACCACCTAAAATTCTTGGACATGAAAACTATTGCCACCATACGAGTACTCATAAACCAATACCCGGTACCTATTTGGTACTCGTTTGTAAAGTATCGATATCAAAAGTACTTGGTATCGAAAGGAACGTATCCAGTAAGTACTCGTGTTTACTCGTATCGTTTCATCTCTGCGTTAATCGCCTATGGAATTCCGTTCTGCTCAGTGCAAGTGTACTGAACATCCCCAGATTGCACTGTATGTAGCATATGCGGTACTAAAGCGAACGGTATTTCGCCTCACTTCATCCGGCTGGATCTCGCTACGTAACTATGGGGGCATAAAAATAGCAAATAACGGGTAAACTTTGCCAAAAATCTTAAAATTCAATTAAAACTGCATTCTGATTCTGAAATTTACCTCTTAATATCTTAGTTTGTTTAGAAAACAATTATGGTGAGGCGACCCCTCGCTCACTTTACCTGGCAGCCGCCGCTGCTGCATATTCACAACAACTTCCCGTTGTTCTTGAAGTCTGAAAATCACAAGCGCAAACACGTATCACTGATAAATAAACACGAAGAAGTGTATTCTATGCCATTCCATGGTCAACGGCTAAATAGGTTTACGTAAAAAGAACTGGAACTTGAAATCTGCATATCCGTAAGGTCAGATTGAAACCATTAACAATTTTTGGAAGCAGTGATGTCTTATCTCTGTTACCTCTTTTGTAACGCGTAAAGCAAACGACAACCGATCAAATTGGTAACCTAATACAAAAGTAAATTCAAAGCTGGCAGGCGCTGTGTTTTTCTTTTTGGCACGTTTCACCGAGAACGAGTTGATTGTCTTTGACAACTTACAAAGGGCATTCTCTCCGGCACACGGCTTGCTCCCTTTTAGGATAATAATCCCAGTACGAGTACTTTTTACCTAAACCCCACATTAGGTAACCGAGGCGCGCTACGATACAAAGCTAATTATGATGGATGCGCCCAAAGCGTCTTACGGTTACACAGGCTACAATGGCGATGAGCATGTAAGGAGTAATTGCTCAGCGTGCTATGCATTAGTTCATGTAATGTGATGACATAATATCTGCATATTATGCAGATGCCGCTGGATTTTATTTACGAGGAAATTTCTATCCATCTATAACAATAACTAAGACGGATACCTCAGAAAGTTGCAGGGATGAGAAGTTGGCTGCGCAAAACCGCTACCTCGAAGCTTTACTGTAACAATTTCAAATTGCCAGGGTAACCATCGATCTTTATTGTAAATTTGCGTTCGTGTGTACCTATGCATATACAAAATTACACGCCAGTTAACTCTAATTATAACGAATGAAGCGTTGTTGTGTTTGTTGTATTTCGTGGGACATAAACTACACATTGCCACAGATATATTGTTATTGAATTTCAGCGAATGCGTGTTGTGCTTCTCTCGATAAATTCATGCACCGAATCTATTACGAGATTTATTCCCTTTGTATATATGTAGATACTGAAATGCTTGTTTTCTCTAAACGGCTTTAACCGCCTTTGCGTTCGTTTTACTCAGATTCGGTTATCGGGGTGTTGTTGATAAATATATCGCACAAAAGGTATATTTGCGAGACGTATTTAGTTTCGTATGGTAGCGAAGCAAGTGTATTGCTGGTAGAGTTGATACTAAATATAATTAAATATGAATGCAACAAAAATTTTCACCCAGCGGTGATTCTTTAAATAAGCGACTCAGCTATTTCAAATCTGCAGTGGTATACAGTAGTGTCTGCTTATAACGAACCACAAAGGACAGACGAAAACGATATAAGCGAAGCTCGCAATAAACGATAAATGCTAATACCAGAAAAAATTTATTGATACATATGCAGGATCCCGCATTATGTGGGCAACCTCTCGGAATCTGAAAACTGCATGGTGTAAAAATAACACTCTTTTACAGTATAACTTTTTCTTTGAAATAACGCCCGCCTACCGAGTTATAAACATGGGGATGAGAAACAGTTTTAAAAAAATATCTCTTAGACGAGACAGGATATAATTTCGTCAAATTTAGGTTATTATTATTTGCAGTGAAAGCCGTTAAAATGATGCACACATTTTTTTCATAAATGTTTTGGGGGGCGGAAGGGGGCCAACCCCCACACATTATCCATTAACTATAAAACGATTAAGAATTATTGTCAAAAATATGTGTTTTTAATCTTTGGGTCTTGTAAACAAAACATGCGGCTACAATTGACTTTTCCGAGAAAATTGCTAGCATTATTAGTGCAAGTATTTTTAAATAGGTGTTCATATAAATTAGGTCAATCATTGTCGTAACATTAAAAGTTAAATAAAATTGTAGTCAACACGCCACGTGGATGCTTTTGCTTATCGATGTAGGTATGTATTGATTATCGATAGTGCTATCGAACCTGTTAAAATAATATTGAAACATAAGCTACAACGTATCGGTATCATAGTATCCAGTACAGTTTCCAATATGTGCAGTATTTGTTTGTCGATATATTTCTGTTGAGACCTTTCCATTTGAAGTGTTGCCAGGCATATATGTGTAATACAAAGCGCATGTAACATTTTTTCTGATATAAGATTGTTGTTTTATGTATGATATTTTTAATGGGTTTACAGGCATATGAAGAAATGAAAAAGTATTGCTAGCCTTGACCGAGATTTGAACTCGGGACCTTTTGAACACTAGTCAAATGCTCTATCGACTGAGCTACCAAGGCCCTATTCAGAATCGCGGTCAAAGCGGCATATATTCATCAAAATTTACTATGTAATGATGCTGAACGCCATCTAGCGCATTTACAGCTGAATCGTTCGTCGTTCAGTATTTTCGAGCTTTAGAGCGTAATTCGATGCGGTGGCCAGATTATGGCGACCAGCAGTTAATTACAACCCAATTATATATTATTATATACACTGAAAGTTAATTGGGTGTTTTCACATTTTTTTAGAAATCATGCCACGTGTATATTTGGAGCACCCTTGTTACGTCATAGAAATTTCAAAATTTTTCTAGCACCAGTTTTCGAAAAAAAAACCGTTCTGAAGTTCAAATATAAAAACTGACCACGCAAACGCAGTGTCCCGGGATGGAGTCGGTGTGACGTAGCACCCGATGTAAACAAAGAATATAGGTTATGTTACCTACGTGCCTTTGCTTATGTCTAGTGAAACGAGTTGCTTTCTTGCTTTAACGGACTCCTCCTAACAACTGGGAGAATGTTTAAGCATGTACAAACCAGAAGCTAACAGCAGATGCTGCTTTGTGCCAGTGTTCAAATTTCAAATACATCCGTCAATAGTCTCAAAAAAATATTCGTAAGTGTACCCCGAGACTACGAACGCAAACGGAGATGGTTTAAAGCAGCCAGAAGGGGTATGACCAAGACAAAATCTACATTTTACTGTTGTGAGACTTAGAGTAACTGCATAATTTTTTGCACGAACTTTGTTTTCCGGGCATATCTTGGACTGCAGTATACATATGGGCCCTTCTCGCTTCACCTGAAAATAACCTATAGCTGCATCTCTGTGTTGCTCACGGCTTGCACTAGAAAAAAGATGCATTTCGTTCAAAATATCAATGATCCATAATGTATTAAATTGCAGATTAAGCTGCTTTATTAATTACTTATACTGCTGTTTTAGCGTCTTTGATTTCGGCAGCATTAAAACGTGGGTCGTTTTTGATAAATTCGGTGACTATAAACATATCTACAGCCGGCAAATTTTTCGAAGACGCTTTAACAAAGCGTTCCGACGACATATTGTTGAATTTATATAAAAAAAAACAAACGACAACACTCTCAAACATAACCAATAACGCAAACGAAATACGGAAAGTAGCGGACGCTATCTTGTTTACATCGGGCAATACGTCACAGCCAGTCCTAGTCAATCTGAGCGTGTCTTAAAACTGCGTTGTTGCCACGTTGCGCACTGAGAAGTTGTAAATAATTTATTTTGGTTAAAAGTTTTTTTTGCAGCGTTATGGATACAGATGCACACTTAATTAATTAAGTACTCTTTTTTAATGTTTAAAAGTTTATATTTTATAACTAGTGAACACACCCAATTACTGCCTGAATTCAGTTTTTATGAACATGTATGATGTTTTTAATGGGTGTGCAGGCATATAAAGAAATGAAAAAGTATTACCTGCTTTGACCGAGATTTGATTTCGGGACCTTTTGAACACTACTCAAATGCTCTATCCACTGAGATACCAAGCTGTAAATGCCCTGGATGGCGTTCAGTAGCATTACATAGTAAACTTTTATGAATATATCTGCTTTGACCGCGATTCTGAATAGCGCCTTGATAGTTCAGTGAACAGAGCATTTACCTAGTGTTCAAAAGGTCCCGAGTTCAAATCTCGGTCAAGGCTGGCAATACTTTTTCATTTCTTAATATGCCTGTAAACCCATTAAAATATCACACATGTTCATAAAAACTGAATTCAGGCAGTAATTAACTTTAACTGTATATAATAATATATAATTGGGTTGTAATTAGCTGCCGGTCGCCATAATCTGGCCACCGCAGCGAATACCGCCCCAAAGCTCGAAAATACTGAGCGACGAGCGATTCAGCTGTAAATGCGCAAGATGGCGTTCAGCAGCATTGCATAGTAAAATTTGATGAATATATGCCGCTTTGACCGCGATTCCTGAGTAGGGCCTTGGTAGCTCAGTGGATAGAGGATTTGACTAGTGTTCAAAAGGTCCCGAATTCAAATCTCGGTCAATGCTGGCAATACTTTTTCATTTCTTCATATGCCTGTAAACCCGTTAAAAATATCATACATGTTCATAAAAACTGAATTCAGGCAGTAATTAACTTTCACTGTATATAATAATATATAATTGTTGTTTTATGTTTGTAGGGCGGTATACTTTATTTACTTGATCTATGGAAAATGTAAAACGCAGATAAAATAATTTTAATGTAAAAAAATTGTCGGTAGATTAGTAATTACTAACAGGAAATGAAAGAACTAAGCACACTCCTAATAAAAAGTAAAGTGCAAATGCTTCTTATTAAAAATAGCGAGGTCCAACAAACTAATTATTAGAGTTTAAGGTTTAAAGTAGCTTAACTTCGTATATCTATTACATTGTCATCAAAATATTTTTAGTTAATTTAGAATGTTTAAATCACAGATACAAATGTAACAATGCCTTTCTTTCTTGCCGCCCCAAGAAATCAAGAGTTTTAAAAAACACATGACCGGTTATTACGCCATCGACGTTTGCATAATCCATCATCGATGCTGAAAACATCGAACACCTCACCTTTAACATCGATATTAGAAGTATCTAGACATCATGCATATGTAAGAACTTTTTCTGATTAGCACAGCGGAAGGTAGTTATTCATGTCAAAAGTATTTTACCGCATATTGAATAAATCTCGTCCAATAATGAGAATTTAGCTTAGCCTGAAAAACAAACAGTGTAGGTTAATGGAAAGCCAAGCAAGTTTAAAAAGGCATTTCGATTGCTTTCTTTATTGGGCGACACAATACGTTAACTGGGACGTAACGCGTTCCATGTTTTAATGACTTTTTCAAATTGAGTCGATGGCTATTACTGCAAGCCTGCAGGGGAGTGCTTTAGCGAAAGAACGCTCTGGAAAATAAGTCCTCTATATTTAGGACTGGCGATTTCAATTTTATTTGATTAAACGTTAATAAACACAGTGAACAAAAGTGCACGGGTGTCCCTGACGTGTATGAAATTACATATATATGGATTAATTTGCAGCGCTTTTTGGTAGAAGGTTAACAGCCTCTTTTTTTCTGAATATTCCTTGACTGGGCAAGCAACAAATTTTTGAAATGAGCAGAAAAAGAAAATCATAATCGTAAGGAAAATAAGAAATGCTGGATATGAGTAACCTTTAATCCACACAAAGCTATCATTTCATACGCAAAATTGTCGTTAATCTTTTGATTTATAATCTAGGTAGGAATAAACGGAACACATATTAAACATTCTAATATACTTCTGTTTCTAGGTTCGACAATGGCGTACAAGACATTTTTCTGGAAAAATATGTTTTGTGTCGCTAAAGGTTTGCTAATGCTAATTCCAAAATATTTCTTTCGTCTGCGGAGATTTAATGCCCTAAAATCATTGTAAATTGACGGGAGACAACGCCCCCTTTTAAACGCTCCTAGTCATGATGAAGTATGTAAAGGTCGAACGTTTGACAACAGAGACAGGTAATGAGTTGACGGATATGCCTGTAATTTATGACAAATGACAATATAAATATGACAGCTAAAGAAAAAAACGCACGTGTTTTTGTTTGGTTATTTATTGTACTCTCAGATTTTGCTATTTGTTATTTGATGTTGTGATCAATATGTGGTAAGCTGCCCGAATTAGTATGCATGATACCTGATAATATTTTCCTACCAACAGAAACCGTATTAATACACCCAGTTTTCGACACTCTAAAGCACCTATTAGTTTTGGTTATGTTTGCATAAACATATGATAATGTAAATAAACTTGGCAAGGACATTCAATGATGCCAAGTGTGCAACAGACTGAATGTGAATGGATGAAAAGAAGCGCGAATTCAGCTAGTCATTGAAACCGGGACAATCGGACCCATTCAGATTTGTAATTGTTATAAACTATTCATATGGATTTCTTTTAAATAACTTATGGTTGTAAGTAAGAATTTAGGATGGCAATGCCATCTGTCAGCATTACACTGACATGATGACAAAGCCACCTAGCTGCCCGTCTGCAAAAAGTGCCGTGGGGGCCTGCTGTCAAATTGAAGTATGCAGTTGCATGCCAATTTGTCAGGCTGCAGGTCACTTCCTTTAGGAAGTAGTTCCCGTTAAGGCAGCTAGGTGGCTTTGTCATCATGTCAGTGTAATGCTGACAGATGGCATTGCCATCCTAAATTCTTACTTTCACCATACCATTGCTTTGGTATATAAGCAAAACCAGTTCTATGCCGTGTTGTCTACACTAGACCTAAACTGCACTGATGAGTTGTAATGACAGCGAAATAGTACTATATGCAGTTGGTTGAGGTGTAGACAGCACAGCATAGACATGCATTTTAACTTATGGTTGTATTAGGCTAGTAGACCCAAATAGAAAAATGTATTGTAAGTGATTATCTTGATCAACTTAATTAAATAGTTGTATTATAACCCATTAATGAAGATGTTTTTGTTGCAGTCAAGGATGCACTAATATGTTGTAGCTGCCCTAAAGAAAACGTAGGTCTTAAAATATGGAATTGAAACATAAGAACCAGAATACGGTACTTATTTCCTTTACCGGACATTAGGGAAACACGAAGCCAGTAAATTGTGCTTTTTGTCTTGCACAAAAATGTACAAATCGTTCTCCAGTCATTTAAAGTGTTTTTCCCAGAATTAACTTCCTTTGCTACAATTTGTATAAAGAAAAAGGAACACAGCACAGAAAGCGCGAAAAACGTTAGCCGACCGTCAAGATGTGATTGTAAGGTAATCAGCCTAAACAGCCGAACAAAACAACACATACTTATAAATCTTCGACCCGTGCACTGAGAATGTAGACGGTAAATGCAAGGATTCCGGGGATTTTATTCGCAATTTCACATATTCAGTCTACGTGCAACAGGCAGTAAATTGTGACATTCTTGAAAGGTTGCCAGTTAGCAAAAAAGAAAACAGGATGTTACCCAACAGTGGCTCTCATCTTTTATTGTTCTGTGTCCCAGTCGCAAAAGAACATTTAATTTAATTTTAGGCACGAACCGAACTGATTCGATTGCTAGTCCGCCAACCCAAGCTACCGTCGTCAGGATTCTGACAGCTCGGAATGGCATTGCAGGGGACAGGATGTGAGAACGTAAACACTTTTCCTGAAAACCTGGTCAACTATTCTTATTTTCAAGGTTAAGTGTATTGGAACGTATTCAAACACTGAAAATGTTAGACTGTGTCATATTTTTTCTTTAACATAACAAGGAACTACGGCCAAACCGCTTATAAAAAGAACTGTGAAATATGAGTGTCTGAACTCCATCAATGCATTCTAAAATTTGTTCTTTCGTTGAATGGATTTAGAAAAAAAATGTGAAAATACCGATATTTCAGTATAGCATAACAAAGTGTTTCACGGTTCATAATGAGTTTGACGGATTTGCAAATGCAACCCATAATACATAGCCAGAGCTAATGTGGTTATAAAAAATAAAATGGAAATCCATGACCGCTATGTTGCCAGTCACTGTACTGATTAAAAGTCAAAATGTATTCAAATAATGAAAAAACAATTATGACTATAAATTATGGTAAATGCAGTACAAATGCTTTCCCCTGCTACCCTTTTATACAGACATTTTCCAAATATGAGATCTCCCACCGATACAATTTTTAAGACTTAAATTAACTTTAAGGATAAACTGGCCACCACTGAAAAAGTCAGTAGTAAGAACTTTTGGAAGTGATGGATGAAAATCCTTATATCAGTCAAAGGGTAGCAGCGTCAAGAGCAACCGGCATTAGTCTCCCTGCAGTAGACCGAATGATAAAAGGCAATAAATTCCATCCCTATTAGTTCCAGCTTTAAAAGGGACGGATTATCCTAAAAGACAAGCCTTCTGTAACTATTTCCAAGAAAACCAAAACTACAGTGCCAGATTTTACGATAACATTTGTTTGTCAGAGGAAGCATCATTTTCTAATAATCGGCGAGAGGACATGTTCAAACAATCTACTCTACAAATATCCGGTGCGAAGTCATCTTTTGCCGATAACTTAAATGAATATTCGAGCGAAAATAGTTATTTTTTTTTTGAGAAACATTACCAGTGCTCCTCGAAAATGTATATTTATAAGTGAGATGAGGTATGTGGTTCTAAGAAGATGAGGCACAAGCGGATTACCATAGAATAATCAGAAATCATCTTACCAGCGGATAGGAAGAGGTTTAATTAATCCTTCTGCACCGAGAATCCCGGACCATAATCATCTGGATTTTTTTTGCGAATGGTATATGCGAAGTTTATTAAACAGTAATTGACACTGTAGAATAAATAATGTTCTTTTAACATTTGTCATTCCTCTGAGACTTTTTTAATTATTACTTCCACATTAAACGGATGGAAAGTATTGTATCGCGAAAAAAATTTTCAAATATTTATATTTGCTCAATCGCTTTTAAATGGTCGAAAACGTAAAAAAAACCAAAATTTGAGCAAAAAAATTCTTGTCTGTGTGTCTGTGATTTTGTGTGTGGACGCGATAGCTTTAAAAAGACTTAACATATGAACTTGAAATTTGACGTACATATAAATCCCAACTACCCAAAGCGACCTATTGTTTTGGGGTAAGTAGGGTATCGGGAAGGAGGTGAAATTGAGAAGCACATTTTTACTTTTTTTCGTTTTAATATGTGTAGTAGTATAAGTTGTATAATTGCGAGTATTAATAGTCCCTATAAATTTTCGGCGCAGCAAACTGTTTAGAAGATATTAGCAAAAAAGCGTCTCTTAAAAAAACGGGTTTTCCTAAATATCTCCGAAAATACTTAATATATTCAAAAAATGAAAATGCCAGCAGATAGGATATGAAATTTTTCACAAAAAGTGTTAATTTTTTTTACAAAATTCTGACATTCTCGAAATATTTCCAAAAAACGTATTGTGGACGATGTTTTTAAAATTTTAGTATTAAATAGAAAGTCAAATTTCTGATCGGAAAGCACTTTTGCAATTTTTTGTTAAGTTAATAATTTTCGAGTTATTTGGAAAGACCGATTTTAAAAATTTATGAGTTTTTGCTAATATCAGAAGAACCGTTTGTCTTATAAAAAATGTGTAGAGAGAAAAAATGCTCAAAACCTGATTGCTGATCGTACAGTAAATCGTTTAGTAGAACACCCAGACATATTTTAGATGTAGGTATGTAAAGATCTGCATTTGCACCTATTCAAACGAAACGGTAAATAACGATGACATGTTGTTTTCGGGGCTGGTTCCCACGTTGGTTATTAGACCTTGACGTTTCGACACTCATGTCGATGTAGCTCTGAAACTTCTGAGGAAGACACAGACATGAGTGTCGAAACGTCAAGGTCTAATAACCAACGTGGGAACCAGCCCGGAAAACAGCATGTCATCGACAACAACCACGGAAGCCTTCAAACCAAGAAACGGTAAATATTACGTAAAAACAAAGCGTATAAAACAAAAAAAAGTAATGCTTGTTTGTTACTATACAATTTGTGAGTATCCAGATGGGTCGATGTTAATTGTAGATGCATATGTTCTTCGGCTCAAGTCGAGTTCTGTACTTGGCTTTTTCACTGACGTATGTGGAAAAGGATTTCTCACAGAGGTAGGTTGTTATGAAAGGTATCAATTATTTTAACATGAGTGTTGGAAATTTTCGCATATTCTTGCATTACTTAATTTATCCAAAATGGGGCATGGTCATCCTGTCCAATTGTAGATTTTAATGTGGTACGTATATCTTATAAGTTGCGTTCCCACCACCCATCAAAATAATTTTCGACCCAACTAAAATGATTGCAAGTAGGAAAGAGATATAAAAAGAAAGTAGTTAATTCTTCTTTAAGAAAAATATTCCTTAAGTGCAATCCACTTCATTATTTTAATTGTAGAGCGCTTTCGGTTAACAAGTAGCCATCGTCAGTACAATAAATAGGTATAAGTAAAAAAAGGAAACTTTTACAAATAGTTTGACAAAGTAAAAAATTAGAAAGAAACAAACTTGACTAAAAACCAAAGGGCAACCAAATAATCAATTTAGAACAGTACAGATGAAATTACAAGAAATCTTTAGAATAGTAAAATTTTGCTCGCTAATAATTTTCTAAAATTTCCAAATAATTTAATTTTGATGATTTACTACACATACATATGTCATGAATTTAAATTGTCTTTTCATCCAGTTAAATGTATCAAAATGTTATTTTTTAAAGGCTACTCGGATGAGATACTATTGTTTGCCAAGAAATCTTTCAAATTAGCAGAATATTTTGTATAATTTTTTGTGAGGCATACCTTTTAAACCTTGAGTTTCGCTTTTATCGAGTTTACTTGGCTATTGACTTCAAAACTTGTAATATTTGGATTTGGTCTTTGAAGTTCAGATAGGTAAATACTCGTATATCGGCAAAGTAGGCTAGATTTCCAACTACTATTAAGAATTCGATCGACGCACGAGTGCCAGAAACCGATAGTTTATTGTGTACGTCTGCTGATAACTTTATAATTACAGCAGTTCCTTGTGGAACCCCTAACAGTTTTAAGCGCGGAACACAGTTTGAAGAACAGTGGTGCAGAACATTTAAAAAATAAGATGAATGTAGATTCGTCAGTTCAGAAACTTTATACGTATTAAAAGGTTGTTTTAGGCGCGAATTAAAGCTTGCGAAGGCCGGCTGAATGCAAACTGTTATGGAATAAACATTCTTTAAAAATCATATTCCTTTTGCAATAATTGAAGTTTATGCAAAAATTATTGGTGCAGCTCTATATGTTTTACGTGTTTTTTTAAGATGAAATAAAATTATCACCCATGTTACTCTGTAAATGTACTTTAGGTTGCATTTTCAACGTCATCATCACTCGTGAAGCAAGCTGGATAAACTTTTTCGTTCTGGTTTAGTTGATTTTTCACCTTAGGTTTACGTTTTATCAAATGGATTAAGAGATTGAGGTCTTCTTTCTTTGTACGGCTACAACATCAACGCAGATATCAATCCAGAGTTAATTTGAAACACTGTAAATACAACTTCAACAAACTGCGTCATCAATAACCTTGAGGCGTAAATAATGCAGGCCCTCTAAATTACTTCAAATATCCAAACTTTCCCTTTTTTATTTGTTCCACTGCAGAAAGAAACTTTGCAGTTAACCCAAGCTCTTCTCTTGGATTTCTATTTGTATACCCGCTGCCTAGTGCAGGAGAGACTTTTAAAAACTTTCAAGACGTTTTCCGATCGAGCAGCGGACGTGAATGATTAAATTAGCCGCGTTAAGGTCATAAAAGCTGCAGGTTCAATTTGTAGAGTGCAGCGATAACTAATTCCATCAGGGCAAACCTAGAATGGTAATCCTGCAGATTATGTCGACTACTAAACATGGCGCAAGTAATGTGGTGTAACGGAACTTCGTCGTTATAGTTAGGCCTAGCCATTCCTTATTTCAGGTAATCGAATGGTTCAGTGCCGATATGATGGGAGAAACATTCGTCTGTCTTTCGCTACAACGAAATTAAAATTGTGTACTTTGTCACGATATGTGGCTATATTATTTGTACCGTGCAAATTAACTATATAAATCTATAACACATAAAATCGAGGATAAAATAATGAGTTCCGGCCACCCAAACCGTTTTTTGGACTGTCACGTGGTGTGTACGAGTGTAAATATGTGGGATGCGCTTAAAGGAAATTTTACAGCTTGATTGGAGAGCGTACCAACAGTTTGCGAAAAAACAAACAATACATTTTTGTTTGGTAAACACGCTTTGGATTTTGGACTTGACTATTTGGTTTCTAAACAGGTACAGTGACTAAATATAAGCTTATAGTCAGTGTAGTTCGTATGGGTGAGAGCGCAATCTAGCGAATGGTACGCGAACTAAAGCGAAAAGCGGCCTTATTGTAGAAATCACACGTCACATAATTACTTAAACATGTGGCGAGAAAATTGCGTATAAACAAAAGTTGTTTTGTAAACCCACAATGGCAACGTTTTTAGCTAATTATTCGCAATGTGGCGTTGATGCGAATAGGTACTATAGTAGTATTATGTGGTGGAGTTGAGTTGAAGTGAGTATAGAGGTTTGTTTACTAGCTTTAAGCAAGCTTTTATATTATATTAGCTGTTACCATTTACCACGAATAAAGTGTTTGATGCAGACCTTCACGTGTGGTTGTTGAAAGATCTCTGTTTCTGTCGCACTGTGATTCAAATCAAAACGTTAGAGAGATTTAGAGCATTGATGGTTCTGAGGTATAGTTTGCGTGTCAGTTAATAATAATAATAATAGGACTTTATTTAAACATACTATTGGGCGAAGTCTAGCGTAGCTATTCCACTCAACCCAAAATAAAATATAAACTTAGTACAATATGAGAAATAAACAAACCAAAAACATAAACAACTATAGTACCATGCTTTGACCAAAACTACAAGCTAACGACTTAACCTATACATCATCTGTTTTTTGAAACTTTCCACAGAGCATATTTTAGTAAACAAATCAAAGTGTTCATTATAACATTTTATAGCATTGTAAGTAAAAGACCGCGTGTATAAGGAGGTTAGGAAGCTAGGCATTGATAAATGGTGGACATATCTAAGAGATAAATCAGTGTAATGCAAGCTGCGACGACTATGAAACTTATCACGCAAATATTTTGGCGAAGAGGATCGAAAGACACGAAACAAAAAAGTTGCAAGGTGGTAATGAAAAAGTTGATCAATTTTCAACCATTTAAGTTGCTGTATGTACTTACTGATATGAGCATACTTTCTTAGTCCAAATATGAATCTGCAGCAGTTATTCTGCACCTTCTGAAGCCTGTATCTATTAATGGCATCAAGACAAGGAAAATATACCGTAAAACAGTAATGTAAGTGAGGGATTACCAGTTTTTCTGTACTTCTGTACATCAATTCAAGATTCAAGGTCTAGTCCAGTCAGTGGTGGATTTTTAAAAGACTGCAATTTAATAAAACGCAAATTTATCGATTTTTAACATTTAATATCCGAGTTCGTCATAAAATTATTGACAAACCTAAAATAAAAAATCAACAATATTCTAATATTTTTAATAGCTGCATCTAATTAAGTATCACTCTATTTAATTCACATTTGTCGCTGATATTGCAGTTCCTGGTTATTTAAGCCTAAACGTAATTTTTGCTTTCACGTTTTTGTTTGAAAAACCATTATTCTTTGTGAGTACTGTCCCCCCTCTAAGGGCACGCCACTGGGTCTAGCTATTTACTGTTAGTTAACATATGTTCTTAGTTTAGGTTGGTTTCTATAATTGTGAAATTTAATTTTAGTACTTTAATATAATTTTTGTTTTTTTATACTGTACATTTTTGACATTTTGACTAGTTCTGTAGTTGTATTATAGTAAGATTTCTTTAATATTTAACAGTGTGGCAATTTATACTATATTCAAGTTCTGAAGATGGCTGAATAGCCCAAATTGATAAACCAGCATAATAAAGTTTATAGGGAAGTTAATTAGTTCAAATTCCACAACCCTGTACTTTTTCTCATTTCGTTCGCTACATCGGTCTTTTTTTATTTTAATATATGGATGTGTCTTTTTATTAACACAGAAATTATTGAATCACCGGTTAAGTCGTTGACCCGACGCGTTCATGACTATAATATAGCATTGTAGAAACTCCACCCAACACCTACTATTCTTTTTTTTAATTCTTACTATCTAATTCTGGTCTATTCTGTAATGATTTATTTACCTTTCCCCGCTAACATGTATACCAAATACAACAATGATTGTTCACCTAGGAGTATATTTATATAGAAACATGAAATTGCTCGATTACTTATGACCGTTACAAACTATGCAATAATCTTAATGATTTTAGGTTTACGCAAAAAATACATAGCGTTCGAAGCTGATGGTATTATTTAACGAGCTTTGCATTGTTTTTTATCCAGCTATAAGTTAATGATATTTCAAAGTAAACATTCAAGTAGCTAGTGATCACCTGATTGCAGGCCACCAGCTATAATGCACTTGCATAACCGCAGCTTAACCACACAAGCGTTAAGGCTTAACGCCCTGAGAGATAAACATAACTTAATTCCGTCCTCGATTGGAGATAGGTCCTCGGAGACCGCATCAGAGCGTACGTTTCTAGGAAAGCTTAATTAATAACCGGCGTTCCCTGGTTTAGATTGTTGGTGCTCCTCAAAGCGGTCACACACAAGTAAACTTGGCGTATGTGTACCAGAAATCCATTAAATGCAATCCTTGCATGTGAAACTTGGAGGACTTGCCAAATGTTCGTACCGGAAGATAGATGTAAAGTCAGGAAAGTTCCGGTAAAACAGAAAAGCGTATTCCTGCTTTAACAGTTGCTTGATGTTATAAGAAATCAAGCATCACGGTAACTCTATTTCGTTCATGGATGTGATAACACATCAAGCACTTTCGTTTGAAATGATATTGATGTCATTACAAGTACATGTGACAGATTTTTGCAATTTATGTTGCGCTTATAATTTGTGTGCGTTGAAAACGTTACGCCTTTTTTTAAGGTTACTGATAATTCATGGCGAATGGAACAAAATTGTATGAAGAACTTGTCAAGTTTTTTCATAAAGGTTTCTCGATAGAACAAATTGTAAAAAGGTATAAGAGTACTATTAAACATCTACTTGGTATTGGATTATTTCAACTAAAGATAAGTGTAAAAGAATGAAAGTGTAAAAGTAAGCGCTCTGGTATTTTTTGCTGCCCATAGGGAAGCTTTACTGCACGACGGCCAATTTCATTCGAGGTTGTCATTTAAAACAATCCACATAGGTAATTTGGAAACAAAAAACAAATTAATGGAAACCGTACTGTTAGAATTGGATAGCATCGCAAAGCAAAATTTTGTTAATGGTTCTCGTTGAGATAACAAAAAGACAATTTTCCAAGCTGACAGATCTTGCAAAATTTAAAGATTTTGGCATATCATATGTTGAAAACTTATTTAAATAAAAAAATCAAAAAGGGCACTTTACTTTTTTTTCTAGAATTATCGTTATGTTAATAAAAACAGTATTGGCATCGGCAGAAGCCGCATTGATAACACTTTATATCGTTTGTTTGTAAACACTATTTTTACAAAAATTTTGTGTTCAAACACTAGGTCATTTTCAAAAGATAAAATCGCTTGGTTGCAGTTAAAAGAGCAAAAAATACCCTGCCATGGGAATGCGTCTGTAAACAGGAACAAATAGCAGACTAAAATGAAATATAAATAGCAAAGAACTTTTGCTAGGACATTTTGCTGTAGCATTCATATTTACAGAAACAAGGCCCTTTATATTAGAAGTATGAGGCTGAAATTTGCTGCGAAAATGATTACTGAAGTTATTATCTGAAGGTTAAATTGATCTAGACACACCGTAGTAAAAATTAAAAAAAAATCTTTTCTAAACCTAAATAAATAGTAAATTGTTTACATTTTCTAACCATTACTATAAAGGTCGTTGACAAATTGTAAATAATTACCTTTATAAATTATTTGCTTGTTTTGCTACATATCGACGACGCATTCATAGCTCGTATAAACATAAATATGTTCGAAATATATCGTCGTTTGTGAGAATGTGTTTTGTACATAACATGCTTTTGATGTATGTTTGCGAGTATGCATCCCATGTCAACGGGAGTTTTTAAATTGCAGGAGTTCCAACACCGTGCATACACAGGGTATACCGCAAAATTTCTTAGTATACTCCAACCGTGATKAAGTCCCAACAGAACTGKTCAATGTCATTATGCGGATAATGTTGGTAACTCCTTACTTTGACATACTCTTAACTACGAAAAACAGACCTGCGTATGTTCAAGGTTAGTTAAAATCAAGACAGTCTGATCATTGCTATGTATTTTATTTACTTATTAAAAAAAAACAGGAATTTCAAGGTCTTTGTAGATAAATAAACCAAAGGATGTTCTGATGAACGCTAATTACTTAATCCTCTCTTACTGTTAAGAACCCATTCACCAGTGTTCCCTAGACAAAAAATTTGAAATGATCAAGATCATGCTTTATAACAGTGATTTAAGCGACGAAGAATCTTTTGTCTTCAACATTGTGGAACATAGACAGGCCGGCAGTCTGGCTGGGGGCAACCCATTTTGGTGGACATCCATATACATGTCTTCGAAAATAATCAGTACAGCCATTGAGTAGGTATATAGAATACGTTGGCGACTTATTTGGTATTTAAAAAAGAGACCTGGAGAATCTTGAGGTTTTAGATACATACTTCAACCCGATAAGTAATAACATTTAGTTTATTTTGGCGAGATAATCTAACATCAGAGTTCTTGACTTCACACTTAAAGAGAGCCATTTAGAATGCAGGATTTATAGAAAATCGGCGTTTACCGGTGTTGTTATCAACAACTGCTCTAATTAATAAAATGCTCATAAAGATGCCTGCGGTTAACATCTTAGTGTCAGGATTGTTAAGATTTCCTTTGGATAATGAAAGTTATAGTACATAGATAAACACATTACACCACATCGTTTCAATATTTAGCCAAAGAACTTTTCCAATATTAAAATGTCTGAAGTGTGTTCAGGTTAGGTTGATTGCTTGGAGGTAGCGTGTGGTGTTCAGTTCTGCTGGAATGGAACTCAGTAATGTAAAAAAATTCCAAACTGAAGCTTGTAAAATATTTCTTAATAAGCTCGTAATGTGAAATCAGATCAGTGTCACAGCAAATCTATATCAGCTAATATTAAATCTGTTTGGATTGGCTGTCGCTATGCAATGCGATAGTTGCGCGACTGCACTCTCTTTACCGAGTGCCCCTCTCGAGTACGAAATTCCTCACTGTAATGCACAGCTAATCTTGTACATGCAAATTTCCGTATGAATATGTAGAAGGATAAAGTATATTTTGCTCTAAATTCTGCAGCGCACCAAAGAAATTTGCGCCGTGGGATTATTTTGCGCGGTTTTTAATTGTGATATAAAACCGTGCTTAATCCCCCAGATAAAAGTTACCACCGGCAACTGTAATTAAATCAAGAAGAATCATCAGAGATCCGTTTTCATCGAAATTCTGCTTAGTCATCCAGAAAGCTAATTAGAAATTATCCCGTCATTATGGTGCTCTGCGGCTTTATACTCATTAGGTGTGATGGTAGGTCCGTTACGTGACATTAAAATGAAGTTCTTTAATTAATATCAATGCTACTAATTTCAGAATTCGTAGAACGTAGGCAGGAAGGGGAAGTCAAAATACTGCTCTTTATTTTGAGTAAATCTTAATTTATGTTTCAGACAAAAGTAACGATTCTATTTTTTTTGCTTTTGACAAGCATTTTATTGTTTTGACTTCGTTGTCGTTTCTGAATTAACTTCTCCTTATTATTTACTAATTGATACAGTTAATAAACCCAAAACTCAGTATTTATCATTGTTTCTTGTTTGCTTGCTGATTACAATCCAGAAAAACCTTCTATAGGTTATTACCGCATCAAAAGAAWTAAATTGATGGTTACTAACATTAACCACAATAAACTACCATGTACTTTTCGTATGAGAATAGGTTACTGTATTCGAACATKGTTTTCTACTAATGACAAGAGAAAAAAAATAAGAATAAATAAATGGTAGTAGAGTGGTAGGAATTTCTTTAAAAAGCATTTATTTTGTGTTATTTACTTTAAAACTTGATCCTGGCCTAACAGTTCCTTAACTATCTGTATAATTTTCAACTGAATGCATAAATTGTCAATGAAAATTTATGTATCATCAGGCGGTAATGCACTGTAGCCGCTGCTTGTAAAAGCTGCTGTAACTGTTGTATTGCTTTTAGCGAGTTTGCAGTAGCTCTTCATGCGTTTTGTTCTACTTAATTCAGAGGATATCTGAGATCTTGTACACCAAGCTTCGCGAGCTTAACATATTTACCCGAAGTTATAATCTTGTTTTGTTCGTTTGGGTTCGCTTTGAATGCCTAAGGTGATTAAGATGAAGTCTGATAGTTGTAGTGCCGAATTAATACCGCCAAGGTAACTTCGGAACTCGCTACCGACCCGTTCTGTTCGAACTTCTGCGGCGAACGTGAAAGAACTTAATTGTAATGCGCTTTTAATGTTTCCCCCGATTTGTATCATTACACGCCATGAATTTGAAACTTTACTATCGCGTCCCAATCTTTCATCGGTGTCGACAGCGAAGCTAATTACTTTAATACTTTACAGAAACTTTTAATTATGTCGTGCCACTAGTTATCTAAAGGGCGTGTAATTAAGGGTACAAAGTACAGATCGGTTATCGGTAACAACTTTGTATAGTATCTAAAGATCTAAAAGTAGTGAATTTAAAATAATGGACATCTATTAAGCATATTCCACATCACTGGTTCGTTTGTGTTTACTGACACACGCTGAATTGACTTTAATTGAAATACTGCAAAACGGTCTAGCAGTATATCGTTATTGTATAAAGTACATGTATGTATATCGAACAATCACTTAACTAATTTGCTCATGTCGTAATATTTTTGTGAAACATTAGTAATGTGCTTGTTTCCCTACACGAAGTTATCAATCATTATGTTTTCGCGGAATAATTAATAGCTTCGTAGCTCGTTACATATTCCATTACAAAGTTCTTGCTGTCATGGCCAATTGTTTTCCTCCGAAAGCAAACAGTTGTAATTAGTAGTTAACGCTTGGTTTTGTAAGATGTCTTATCGAATATAAAGCACTTGCCATTCAGTTTTGTTGTGTTCGATAGATAACGGTCGAAGGCTTGCTTTGATTTAACTCCTGAAATATTGAAATACTCACTTTAAATCTTGATAAGAGACGATTTCTCAATATCCGTGCTGAATTTGTTACCCCACGACAAAAATAAAAAAACTTCTGCCAAGGAATTTGCTAAAAATTTACAAAGCAAAAATTGTTCTTCTGGACTGACTATATTCTCAGTGGCAGCCTTGAACTATCAAACTATTAGGGAAAGAAATTCCCTAGATAGGGGTCTACGCAAAAGTCACGTGCGTTAAAATTAGTATATTAATGTTGACTACATATCAAACAAAAATGTGGCCCTGCGTAATGAAGAATACTTAAAATAATTACGGCGATGTAATCGTCAAATTTGCGCAAAGCTGTACTGTATTGGTCCTGTTACAAGAATGCTGGACCATAAGAGTCTTGAGAAAATTCTTTATTGCTCGTGTAAATATGAAAAGAGTGCAACAAGAAAACGAGACAAAACAAACACACACACACACACATCTATCCATAATATTTATTAACAAAGTACGAAAGTGAAGTGATGTAAGTCATTAAAGTATGTAAATAACGTTCGATAAAACAAATATCAAGGAATTAAGTTGCATTTTTATACCTTTTCATTCGCCAACATGGGGTACAAATCTGCGTCTTAATTAATGGCCCCTTATAAAGGCAACTAAGAGCACGACATCCATGCTCAAGGACCCTTCACAGTCATCGGAACACGCAGAGTTGCAGGAGTGAAACGTTAGTGATGATCCTTACATCTAGTCATTAACACAGATCAAAAATACGTACAAAACTTCAAAAATTTCAGCTTAACACGGAATTCCTAAAAAGTACTCTATAACATAAGATAATATTTTGTCGGATAGATCGCTGTCTCTTGAAAACGGTGACAAAAAAGTTAATAGTCTGACGTTTCGATTATACCTGTAATCTGCCTGACACAAGTTCAAACAAAATTTTAAATGAATAAAATAAATTATTATTATTAATAATAATAATAGTAATAATAATAATAATAATAATAATAACAATCACAGCAACAACATCAATATTAATAAACTTTATACAAAAAAGGATGAAACCTTATTACAGGTCACATAAACTATACAGAAATACACAGAAAAATATATAAGACATGACAAGAAAATCAAAATTAATAGTTAAAGAAATCTTGTAACCTAAGATAATCATACGATTTTGCTGATGTATTTTTAAAGACTGTAGATCTACCAATTTAAAACGTTCTTGATAAGAATACTTATAATTAATGGGATCAGTTGTTGTAGTTGACCTTACTAAGGACTCCAAATAATACAATACCATACTCAACGACTGAACAAACCAAACTTTCATATATTTTAATTATAACTAATACATTGGTGAAGAGCCTACATTGTGGTTTAATAGAGCTTAATGTCTTAAAGGCTTTACTAATTAATACACCTATATGGGATTCAAATTTTGTTTTACAATCAAATACAATTCTCAAATCATGAACTGAATTGGTTCTGTAATAACGTTCCACTTTGATAAATTTAATGACATATTATTGCAAATACACCATTTAGAAGAAGCATCGAGATCTTTTTGCATTTTGACGGCGGTGTCTTTATTATTTTGAATTACACGAAAAACCTTGAGATCGTCCGCAAATAGTAAGTATTTTGTTAATTTAAAGTACGTTTCAATGTAATTTAAAAATAGCAAAATAAAACGGGACCCACATAATTGTCCTGAAGTACCCCAGAAAACACAGATATCAGTCCTGAAAGGGCACTGTTTAAGTTAAGGGCTAGAACTGTATTGATAAGATAGGATTCAAGCTAGAGTACACCATCAAATGCTTTACAAAAGTATGTGTATACAGTGTCCACTTGATTGCCCTTTCCAAAGATATTATAATATAATTTCTGTAAATATGCAAATTCGATATTGTACTGCTTTGCGACACGAAACCGTGCTGAATTTGTGAAATCTGGGTTGCATACATTTAAAGTATTTTATCGGCATTGATTGATTTCATAACCTTGTATAACGAAGAAATCGAGAATATGGGGCGGTAATTTATTACATCGTTCCTTGGTCCAGCATTTTGTAAACGAATGAAATGGAAAAAACTCAAAGGATATGTTTTTGATTTAAAATAGTTGATCACTTATTTATAAGACGCATGACTATGCTGTGCTGTCTGCACCGCAACCAGCTGCAGATAGATCTATTTCGCTATCATTATAGCTCATCAGTGCGGTTTAAGTCTGGTGCAGACAGCACGGCATAGAACTGGTTTTGCCTATAAACCAAAGGCTTGGTATTATTATTATTATTATTATTATTATTACTATTACTATTATTATTATTATTATTATTATTATTATTATTATTATTATTATTATTATTATTATTATTATTATTATTATTATTATTATTATTATTCAAAGTAAATAATACTATAGAATATTAACGCATGATCTCCAGTAATTGGCCAATAATATGTCTCTATTCGATTCATTGCATCTCCTAAAAATATTTTATCATTAAGGTCTAATCGAGCGATAGCAACGGAGCTTCTAAACCTATAAGCTTTGTCTTAAAAATAAGTTTTCTGGTAATTTAATTGTTAAATTTGTCTTTAATACTTGCTAGCTGACCGAACAGCAAGGTATACAATTTTGTACAACTTTTACTAATTTTCCCGTCGGAAGTGGAACAAAGGCGAGGCAAAGTAAARGCGACAAGGGGTTGAACAATTTGGTAGGAAAATCGCAAATAATTTTGGTCCTTTTAAATAATGCAACGTTTATAGACGTAATTAATTTTGTGTATAGGTTTTGTAGCTCGGGGCTTGGCTGGCGTTTAAATTAATGCTTCCCATATAACACTATATTTTCGGGGATTACGCAGTCTCGGCGTCGGTTGAATATACATTTATTGTCGCGGCCATTTATTAAATTTAAATTATGCAGTAGCCATGAGCTGCCTTAATTTTAAAGACGCCCATTTCAGCTTTCATTGAGTTGTCCGCTTTAAGCTTTATCTACCCCTTGTTTTGGCGAAGTTGATTGTTTTAATGTATAAATATTACCGGCAACTTAAAAATTATAGCTTATATCCATGTTCCTGTAACGTTCTCGAGAATGGAAAACAAAAAACTTTGTTTAAGCTACTGATGTAAAAAAATAAAAGACTTAACCCCAACTTTTCGGTGTGGATGATGATAGGCTAAATATATCTATTTAAACCTGTCAGTTCGCAACAAAAAACGAATGAATTAGTTCCTGTTTTCCTCGGCAATTATTTCAGAATGCTACGTCAACCGAGTTTGTCTACACAATTCGTTGGCATAGTTTAAGCCGCTGAGTGAAGTGCGTATTTTCGCCACTACATACTGTTAGTCACCCTCAGATCTCGAAAACAATGTATACATATTGTCCTTCAAACAAAAATGACCTGGATTTTGTAGCAGACTTGTCTTGTACGCCAGTCACACTTACTGAACTAGATTAAAGCAAGTTATTATCCATTACTTCGTCCTGCATTATCAACGGATTTAGAATTTGGCTGGGTTTCAAGTTAGCAGCTTAAGTCAACAATTTTTTTCTTGGGTCTTTTTATTCGGATGACTTAATGCACGTGTGACACATAACAGAACACACACTGGTTTAAAGATTCGTGAACTCTGTACATATGTACAGTGTGCTAGCAGCTGCTTGTGTGTGGCATTTTGCATGGTTGACCGCAGAACATGAATTAAACTCAAGCCATATTTTGGACATAGTTTCTTCATTGGTTACGTACTAATGGGTTATAAAATGTGCTACTATTCATGATAGATTAACCTGTTTGAAGCCAGTTCCTTTAAACTGTATTTCCCAATACATATATATTTTCTTATCCTCGTGCCGTTATTCTCAATGCAAGTTGAGGTCCCAGGTCCCTTGAATTTGAATGTAATCTGGATAAGTAGTTAAATATTATATGTATAAATTGGAATGAAAATATACCTACCGACCAACATAGAAATAAGAATAACCAGTAATAATTTTTTCATTCGAATAAACTGGTGTACTTGTTTATGGGCAAAGCAAGTAAGTAGTTTAAAAATAGACAAGAACTGAACAGTAAATATAATGTAATACAGGTAGCTGTATCTTTTATACACCGCTTCCGCAATAGACCGGTGCCTTTTGAGAAATTTGCGTGAGGATGGTACTTATCAAAAGAAAGAACTATTTTTCAGTCCAGAACAGCAAAAAACGAAATTTAAATAGCAATAAATTGCACTCACATCAAATACATTTACACATATCTTTATTACCTGGCAATTATTAAAAGCGTCTTCATTTCGTTGCACTGGACATAGACACTGTAGTCAGTGTGCTGGGGGGTGATTTTATTAATGGTCCATTGTTGGTCCAAAATTCTGCGATGGTACACGCACAGGACAAAACTGTCAGTATTTTTTTAGGTATGAACTACCAGATTATTTACCTACAGGAAGTGCTTTTGACAACATGATATCGTAAAAGGATGGGGCACAACCATATAACGCAATAACTGTAACCGATCATTATACACAGTTTACTCTGGTAGATGGATCGGGAATCGTAGTGAAGTAGTTAAATGCCTGTCAAATCTCCAGATTTTGTACCATCAGACTTTTTACTTTGGGTTTATCTTGAAGAAAAAGTTTAGCCTACACCTCTAGATTATATATATGATCTCAAAAACAGAATTCGTGCAGAATGCCGGGCATTTAATACAGAACTCCTCAAAATGTGCACTCAAGGGGTGTTAAGAAGGGGATAGTTATGTTTGGAGCAGAACGAGGTCACTTCGAAGACATAGTGAATGAATTTAACTTCTTCTTTTTTAATGTTATTGCTGAAATGTTATAGCAATTGTATGAATTTACTACTTTGTGCTGATCATGTTTTATTATTTTTATGGATATTTTTGTTATGTTAGTGTGCTTTCTTGTATTTTATTTATACAACTATAGAGAAGTAGAGAAGTAAATAAACATTAAAAATCAGGTGAAAAATACATGAAATTTCTTTTAAAAAACAGTTAGTTAGTTAAGGTCATCATCGGACAAAGTTTTAGAAATATGTTGGGCTTGTCATGCCGAAATAAAAAATACATAGAGCTGCAAACACCGAACTGAATCACCCAATATGATTTCAGGCGTATTCTTCTCGAAACCTACTATCTTGCTAAATCCAAAATAATTATTTTTAAATAAAAAGCGGATGTTTTAAAAACTGTTAAGCAATGCCTTGTTATTCTAGCAAGAGTAAACTGTAAACTAATTACAATAGTCCATTATATACGTTCCCATTTATTACAATTTCATTGAATGGTTAATTGTTTTGATGGTCTATGCTTTTGTACATACAGATGCTTAACTGCATATGCCCATCATATTTAAGCAAAACGATTCCTGGTCAGTTAAAGTAGTTTTAAAGTATGTTTGGTATAACCTATCTGTATATTAGTATCAACCATCAACCTCCTTTATGCAGATAAAATTTTAATAATGCGCGAGGATCGACTTTCCATCTTATACAATAATAAAGGTACAGTAGATTAATATATTATTTGCCCTATTAATTCAAAATGGGGCTTGTATTTAACTGAAAACTGAATCTGCTTGAGCTGTAGGTATACGGATATCCTAGCAAGCAGGAGTAATAAATACTGATTTAGCTTAACTATCAACTGTACTAACGTGCACTTTGTTCTGTAAGAATATGTTTATTGACATTGCCGTGTAATAAACTGGTAAAAAATCAGTTAGCCAGACGTGAAGTTAATTTAAAACATATCTTTCATGCCTTTTTTGCATTGTGTTGCATTTTTTCACAGTTCATTGTCATTTGTTGCATTCAGCTTCCATTTAAGCAAAATATTTACTCTAACTCTAATGTAGCTCTGGTTGCTTTGTAATCAGCAGTAAAAGTATTTAAAGCTGAAGCGACCATATGTTAGCTTTGATCTTGCGGTTACGCGCTGCTATTTTTAAAGCCATTAGTTAAAGTTAATTTTAAAAACTGCCCATTCTGTTTCGAGATGTTATATACGCATCATTAGGTATTGCAAAACATATAAGCAGCATTTTACACCTTTTATTAGCATTATTCAATCATACCGTCTCTTTATTAAGAAACTAGTTGCTAGTTTATCTAATGTTCATTACTATATGTATGATCTTCCGCGTAAGCGTAAGAACGTCTAACATATTCAATTAATACTGTTCATAAGCAACGACAACACTAAATTCTACAACTTGGCTGTTCTTTTAATCACCGCATGCTCGCTTATGAGAAAAGCAGAAAAGATCTAGTAACATCTCGACAACTGTAATGTAGTACCTTATTTTATGCTCCATAAAGTTTTACATGTGAATGGCAACATTCAAATTAGAATCTAAATCAACAACAGCGCGACAAAAATGTAGATGTGCGCCGGTCTTCCCCGTTTTATAGTCATATTTATCATACCTGCAATCTGATTATGTTGTGTATCAAGCAAATGGCGCTTATATATTTTATGAGGAATGTGCCGCATTTTTTAGTAGAAAGCACTCGAGAGAGCTCATCAAAGTAGAAATACCTGCACATCTATCATTTTAATGCGACCGCATAAACCTACTCCTGGTAGTGCTGTATGGTCTTCATGCAATGTTTAGCCACAGAGAAGCTGGAAAATTAAATCCACTGCCTGCTAGTTTCTAAACAAGGTTGCAGTATCATTTGGTGTGCTTTGCCACTAAATGCAGTTATTTGCATAAACTAGGATAAATTAGGAAACATTAATATGTAAATTGAGGGCTGCATTACATTACTATGAAGCAATTGATTAAAATAATTAAAGGCATTATACTTTTGTAAGAGATATTACGCTTATAAATAAATCCTATGCAATAACTATAGTTCTTTAAATATGCCTAACTAAAATAAAAAGTCATTCTGTAACAGCTAAATTTTAATTACCTATATATATCAGTATACTTGTTAGTTTGATTTAGATTTCATTTCTGAATTTGTCTCCGCTTTATCATCTGTTATAGTTAATAGTGAAAAACTCATAAATCTAATGCGGGAATATCCAAGAAAAACTTACATTATCACCGCCTTCATCCGTGGGTCATAACAATGCGGTCACTCCGGTGGACAGACAAGGCGTTTTCACATACGAGCGGGAGATGCAAAAATAAAACATAAGTTACTCATCCGTTAAACTCAAACAGATACATTTAAGACTCACAGAGGGGTTTTCACCCCAGGGCCTCATCCTTGTCCTGTCTATGGCTTCATCCCTGAGATTACATCTTTATCAATGGTGGTTATGAATACCTTGTTAGTTTTCTCTCTTCAACAACTAGCTAGTGTCAACCTGAAATAGTAGAGCCTTCCCCGAACGCTCACCCTAAGGCCTATAGGGTCGCATTCCAATAGCCCGGATCGGGGGCACCTAATAAGGCTACCCTCTCCACCAGAACTATGTCATTCGAGCAGCCCGCATTACCCCCCGGAATGCAAGTCACCCACTCGAAGGAACCACGGCTGTTAACCGGGCACTCTGCGCTAGGGGTTTAAAACTGCCTGAGGCACATCATGGCCAAAGACCTTACTCTCTCTGCCTGAGGCACAACATGGCCAAAGACCTTACTCTCTCTGCCTGAGGCACAACATGGCCAAAGACCTTACTCTCTCTGCCTGAGGCACATCATGGCCAAAGACCTCGCTCTCACTGAGCCAAAATCAAGAACATTTCTTTCTGTCAAAAATGACACCTCAATACTCATTGCCTACTTTTGCATCTCCTCGCGACGCTGATATTTCTCGCCAAAACAATTAATCGCACGCATACGCATTCGCTTTCGATTTTGGTTTTTATCTTATTAACAGCGATTCTAAACATAGCAAGAAATTAATAAACTTACAAAAATACCTTTTATTTTAATAATAACGCAGATACAAAAATTGACATTTAACAATAGTTACTACAAACACGTGCCGCTGTCTTTTTTTGCGCAGTACCCAGGTTAAGTAGTGTACCCATCCTCCTTATACTCATAAGATTAGGGTGGATGAGTAAAACAGAGAAGCAAAGAGTGGTTGAAATTTGACTATTAGGAAGCGTATTTTAAATTGGGTTTCCTAAAACTTGAACGGACGTTGTAACTTTACCATATTAATTACTAAATTGTTATACCATATAAATAATTTAACCCCAAATATAAAAATATTGCAAAGATAGACTACAAAATCTAGTAAATTAAATTTGCATTTGTGTATTAAAGAATACGAATATCTACAATTTGAAGAAAATCGTATAGTTACATATTAATCTAAATTACTAAGATTTTAAGATGCAGAAGTGTCATCACCTATAGCTATAATGATAGGGTGAGTATCCCAGATCACTTGTTGCCGTTTCTACCATTGATCAATTAATTTACCAACATGGCTAAAACAATTGTTCTAGCTGTTTGCCTGTAACTCGCTATAAAAGTTGCGTCCACATGGCCAAAAATGCTTCTTGGCCATATGCATTTGCACCAATATGTTTATCATGATAAAGTTTGGATTGAACTGATGATGGTAAGGAAGCAAAATTAGCTCAATATATAATTTTTGAGACTCCCGGCTTCAATCGAATTCCCTTTTTTTAACTCAGTCGACAATCTGTTGCTTTTTTAAGGCGATAGTGTTGCTCGTTGGTTACCTATTCGTGAATGACAAGTCTCATGGTCCAAACAACAACACTTGATTCATGTAAACTATTCAGGAGTTTCTGGAACCAATTTTTAAAGAATACTAAAGAATCACTTACAAAATATGAGGCAAAAGACTTATTTCGGCTTCTTTAATGAAGTTATTTTCTGTTCCTGCGTGAAGAAATATTAAAAGTTTTCCATTCAAAGGAAACTACAACTACAACATTCTTACTCGAACCATCAATCCCGTCAATCTACACGATAACTATTTTAATCAGTTTGATAAATGCACATTTCGTCAAAAATCATGAAATTATGATACGAATCCTCGCGCTTGTTTTTATGCAATTTCTTAAAAATCAAATTTTTAGATGGACAATGCTGTTTCTCTCACACAGCACAATTCTATTAGAGTATTTCCTTAATATTCAAATCCCAGTTGTTCTGAAATAAGATATAAGCTTCTTCCCACAAAAAGTGTCACTGAATTGTATAATATGTTTCATCTTTCAAATTTTATGTTGTAATTTATGTTTCTTTAGTACATTGTAGTACCTACACCGTCTTTGAATTCTTCATTGGCTTTCACTTTAGACTTTTTCCTCAGAGTCATTGCTGGTTGTTTTCTCGGATTTCTCTCTTCGCTTAATGGCTCTTTGTATGATGTTTTTATCGCTTTCCGAAGAGAGTTTCCTGTTATAACAGCAAACTTGTTTTATTTTTCAAGTATTTTAGTACACTTAAAATAACCTTGTCTGACATTTATTTATCTCGTAGGTATCTGAAATTTAACACTCACTAATATTCAGTATTGCGTCACAACTAATGCTTAAAACCAGGCAATTAAAAACAGTTCTAGGGTAAATAAGTGATAATATGGGGCTTAGTGAAGGCTATAGCAATTTTTTAAACCCATACATAGCAGTTTCGACATGACGAGAATATTTGACGTGCATTGGAATCATCTCTTCGGTTGTTTGTGGCTTTTTGGGTACTGCATAGCTCAGAAACAAAGTACTCGACTATTTGTAGACTCTGTCTTATTTCAAAGTTGCAAACAGGTAATAGTAATAAAAGGTCGTGTCTTTACAAGAAGAAAGATACTACTTGAAACCGTAGGCATGAATTGCGGCTGGCATATCGACTGTTATGCTTTATCACAAAATTATTAAGTGATAGGACCTAAACGTCAGTCAACGCTTTAGAGGATGACAGCTGAGAAGCATATTTCAACCTCCGAAACAATTCTCTTAAACCATAGTCCGTTTTTTATAGCTCCAAATAGAAAAAAACAAAACGACCATTCACCGTCCACAAATCTGTCTATAGCTGACTGAAGACCTAACTCGCAAGTATAGTTATCGTGTGGTGGTGGTGGAGGAGGATTACGGGAAAACCTCATTTAAAAATCCTGCCGTTTGTGCTTTTCAATATTACATAGTGTTCTTATGGCGCATCACAACTTCCATTGTCTTACTTATTCTGGGCCTATGTATCAAGGACACTGCCCCGCTGAAAGAGGTTTTGGCAATCTCTATTTTCGAAACTTTGATCCGCTTGAATGCTTGAATCTCCTGCAAGTCGAGGCATTTTAGCATGGACCAGCGTTTAAMTTCTTTAGTTAGTTACTTTTGTGAATAATAATTGAGTGGTGTGMAAACTGCTTATGAAAAAAAAATATGCGAATAGTGATAGATCACTAATATTGAATAAAAAGAGCTCTTTCTTATGCCAACTTAAACAGGTATATGTCTTTTCCGAATGCAATTCCAGAGCGCCCGCATCTCACGGACATTTTATGCAACATTACATTTCGATTACTACAGAGCATGCCACACGATTGGTGCGTAGTCCAACAATGCTCTCGAAATGGCACCGTTTGGCTTGCCAATATACTGCATAATGGGTTAGAACAAAGCAGCTGAAGTGCTTGGGCTTTGTAGTAGTGGTATAGAATGGTGTTACAGGGACTGAAGTACATTGTAAAGGTGGTTATCAGACACGTAGTGTGTATTTCGCCAGGATGGACCTTATGATAATAATGCTACCTATACATTAAAGTATCCACTTTCAAAATAATGGCCGATGAAAAAGGAATCGTTACAAACACTGTTTTATGGAACCTTGATTTTCTAAATTTTAATATCTGACAAACGATATCATTTTCTCCACATTCTTCTTTAAATTTATATTTTTTAATAATATTAATAATAATAATAATTGCCTTTATTACAACCAAATTGTTATATGTACATATGTACAAGCAATATAAAATAAAATGAGTTTGGCTGAAATCACAGGGCGAGATTCAGTTGGAGGGTGTAAAACGCTCCCCTGCTCTACCACGTAATCCTGGTATAACAACATAATAAATGTTTATGGAGAATACTACATGCTTACATTAAGATTCACACCAAATCAAAAACAATTAAACTAAGTTACATAAAGGTAAATAAAACTACAAAAAAATCTATTGAATTAAGTCGAATATATAGATCAGATCAGATTACTCACAATCAATGAAAGAATAGCAAGAATTATAACCGTAATCAGGTCGCGGGCGTCCAGGCAGGATGCAGAGAGAGAATTGGACTGAGTACTGAATCACTTGAGCAATAGCAATAGCAATAGCAATTGCAATAGCAATAGCAATAGCAATAGCAATAGCAATAGCAATAGCAATAGCAATAGAGACCTTTATCTCATCAAAAGCAAACAGTGGCGCATGCATCTCTTAAATTTGTTTAAACTATTCACTCTACAACAGTCAGGCAGAGAGTTGTAGCATTTAACTATGTTGTAACTGAATGATTTCTCGTACACCGAACATTATGCAGGAAAACAACAATAACAAAAATCTTWGATTCAACAAATAAAAAACAAAATCCGATGAAAGAAATCAACAATTTGTAGAATAACAAATTACTAGTATGAAAATTTAAATTAATATAATTATATACTCTTACACAAGATGGTGCACGCATGCTAGTGTACAAGTAAATACTTATTATTCTTATTATAAGTAATAACTTATCTTAATTATTCGCATAAACCCAGCAGCTCTTCCAGGTCATTAGAATTCCCGATTTTCCCATTTGTTTCCTTCCAGTAAAACTTCCCATCAACGGTCCACACCTTTCCATAGCCAAATTTCCTAACCTTTTTACCCAATATATCCACTCGAATTTTTGTCAAATCTTCCTTGAAGTAATACTTTGTCCCTTTGAGATTTTTCTTTGAACGAAAAACTTCATTTCTGACACGATAAGAAACGAATTTAATAATTATAGGTCGAGGACGACGGGTATTTTCTGCAGTCCGCCCAATTCTATGCGTTCTTTCGATGTCCATTAAAGACATGTTCATCTTCAGCGTATTTTTCAAAACATCAATAACCAACAAATCTGTATTTTCTTTGTTTGATTCTTGTACTCCAAATAAACGTAGGTTATTGCGCCTTGTATATTGTTGAAGCTTTTCCATTTTACAATCAAGGGATCGTATCTGCGATGTATTACTATTGCACTCTTTAGCAACAGTATCCAAGGAAGCGAATAGGTCCCCAACTTTATTTTCAATTTCACTGATAGACACTTTAATTTCTGTAATATTAGAGTTTATTTGGCTAATATTGATTAGCAAAATGTCAAGTTTGTTATTGTCATTGCCCGGCACACTATCACTGTTCGCAGCACACATATCAGTCACGTTTTTGTCGTTCATTTGAATACATAACTATAAAATATAGAACGATATTTTATTCCAAGGCGTTATTAGACTTAGTTAGTTTTATTTCAAAATTCGTCACATAAGTGCAATATGTGCATTCGTCCCACCTATCATAGGTACTGAGAGTCCCCAAAACTTGTTCAGTGATTCCGAATAATGGATGTGATTTGCCTCTTAATTTGTGACGTTAGGGAAACAGCTCACCCCTCTATGGACAGGAATCAGAGCATGTAGATTAGTACTCACGCGATAGGCATTAGGACAAAGTCATTATTGTTTACCTGAGCAGAACCTAGAGTGCAGATTCACATTAAGAAAGCATGCTGCCTATATATTAACGCATTTCAACAAGGCACAGTTTTATATATCTTTCTCAATGGCAGGAACTTGTTGGTATATTATAATTGTGCCTAAGTAAACAAAATAAGAAGATAAATACCATTTTTATTAAATTTATTATTTTATTATTATTATTAATAGCGAGCAAGAGAGACACATACAAGTAAGTTGAAACGAATAAGTAATTTTTAATGTAATAAGTTATTAGTTATGAAAATCGAATCGCTTTTTTATAATTACTCTTCGGCATAACTCTTTAGGTTTCTTTTAGGAGGATTTTTGTAGTAGTTTTATTTTACATACGCTTATAGATATTGATCCAATTAGGCTATCCCTGCATGCTCGTCCATGTCGTGATTTGTTCTAATATCGACTTGTACAAGTTGATGCAAATAAAGCTTTTACACCTTCATAATTCGGAGTTTTGACACTTATGTCTTGTTTTAACAAAAATTTAACAAAAAAAACGGAACAGCAACGACACGCCTAATCATTTATTTGTCATTTTTAAGGATAAGGAAGTTGTGAGTACAAAAGTGTTGCAAATTAAGATTGTGTTCTAGGTACAGAAAAATAAGAATAAAGTATGAGGGCTGTTTTTTTTTTTCAGCTTCCAATGGGTTTTAAAAATAAGACCCGTTTACGCAAAGAAAATATTTTATTACCAAAAGTCGAGCAGTCTTACTCATTTTTTACAAAAACGGCAAATCAGTTGAAGCATTTAGTTGACACAGGCTTTTAGATGCCCTTGGTCAAGTACATTTTCGGTAGCTTTTCGTTGATGGTAAAGCGTTATCCTCTTATCTAATTATATGAAATATTATGTTGTTTGCGATGAGCGGTTTACGAGTTGAATAAACGACTAGACATGCTTTCGTTCGGCATTGTTTTGATCCACGAACAATGCACAGTCGCACTGTGCCAACATGACGATCTTTTCAAACAATTTAATTATAAAGTTTTCGATCATTCGTCGTACAGTCCGGACTTAACACCAGTAATTTTCATATCTTCCGAGAATTAAAGGCATTTTTGAACGAAACGTTCCAGTAGGCTGCCAACATGTACTTCACTGAGTTCGCGGCACAGTTATTCGATGAGGGCATCTAAAAGCTTATATCACGATATGACAAATGCTTCAGTTCTTTTTGGCGATTTTCTAGAAAAAATGAGTACTCAACTTTTATTAATAAAATAATTCCGTTTTGGGTAAAAGGATCTTTTTTATAAGCCCCCGTACTTGAGAAATGTTTTAGCGGATTTTCCATTTCATTTATGAGGAAAAATCCGTCTGATGCTTATCACACTCATAGCTGAAAAACAGCTAAGCAGATTGAACTCGTTGATAATTCGCTTGCTCAACTATGATCAAGATGTATTTCCAGATAATCTTTGTTATTTTGCTTGTTATAAGAAATGTATGTTCTATACTTGAAATGAAATACATCTCGACGGTATAAACAAAATGCGCTTAAGTTTTTCTCCCTAAAAAGTCTTTTATACCTGTTTTTTTTATTATTCTCCTGGTGTGCCTATCTGCCAAGCTTAAATTAAAGCGAAATCCGAGTTATGAGATCCGATTCAATATAATAATATTTAGTGTTTAAATATAAATTATATTTGAAAGCCTCATAAATGGTCATAATTTCGAACTTTTACATTTTAGTGCAACAAGAGTATTAAATGTCTACATCTACATTTGCTTGTAAAGTAATGCTTATTGATATCGTTGAAGCGAGTAATAATTCAGAGTTGTTCGGAAGCTCGCATACTATTTTTACTCATAAGCAAGATCTATTTTTAATATAGCTCCGCCATCCTCAACTTGAACATATACGAGCGAGCGTTTCTGCTCGCATCCTTAAAATACCTTCTTCCGCGCGATTTGCTGCAGAAACGTCGCCGACGAAATCCATAAATTCTCACGTAATTTATTTGTGTACCGCGCGAAATTACTGTAAGTTCGTACGAAAATGTAGTGATTTACTACCGGCACTGTTTTGCATTCTAGAGTTCTCGGGGAAATGTCACGAATGTCATTTGACCTGAAGCGCGGTACAAATCCCGGATTCGGTATGTTTTTCACCCTTTTCGGGTGGCTGGATACCGGGAAGTTTGCGGTGCATCTCTCACGGGAACGAGCAAATAATATGTCTACCTTGATAGGATATATATAGTCAGGGGTCGTTAAAATGTTTTTAAACATAACTATATGACGTAGTATGGGCATAGAATGATTACTGCTAAAGTAACAATTTAAAATGATGGGAATAGTAAAAACAAAGCAACACACCATTCGGGCACATATAATTCCAGGTGACGGAAATTATTTTTTTAGTGCCCTCGCAGTCAAATACATGGGGAGAACATCACACAACAAGTACATCATAAACATACAAGAAAGCTAATAGCAACAACTGTAAGTTATATCAGATAAAACATCCAAAGATTCGAATCAGCTTAGAAGAAACTGTAAAGGAACTACAGTCAAAATATCAAGAAGCAGGACAACGAGAGCGAATCTAGTTACTCCTAAATGACCTAGAACGAGAATGATTCTGTGGAGGAGAATAAATAATGGCTGCTACAGCAGACATAATAAATGAGAAAATCACAGTTCACACGCAAACGTTTCGTTAATAATGTATTTTAGTGTTGCATATTTGTGCTCGTGTTGTGGTTGCTATTGTTGTCCTCCTTACAGTGAAGTAGTTAATTGTATCTGGCCAAGTGTATACAAGAAGTGTGTGGTACAGAGACAGTCTACGCAGCACATTGGCTCATAAAACAGATATATGGGGGAACAATGTCGAGCAATAACACATAAACGAGGCAAGAAAAATCACACCAGACAAAACGTGTGGCTAGGAAGTAGCTTGGAAGAAACTGTACAAGGTCTACGATCAAAATACAATCCCAGCGCTTATAAACGACTTGAAACAAAAATACTTCAGTTGGAGAGAACAAATCTTAGAGGCAACACCAGAAAGAAGAAGTAAAAGGTAGCACTGCGATAGTGCGATAGTTTTGTCTAGAGACCAGGAAGCCATGGAAATAAGCCCAAGGCCGTAAATAATCTGTAATCTATAATATATAGAAAAATGCACACATTCAAGAATAATCCCCTAGATCATCACCCCATCTAGAGCTCCAGCAAGCGATCGGACAAACAGGTGAAATTACACAAGGTAACGTCAACATCATGATGAAAGAGAAACCTAAACAATATATAGAAATGGAACAACTACATAAAATTGTAAGAGTTTAATTCACATTGTGTCCTAGTGTTATGTACTTATGTTTGCGTTACTATTATCATTGCTACGGTCGCTATAGTGATGTTCCACGTATATAGTAAAGTGTATACAAGAAATTACACAATAGTGGTACATAAAATCCTGGAAGACGAAAACTACCCTCGAAGCTCAGAAGTAGCTTGGAAAAAAACTGTTCAAGAACTACCAACAACGTAAACCGCAATGGAAAATGCCGACAGAACCTCAGCACCCTTAAACGACCTCCAACAAGAAGAACAATGCAGCCGAGCCAAACCGACATTAGACACATCAAATACTAGGGACACATCTAAAGGAAAGAGGCAAACCACACGGAAGACTTGGGAGCTAAGCGGAGACCAACGAAAAAGTGGAAGACCGTGCTTTACACGAAAAACAGCTATAGAGAGGATAATTCAGAAACCATGCTAGAACATAAATCACAAGGTACAAGAAATTAATCAAGCGACTATGAAATGAACCAATGATGTCAACAGCACCAAGAAAACATTCAAAGAAAATGAATGTTACCTATATAACCTTCCCATTCAGTCCTGATATTCCCTTAACATGCGCTAGGCAGTCGCACTACTAGCAATCAGCATGGGGTACATGCCAACCCAGCGTTGACGGCCGGCCCGGCGGTATATCCGGGAGTGGCAGAAATGCTGACTGTACGTTGGTTTAATCAATCATCAATCAAAATCAATCAAGTTGACCTTCTCAGTGGAGGCAGCTTTGGCGATGGCAGTTATACAGTTTTTCATAAAAATTTAAAGTCAGTACATATAAATAAATTATTATATTTATACCTTGAGAAATATTTTTAGTGGGGCTTTTGAAATACCACCTCTAGCTACGCCTACGTATATAAGATTGCTGTTGAAATGGTCGTTCCGAACGATATATGTTAATTAATTATTTTCCCAGTAGACGCATTAATTTCAAAAGAACGTTACTTTTGCTGAAAGAAAGTGACGTTTATAATTTATAAAGTAAATGTCAGGCTTTAGACGTACTTATAACGAATTTTTACCAATTATGAGAGCGAAGGAACAATCAACAACGTGTACAACCTTAACGTTTCGAATAGATTATAACGTGCTCTGCGCTACCACTGTCTTAGGGGAAGCAATAAAACGGAGGTTCCCCTTCAAGACAATCGAAACAAGGACAATGAGCAGTAGGGTACAATTGAGTAGAGCCCTTCCAGAGGGTCTGAAATTTGAGGGATTAGCCCGCCTTTTAGGCGTATCAAAGAGGTTTTGGCAAATGGCGAAATTAACTGACAATAGACGCCGTGAATGGTGGACCGCGGCGTTTGAGCTGCCAAATGTTCGATCTGTAATAACACTCGCTGTGTTGCTAAGGGCTGGAGAATATCTGATGTGGGCAAAATGTCGAGCTGACTAAACTTGACAGCGGATCAAGCGCAATTAGCGTATTCGAAGAGTAAAATTGGTTTAACAGAACGGAAAAGCGATTTGGCATAGCATGCGCAATTAGAAAACTATGAGTGCTTTGTTTTTACATCGCTCAGATGCATAAAGTCCGATTGTTTTGACAGGTGCTTCTGGGTGAGTTGGCTGTGGTCTGGCGATTTCTTCTTTGCTGAGGTTTTTTCTTACTATAGTTAGCATTTTCAGAGCTGAGTTCATCGTGAATGTTAATCTCCGTGCGAGCACAAAAAGTGAACATAAACTTCGTTCGTACAGAGACAACTACGTCCACAATGAACTTAACACTGAACAACTAACTCAGAATCACCTACCACTATAGACTCCGGTCGTAAAAGCCTCAATCACTATATCCGATTCGTTTAGTTTGTACTTGTAAGCTTTTGTTATTGGTGGATGTTGAGTATAGTATAAGAGGTCCACCAAACAAGCCGTTGGGGATAACAATAAGTAACTCGTTGTTTTCTGCTTGACTGAAACTCTTTGCCTCGCAGTGTAGTACGCTTTTTAAAAATAATTTTCATTGTCAGAGCTACAAACTACACGTATACATCTCTACGATAAGATCACAAGCCCATCTGTTACAGTGTTAAATAGCTTGAGGAGCATTTTGCTGACACTCACGTAATAGCTCAGACCGCCGGCTTCAAAGGCAGTGTTTTCCCATGGTAACGCTGTTCTTGGGTTTTCTCTGCGATGATTCGACTGCAGAGGGCGAGAGAGCTGAACCAATAAAAAAAGAAATATCAGTTCCCTTTTCTCCTTTTTCATTATTTTGTGGTTGCTTTTTTTGAACGTTTGTTATCTTCACATAAGCAAGATAGCCAGAGACTGCACCAAAAGTCTGTAGATGAGTATCGTCCAAGCACCAGATATGTGTGCAACCCATGACAGCGAGAGTTGCTTGATTTTCGTTTAATGAAGTAAAATCTGGTGATCGGGGTGGGCATTCTACAACTCTCCTGCAACCCATATCCAACTATTAGCAAAAACCTACACTAAAATGTGCCGATGCACCATCTTTCTGCAACAGAGTGTCTTTTCTTCGCATATGATTGTCCAACTCATTCGGAAATATTTCAGCCAGTGCAGAAAAGTAAGGACTTCACAGAATCATTCTTTACCGTTCCAAAAGTCCTAGATGTTCGAAAGAAATAGTTCACTGCCATTATACGTGATAAGACTATAGCTAGCAAGTTGTCTGCAACTGTGTCCTATTAAATGGTGTGACGAAAACTCAAACTTTCCAACAATCGTTATTGAGCTTCAGCTCACTGGCTCACTCATGAGCATGTGTGAGCTGTGGAGCAATCAAAATAACCATTAATTAATTAAATAGTAATAAGTGCAATAAAATGCTTAATAAGCTTAATGAAATTGCTATTATGCATTGGTGAGAGGTTTCGAGACCAATTATTTTATTGCTTGGTCTGTTTTTGGACAAGACGTAGATGTCGGTTATTTTGTTCCCGTACGTCAAGATCTTGTATCCAAACAAAAAAGTAGTCATGCAGTGCGTAAGGAAGCTCTGTTCGGTACAATTTTGTAGTTTTAAAAGAAAATTTTATAGTGCTACTGTGAATGTTTGAGTAGCTTACAGTCATTCGATTTCCTTAGCAAGTGTGACAAATCTAAATTACATTTGTTACGACGTATTGTTAAAAAGCTTATACTGCAATAATTTCGTGTGTAGAACATCACAACTTACACTTTGTACCAGAAATTGGATGTTCCCTTTATATATATGAGAGAGAAGCATGTAAACTTTACAGCAGTTATTTTAGGTTGTTTTTTTTAATAGACTCCAACTACTTATAATTTGGGCTTGTAACACTTATTAAATAATACGAAGGCATGTAAACTACTCAAACATACATAGAACACTTTAAAATATTTTTTAAACTTTAATTTTGCGCCGAACATTGAGCTCCCCTTAAACATGGCATGGAAACTCGGTTTATTTGGATCCAGAAGCTTGACGTATCGTAGAAAAATTGCCGACACATACGTTACCACTAATATAGCTTATTAACCAGCTCATTAGGCTGCAATTTTATATTAGATATAAGTCTATTTTACTTATTCAGAGACACAACACCATTCCTTAGGCGGGACTCGAACTCGCAAATTCAGGAGCCAGAGTACGATTTGTTACTCTCTGGACCACCGAGGCCATTTTTTTAATGTTTAATTTGAGAAATTAGAAGTAATAGAATTAATATGATTCTGTGATGAAGTAACCTTGTAATCTCCAAACGGGCCACCGATAAATAAAAGGAACTTGGAATTGAAAGGCATTTTATTGCAGTTATTGTCATTAATTACTATAAATAACGGCGCCACATACGTTTAAAATAAATAGGCATATTTAGATAACTTAGACGTTTATACATTGTTGCTAAGTGGCACCCAAGTTTTTAGAGGCATCATCTGCAAGCTCACCACTAACATGAATAAGATTCTTCTTAGTCTGCCCTTGATTTTTGTATGTCTGCATATTCATGGTTCTGGCAGCGAAGTTTTTTTTAGCACCAGTATGCACAATGACTTTGATTATTATATTGATAGCATTCCTGACATCAAGCTTCGAACGGTTTCTGATAAATCCTCGCCCCGTCCGGCAACGAAAAACAACTCGACGTATTTTGTCATCACAGCCTGTTTGAACGGCAGCATACAGCCCGTAAATATTTTCGTACTGTAATTTTGAAAACAGCCGTTACTAACATAGCAAAAAATAGGGGATATTACTATTTGTGTTTTACAATAAATTTAAACAGTGTCATTTATATTGCAGAGCAAAGAGGACAGAGTCTATATGTAATGTCTTTCCGTTTTTGAATATGCAAAATGAAAAGATACATCAACTCTTTACAATATCTTTATTCGACTGCCTTTACATTTCCTTTTCCTGTTCCCTTACTCTTAAGTCCCCCACCAGTCATTGGCATCACCATATATCACACTTCTCCCCTCTTAGAAAAATAATTTAAACAATACAGGTAAATATAGGTACATAGTACACATAGATTAAATTAACAAAATTGATTAATTGTAACACAAACGATCGACAGGTTCAATTATTCGTTTTGGTCTTGTTTCATTATCATTCACGTTGCCTTCTGTTCCATCCTCTACCGCTTCCTTATCTTCATTTATGTCAGAGGATTGAACAGAATCAACGATTGCTGACGCTTTCATTCTGATTTAGATGACGTTTCCAGGTTACGTCGTTCAACTCCGGTATTTTAACTAAATAAGTTTGTTTACCAATTCTTTTGAAAATAATAGTTTTAATCCATAAAGTTTTATTAACGATTCTGTAATCTTTCACCAATACAGCTTCTCCCATTAAAAATTCATCGCGCCTTCGATCTTTAAAATTGCTTTGTTGTTTTAATGAGCTTATAACTACTCAAGTAAGGTGGAGCTAGCTTTCTCTTCAGTGGAGCTAGCTGGAGCTAGCTCTGGGCAAGCTAGAGCTAGGTTTTGAAACAGATTTGAGGCCATGGCGAGGATAACGTTAAATTAGCACTCCCCGAAATGATGAGCTTATAACTACTCAAGTAAGGTGGATCTAGCTTTCTCTTTAGTGGAGCTAGCTCTGGGCAAGCTGGAGCTAGGTTTTGAGACAGATTTGAGGCCATGGCGAGGATAGCGTTAAGTTAGCACCCCCCGCAATGAAGAGCTTATAACTACTCAAGTAAGGTGGAGCTAGCTTTCTCTTTAGTGGAGCTAGCTGGAGCTAGCTCTGGGCAAGCTGGAGCTAGGTTTTGACACAGATTTGAGGCCATGGCGAGGATAGCGTTAAGTTAGCACCCCCCGCAATGAAGAGCTTATAACTACTCAAGTAAGGTGGAGCTAGCTTTCTCTTCAGTGGAGCTAGCTGGAGCTAGCTCTGGGCAAGCTAGAGCTAGGTTTTGAAACAGATTTGAGGCCATGGTGAGGATAACGTTAAATTAGCACTCCCCGAAATGATGAGCTTATAACTACTCAAGTAAGGTGGATCTAGCTTTCTCTTTAGTGGAGCTAGCTCTGGGCAAGCTGGAGCTAGGTTTTGAGACAGATTTGAGGCCATGGCGAGGATAGCGTTAAGTTAGCACCCCCCGCAATGAAGAGCTTATAACTACTCAAGTAAGGTGGAGCTAGCTTTCTCTTTAGTGGAGCTAGCTGGAGCTAGCTCTGGGCAAGCTGGAGCTAGGTTTTGAGACAGATTTGAGGCCATGGCGAGGATAACGTTAAGTTAGCACCTCCCGCAATGATGACCTTATAACTACTCAAGTAAGGTGAAGCTAGCTTTGTCTTTAGTGGAGCTAGCTGGAGCTAGCTCAGGGCAATCTGGAGCAATGCTTTCAAAAAAATTGCTCAACATGGCGGAGCTAACTTAACGGACCCCCTAGCGAACGTAGAACGTAACACTTCAATAGTCGATTCTGATGTAATACTATTCATTGGAAAGATTTCTACCCATTTAGAGTAGGCATCCAAAATAACTAAAAAATATTTATTCATAAAAGGACCAGCAAAATCTGAATGCAATCTTGACCATATTTCGGTAGGAAAAGGCCGCACTTCTAATTCTGCTTTGCCTGGAGAAGGTTGAAACCTACAACAATTTTCACAGTGTTTGCATAATTCGGTAATGTCTTCATCCATATCTGGCAAGTATACATATGATCTGGCTCAACTCTTAGTTTTAACGATTCCCATATGGGACTTGTGCAACTCATTTAAGACCTCTTGAATTAAACATATTATTAAACAATAGACAATCTGCTTCCACTGTCAGCTCATTTCTAATTTTGTAGGAATTTGTAACGGATTTATCTACCTTTTCAGGCCAACCATTTATTAGAAATTTAATAACTTCACCTAGGTTTTTGTCATTCAAGGTTTCCGACCTAACTTTTTCAAAATTTAGTTGAAAGTATGGAATGTCCGAGAAATAATTTTTTCTGGTTCCAAATCCATTGTCGTACCCGTAACGGGCAAATGAGACAGACAATCAGCAAGATTTTGATTTGATTTTACAAGCTCTATTTCATATTGATAATTGGACAAAGTCAAGGCCCATCTACGTAGTCGATTAGCGGAAAACTGCGGTATACCTTTCGAAGGGTGAAAAATTGTGATAAGAGGTTTATAATCAGTGACAAGTGTAAACCTTTGACCATATAAATATTGATTAAATTTAGTGACACCAGAAATGATCGATAAACCTTCCTTTTCTATCTGAGAGTATTTCTTTTCAGTTTCTAATAAAGTACGTGACGCATAGGCGATTGGTGTTTTAACGCCATTACGCAGCACATGTGTAATTACGGCACCAGTGCCATAATCTGAAGCATCTGTGCCTGAATGGATTGGTGAATCTGGATTGAAATGCACTAGGACTTCTGAAGAATCTTTATTCGACTGCCTTTACATTTCCTTTTCCTGTTCCCCTACTCCTAAGTCCCCCACCTGTTATTGGTATCACCATACATAACACTATATATGCTATAATTCTTAGTTTCACCACTGCTATTACTAATGTAACGTTTAGATTTTCAACTATCATAGGTATACAAGCGATTGATCATCCTGGATTTTAAAAAGTTAATAAGATTTTCGAATAAACTTGTAGAACTTAATTTTTGCAAGTACATTATGTGATGAACCACATCAAAAGGCTTGGACTGGTCACTATATAATATTATAGAGCTACGTTTATCTTATTTAACCGATGCAACAATAGGAATACATCGCATTCTGTCGCCGGTGCTCTATATAGCGCCTTAGTATAAGGGATTTGTGTGTTTTGTCAAGAAAGCACGCAACAGCCGCTAGGGACGATCTCTATCCAAATGCTCTTTGTTTCAGGAGGGAATTGTTTCCCCAACCATGCGGAAATAAGTCGCAGCCAACGTTCGGAAGCACACGCCTGAAAATAAGGCACCACATCCGCACGGGGTAATCCACAGAGACAGCCAAAGCACGCCGACCGGCTCCTGAACCGCGGTATAAATAAAACGGTTCCGCGTATAGCCGCGCCGCGTGAGTGTTCATAGTGGAGTGGTCAGGAGTTGAACCTATGGACCTGGACTGTTCCGATCCTGGGACGATGCAATCGGAAGAGGAAGTGGCACGCGAGAAGCCATCTGGCGCTGCCGCCGCCAACCACAACCATTACTCAAGTAAGTTGCGGTATCATAACTCATTTCGCACTGCGAGTGCACCGTTATAATCTGCCCCGGGTTCGGTTATTGTGACGAAAGCTCCTTAATTCCGGTGATGGATGGGGTTTTTGACGGGTCGTTTTGTTTGGGCCACGTATTAAAGGGTTAGGTAATGCCGCTGCAACAGGCTTCGTAAAGGAAATGCGAATGTGGAGAGGAAATAGCTGGATTCATTTATATGCATGCAGCGGTCATAAATAAAAAAATGCCTTTTGCAGTTTATAATGCACATTGTGTTTTTAATTGTTAATGTAACTAGTTACCTGAGATGAAATGACTACAGAAAACTTACAAACTTTGTCCACTTAGAAAATATGTCAATGCCACGACCCTGTCTGAATTAGCTACTTATCCTTTGTATTGTACTTCCCCTAGAAATTAAATTTATAAATTAAAAAAAAACGTGTATAGTCATTCTTCAGTAATTCGTAAGTCGCTTTTCGCGTATTTCCTTAAATTTCGGGAACAACAATATATGTAACGATCAGCCCTTACTTATACAATACATTTTCTATCTTTCGCTATACAGGGTCCGCCACCTAAAACTCCCCAGGCTCATATTTTCTTTATTTTTTACGTACAACCTTAAGTTATATGTCAAATTGTAGTTCTTTTTAAACTCTTTAAAAATAGCTTGGTAGGTGCCCAAAAAAATTTTTTGCAGATTATATTTTGTGTTTAAAGTTATTTTTGGTAAATATCTTTTAACCTTACCTCGTATAATAAATATTGCTTCACAGTTGAATGCCGACTTTTGTCCTCTTCAATTTGTGTCATTGCCATATATGCGTAATTTGTACTCCTTCTTAGTGAAAAACAAGAAAAGCTAGTCGCCGCCATGTTCTTTAAATAGGGTTGTTCAGAACTGTTAGTTTAGTAGCCCATTACGGTACAAATTGTGCCTACATACCCATCGGTGCACACAAAACCTAAAAATTTTAAGTAACTTTTAAATAAATCAAGTACAAAGTTCGTTCCAAATTTTGGGGTTTTGTGTGCAGCGATGGGTATGTAGGCATAATTTGTACCATAATAAGCTACTAAACTAACACTTAAAAAATTTTGAACGGCCCTATAACAGAACATGGCGGCAACTAGTTTTTCTTGTTTTTCACTAAGAAGGAGTAAAAATTACCCATACATGGTAATGACACAAATTGAAGAAGACAAAAATCGGCATCCAACTATGAAGCAATATTTAATATACGAGGTAAGGATACAAAATATTTACAAAAATAGCTTTATTTGCAAAATATCACAATATGCAAAAAAAATTTTCGGACTCTCACTATGCTATTTTTAAAGAGTTCAAAAAGACCTACAATTTGACATATAACTTAAGGTTGTACCTAAAAACACAAAGAAAATACGAGCTTGGGAGTTTTAGGTGGCGGACCCTGTATATCTACGAGTGAGAGACAACAACTTTGTCGCACGCATCTAACATTCAACAAAAAAAAACCTTATCAGCTAGCTTTTCTATTATTTCTATTATTGGTTCGTTTTATACATTAGAAAATATGGGGAATTTAATTTAAAAAAATGGTAATTATAATCTGCCTTGTTTAAGTGAGCAACGCGCAACGCTTTGAAAAGACGCAAACGAAAACTTAATCTCATTCGTTTTATTTATAAGTTCTTGTACAAGTGAATTTTGAATACAACTTTATAAGTGCTTCATAATTCAGAAGCACAGCCCCCGAGCTCTGGCAAATTACAAAAAACACCACCACTTGGCAAGTAAGTCCAGCGTGGCTTATGTGAAAGAGTATAACAATTTGAATTTGAAAGCTGGTGTGCTACAAATTGAATTTCGATTGCAACAGAAACATTTTTATAAGTAACGCCGGCATTTAAGGTTACGTTGTTATTTTTTTGTTTTAATATTTGTGACTGCTGCGACGTTACAAGTTGAAGTTTGTTTCACTCAAAATTATTGACTGATACCAGCCTCAAAAGCTCCGTTTTATAATGCCTCCCTTTCGAACGCGCATTTCATAATGACTTCAATAGGATCGTAAGATAGAAAAAAATAATAAGAAAAACTAAAAGCATTTTCTTACAGCAACTTTTTCTGCTCTACTCGATGACGAGTAATAATTTTTAACATGACGTTTCGTTTCCTTTAAACCACCATAACTTTTTTTACTGCGCATGAACGCCATATTTCATTTCCGCTTAGTCGAATAGGATGTTTAGAATGCTGCTGACTACAACCAAATAGAAAACAAAGATATATGTTTGCTTCAAAATCAAGATGAATATCACTGAATTTTATTAGTTTACTTTTTACGTTTTCACCTGTCAATAACAAACAAATAGTAGTTGTCAAATTAAAGAAATAAAGTACCTATAAAATTAAAAGTTGTGCCAAATTATAGTTTGCAAGGTGGCTTTTTTCATGAGGAACGAAATGTGAAAAATACTTCTGCAGTTTATCTACAGAAGTGATCTGAGAGGACTGCCCATTGAAATCTATTTTGTAAAGTTGCATCAAAATTTATCGGAACACGAATGTTTCCATAAAACGAGAGAGAATTATGTCAGTAGAACTTTTTCAGAAAACCGAGATACTATAGTACAAGCGGTAGTTGGTTGTCCATATTTTGTTTCTTTCTTTAACACACATATTATTTAAAAGATTTTAAATATCATCTATGTTCATAAAACTGAATTCAGGCAATAATTAACGTTCACTGTATATGGTACAAAAGGCCAACCGACCACACCTGTATAATTATTGCGCCATTTGAGATCGTCTAAGAACTGTCAACTTGCCAACCGGCAGTCGAATAAGATTGCCTTCATATTGCGTACCTATAGTTCGTCCACCATGGTGACGTCATAGTAGTAAAGAAGTTAGTGGTACAGGTTAATTTTTAATGACGTGTTTTTGTTTAAAATCATGGCAATAAAGAAGTGTCATAAGTTTCTCTGAGAATTACAAGTTGGCTACACCCTATAGAACTATGGAACTATAAAACATCGAGAAAACAGCGACCTGTTTTTATCTCTCAGGACTATTCTACTTTCAGAAACATTCACACAACAACCAAAAAATGAAAATACAAAATTGGGTGGATGGGTATACTCTCATAACAATGTAACCGTCTACATCCCTCGAAGCAATAGGTTCAAAATTTAGAATGATGCATCACCAACCAGGGATTTGATGTGCTTCGGTTCATTGCATCGCATTTCGTTGCAACATTTTAAAGCGCATCTGTCATTTTAATAAGCATTGCAAGCCAGTCTTCGCGCGACAGGACGAGATAGTGAACATTTGATGGCTCCCTGGAGCACAATATTTTAACGGGGCGTCAGATATTTTTGCCCGCTCGCTCTTGCGGATTATTCGCTTTATTTCCTATCACTTATGGTAGGGTACAAACATTCCAGCTCAGTAGCGTATAAATTGTATTGGCTTGAACGGCTCATCGTAAAATTGAATTTCGGAAGCCGTAAAGCGAGATACGGGGAATATTTATGTATTGTACTTTTCGAGAACATGGTCGGATAAATGCTTTTGGCTGTTAGTATTTGTTTACTAGTATAGTGCTGATAAAATGCTGAAAATACAAACGAAATTGATTTGGTTTTCACATATACATTTTGCATATTATAAAATACATACTATAATACAAATAGGTAACAATTTTTTTTTAATATAAAATTATTCGTGATATTTGCGTAGTTATATTATTTAGGGTAGAAATAAGAGCGGCTTTTTTCTCAAAATATATATATATCGTATTTTCAGACAGAACATATACAGAGTATCCCAAATATTAGTGCCATCCAATGTATGGCTGATAGGTCAGTTTATGTCTGATCATAATCTCATGGCATGACTTTGGGAAAAATTGTTAGTTTTTAAATATACTTATCACTTTTACGAATTCTACAATAATCGACACCTTGGATCAATGTTTACCCCGTTATTAATCAGAGTTCAGATACAAATTATCTATAAATAAATAAAAGCTATTGGAAAAAATAAATTTTAAGTGTATTTATAAAATCAATTTTATTCTATTAGCTATAATTTATAAGACTTCACAAACTAAAAGACCTACCAACCAGGTGAATATAAGAAAAATGCTTATTTAGTGTAGTTTTTTAAATTATAAAAAATTTGTATGCATGAACTGGACAGAAAAGTATTTTCTTTTGGAGCTTTGACGCTATACTTGAACATTGGCTTTTTGGACTATGACCACCTGTTGGATTATTAACGCTCGCATAGCAAAAATTAGTAGCTTAAGATATGAACTTTTATGGATAGATTTTCGAATAGACGATCGATTTTCACCAAATTAGTAGAAGTAGCAGTAAAATTAACATTTTTTTGGGATCACGCTCCTTTCCCTAACGCGAAAATGCAAAACGATGCATGTATTTATTTTGAAACGCAATCGTTTTTCAGTTCTCACGTGTGTTGTGTAATTAAAAACAGGATGGTTTGAGGAATGTCTCTAGTTTTACAAACCCCGGAATTCTACTTAAGGTGTAAAACTTGTCTAAAAGATGGCACCACACTAGTTAATCGAGGAAGCGACTGTCAAATTCACAATTGCCATATTATCTTTGCAACTTGCATCATTTGGACCAGGCTGGCCTACCTGCTGTCCATGAGACGGCGTTGACATTTGGAACACTCTGTATAAACAGGTATCACAAAATTACAACCTGGAACGCTGCAATAATTCGCAAATGCATAATCTTCGGTCACCTTCTATATAAAACTTGAAAAATATAAATCTGCAAACGCTATTTTCGAATGTCGCCTTCACTGTTCTTTTTCTGTCGAAAACGCATGAATGAAGGCATCAAAAAATGCATTTCAGCCACTTTTTCCAAGTAACGCGTTGGTTGTTTGCACATGTCACAAAGAACAATTTACTTGTGAAAATCAGTGAAAGAATTTCAAGGCGTTTGTTAACATCTTTTTATATCTTAACGTCAAGGATACGCATGTAAATATGTACCTACTAAAAATTTTTAAAATATCCTAATATAGATTAAAAAAATATACGAGTGGATAGATAACCTTCATCGGCAAGATTAATTTGTTACTTTTTAGGGTTGACTTATAAAATTACGTAATTGTTACTCTACAGAAACGGTTAATAGGCGTGAGAAAAAAGTAAATTGAAGCGAAAATAAATTTGTGGGTTGGAGCGTTCGCTTAAGGGCTTGACAGTTCAGACCCTAATTGCCGAGTAATCTTCCTGGGAGGTCTCCCTGCTCCGGATATTATAAAAAAGCTACTATAATTAGGTTTCTCGTTATCCCCCTTAGTAGCTTTCAACAACAAAACGCTATTAGCAAGATTGCAAACAAACTAATCTGTTTAAACATCGCATGAAAGTTAATTTAGACCGACAAATTAATCTAGAAGGCACAACCATTAATATGTTACATAAAGCAATTTCAAATAAATAGTGTGAGCAGAGGTTGTGTTGATGTATTTATACTTCTCAGTGCCAAATAAGGTTATATTGCAGTCGTAAAGTTCCTACAATCCTCGTTTACTGAACCCTTGGCTGCAAATAATCCGCTGCTTAGCATAAACCGACAAATACTCGAAAAAACCATTGCCTTATCAGGACCGTCTTAAGCAAAATAAAAGTACAGTTTTATTTCATATTTATTTATTTATTTATTAACCTCTTTTACTGTTATCACTGTCAATTTCTCTTTCAATGTCTCAACTGATAACAAATCTGTTTCATGTAGTTTTCTTACAACTGCTGGTCTATTACAGTAGCACTGATATTCGGGCGTTTATTATTTATTCTGATACTTCTTTTCATGTTGCTCCCAGGGCGGCTCGTCCGGGTCGGCACTGCCGACTCAGAATTTAGATCGAATAAATATTTTTTTTTCTTATTTTTATGTATATTTTGTTTTATTATGTTCAGATATCTAGAAACAGTTGGAGCGTATTTTTTACACTACCAACAAATTAATAATTAGCCAAAATCGCATTTTTACGGGTTATCCCGAAAAATTTACACTACTCGGCAACCGTGGCTGGGCCGCGTATGTGTTTGTCATCCAAGTCCGTGATCCAAGCGCTGGGTCGGCAGACCGCATCGTATAAGGAGCAATAGCATCGTTTTCCTGAGCTGAACAAAGACGCAACCCTGCGCGCATATTGAATCCTGATGCGAAAATCGAGACTGCAATGTTTGCGTCCGGTAGACGGCATAAAACGTTAAAACGGACTTTATCATTTATTTCAATTATTTCAAGTTTTTTTTAATCAACCAATTATAGTTCTGTTTTCTATTGAGTATTACAAATTATCTGATTGACACCCTTTACATGCTTACAGTTTTTTTTATAAACATAATTTAATTTTACGTATATATGTTTTTATTGAAGTTAATAAAGGAGGCCGGGCATTCATAATCGTCGGATTCCGAAAATTAATTTTGACATGTACATTGAACAACAATTATATATATAGTTCAATACTGAAATCACGAAAAACTACCCTAATGTTCTACGAAATTTTTCATTTTCCTAAGATTATTGTAAGAGTTATCCTCTTAAATAATCAATTTTAAGCAGATACCTACATGCATGTTATAAATTTAGTCAATCTGAAATCATTGAAGAATTTCACACAAAAAGAAAATAACAAAATAAGTAAGCCCCAACACCCGTATAATCGCTTAATGCTGTCTGCTGGACTTCCGAATACATCTTCGGAATGGGCTCGACATATATCGGCTTCTCCTCTCCGGTGCAGTACAGGTCTACGCTTAACGTTGAAATTATGAAGCTAGTTGCCAGATTAGGCAATTTGTTACCAAATGAACTATCTTTTTAACTTGCGGCGATATCAAAATTTACAGAAGTAGCAAGTAATAAACAACAACAACTACGAGTATATACAAAATTATTTACTAATTTATAAATAAATAATATTGACCAACTAGAGTGGACAAAAGTTTTTACTGCCGACCCAATAGAATTTGTCACGAGCCGCCACTGGTTGCTCCATATTAATTCAATTGGGTTGAACACACAACAATAATACTGTTGTGTGCCCATATTGCCTTGCGATTTTATCAATCTTGTATAGGTTATTGACAGATTAATCTCTTTAATAACATCCAGCAAGCACTCGGTGCTTTTAATTCGTAGTGTTGCTTAATAATAAAATCCAATACTTATATAAATAAAGCCCGAATGATTCTTTATCAAATCAGTTTCCCTTTTAAAATTATAGCGGTAAGGACTATACTCTTTTATACATGTCGTACATAACTTTTTTAATATCAGCTTTTAAATAGTAATACTACACATGCTAATTATAACATAGTACCTATCGTAACCTGCTTACTCAAACTTTCATCAATTCTGCTAAAGGTCTTTTTCTTTTAAAATTTTTATTTTCAACAGTGCTCCTTTTGTAAATATAAGCAAAGTGTGATCAAGAAAATTTGGCATCGAGTCTTCAATGAAAGCGAAATCGTATGTCTTATTTTCGGTGTCTAAAGTTACATTTGCAGGTTTAATAAAATAAATTGCAGTTTATGAATACTTAATATCATTAATGTTTTTTGTATTCATATTGATGATAGAAACTGCTGTCAATAAAATTTATTTTCAACGGTCAATTAAAAATAAATTAATTTTAATTAAAATGTATTACTCCCAGCTAACTTGAACCACAACCTAACCTCACTTTTGTACAACCTTTTCCACAATTTGACATTAAGCCGTGTGGTTCAATCATCGACATATGCAAGGCTCACTCGATGCCAAGTTTTCTTGATCGCACGATATAAGGTAACTGCAGCAAGTGACTTGCTTCCTTAAGGGTCTTAGGACATCCTCTTCTGATAAGCGATTCGTGAAGGTTAAAGATCAACTCCTTCGCGTCGGGATGAAGACAACGTCTCCTTTCCCAGGAAGTTTCTTCACGATTCTTCGTCAGGTAGTATACCTATAGTAGACAAATATGTTCCTCAGATTCATTACGCTCCCAAAGACAAAACTCCACAACTCGACAAAACTACCAGAATTTGTGTGGGACGTTTGGGCCAATATTATCTGAGTTGCTTTAATCCAAGATCATTATCTTACCTCCACCCGTGATTCTTAATGTGTCAATGCAACATATCTTCTTAATGATGTGATAGTCGCTAACTAATTGCTAAACTGAACTGAAACATATTTAAAAAAAGTCTATTAGCTACTGCATTAGCGACTACGACCATCCAAATCCCAAACACATTGGAGAATATCCCACGTTCGGAATACTATAAGATTTGTTGTATTTTAGCAGTTCATGTCTTCAAAATCGTTTTACCCAATTCGATTACACTAACATCGCCTGAACTCTCGGATGCGTTAAACGCTCTTGATGAATAAAACTTACCTGCCACTGAGATAAATGCAGTTTTAAGCGATGGGCACTTATTAAACGCTTCCGTCTCTTTGTATTAAATCTCCTTCCATGTTACTTTAGCGTTGAATCTATATTAATTTTTCAGAGGAATAAAGCGGTAAATCAATTCCAGTTTGCAGCAGCCTTAAACCATAATTAGTGAATTAATAGAGCGGTTAGCTCCCCTCGAGAATTTAAACGGTTAAGTAATTCATTCTTAGGGGCGATAGCAGTGGACGTACTGTATTGGGCGTGCCCAAGCAGCTCATAAACAGCTCGTTTGGAGTCGAAGACTGAAATTTAATTAAGGCCTGTAAATATTTGGAATAGTCCCACCATTTCGTGGGAAACAGCTATTTATTAGCTTGTCGCTTATTTTGGAACACGTTTTGAATGCTTCGTGTCAATAAATATAATATAACGTTAGAGCAAAAATTAGATCGAACTCTYTGTAGTTTCCTTTACAATTTTACATCGAAACGTAATTTTTTGATGGCAAGAAGTAGTTTATTTTGGTTTTAAATTTTCCCTGTTGACTTTTATATAGTTTGATGAAAGCGATCCCTATATGGCATTGATAATGATTCCAAGGTTAGTTGTGCGACAACAAAAAAAGGAGCAATTAAAGATGAATTTTGATAACGAGTTACTTACATATCTATCTTACAGAACTTGTTTTTTTTGGTGGGGGGAGGGCAACAACAAAGACGTCAACAGACTTTGTTTTGTAAGATAAGTGTATTCGTTGTGTCTGATTAATAGTATAAATAATCTTATAAGGGAGCGTGTACGCATCTCAAGCGGTAAGTATTTAGCAAAAACACATTCGCTTGTCCTCAAACAAATTAAGACCTTACCAGTTCACTGAACAAATAATCATTAACCATTTAGTTGTATTCTTCTGTAGCAACCCAAAATTTAGCTTGATAAAAATAGGTAAATCTGTCACTTGACGTGGCCATTACTCCGAACGAGAGGTGTGTCTTACTCGAATGTTAAACAGCAGGCCATCTAGGACTAGGGCAAGAAGCAAGAAATGTAAAAAATGGGATGTCAGGCATAGAATGTGCTAGAGGTTAGCAGGAGAGTATGGCCATCTGTACGAGTGTGTGAGATGTAGYKCCTTCACTTAAAAGGATAACGATCTTTGCCATCTGCCATACTACAAAAATGGCCCTCTTTTAGAAAGACCATGATAGAAGTTTCAAATGTCACGGGTAGATGGCGGCAACTTAAATGTTTACATTTTTTGCTCTTTTTTATCATCTTATTCAGATTGAAACACATAATAATGATCATGCAATAGGAGGACGTGACATAGGAATATGTAATATAAACTTTCAATATGCTCTAAACAGTTACAACACGGATAAGGTGGGACATGGGACGTAAGACGGGCTAAAGCTAAACTAATATTCGGAAAATTGCTGACTGTAGTGTGTGCATAAAAGAGTAAGCACGATATTAGTAACTTACTATGATATTATACCAGGTTATTCAAAATATGGAATAACCCATCTATTTCTGTAAATATGAACTATATAACATTTCATTCTAACTGCATGTCGACTATGATTTCTGGAGGAACTTTTATAATAATTTTCCTTCCACCTCCCCATTGCTTCGGCAGACAGTAAATTAATGTGAAAGAGCTTTGAGCATTAAACTTGTCAAGTGTATTTAGACATACAATCTTAGAAATCTAGTCATATCGGAATAGATCGTATACCGCTCGATCATTCCCGACAGGTTTGTATCTTAGCCTCACTGTTCACTGGATTCCACGCGACGGACCTGGTGGGAATGGGCATTCGCATTCCGCTCTCGTGACGGACTTATGCGAAAGGGTTTGCGGTTTTAGATTTTTTGAATGTTTTTACTCATTTATCGTGCTCATGTTTTTGGTAGTGTACAAATAAATATGTAGCTACAACGTGGGGTTCGAATTTTTCGTTTATGTACCTTAGTTTTCGAGAAATAGCTCGCCAAAAATACGCATTTTTAAGCAAAATATAACAACAAATATTTACATTACCGTACCAAATTTAGAAAAAACTCGAACTCTACGTTGTATCTACATCTTTTGTCATGGCCATGTCGAAATTTCACTTCGAAAAAGTTTCGAATAACTCGGTAAAATGTAAAACGGTAGGTGCTTAAAATGACCCGATTCGCTCTAGGTAAAGTACTGTTACACAAGTTTCATTTACCTTTTAAGTGTTTTTGAGCTTATCATAGTTTGAGTTGTGCTAAATTAGTTGTTTAATATTCGATCTGGCGAAATATAAGATCGCCTAGAGCAAACAAACAAATAAACATGCAGTAGTAAATAGCTTCTTTAATTGTTATATTCCGATAAACATTGTTATTATACGGTAATTTTATACTTATGACGATAAACTGCAATGCTTGGCATTTGTAATCTTATAATTTTATATGAAAATTAAACCTAACGTTTAAACAGCGAAAAGGAAATAGTGCCGCATTGTGTTTAACTTATACGCCGGCAAAAACAGGGAAGCTTCAGAATCGTTTGTTCGGCATCCTAGTCTACGCAGCACTGGATGGGAAGTTTTTGGCAGTTCCTCCACCCTATAGCTGTAGGGCTCCTGGACGGCGTGGTATCAGGGTTGGCAAAAAGCATGATTTCTTTAAATTAAACAAAACAAACAGTTTTTGTTTAATTTAAACAAACAAAAACTGTTTGTTTTGTTTAATTTAAACATGTTTAAATTGTTTTAAAAATGTTTTTTTTTACTTAATTGAAAACATGTTTAGTACGTTTTAAACACTGTTTTAAACATGCACTCTTATTCAGATTACTATATATATATATATATTAGTGAAAATTAATACGAGCAGATGACGCAGAGCGTAACAGTTGTCACCCTAGGTGACTACGATAGTCAGTTGTCGTTGTCATTTGTATTTGACGTGTGCAGCCTTTAAGCGACAATTTTAGTTATTATGAAAGAAACCTTTTCTATTTTAAGCTAAAATCAACTCTGTTCTTAAAATCTCGACCAATCACATACACTAATTTAAAGTGTTGTCATGATTACTGGGTTGATTTTAGCTAATATCAATTTTAACAAAGAGAATAGGAACCGACTTTGTATGTTTAAAAGTTTAAAGTTCAACAATTACAATGACCAGTAGGAGGAACGATACAGCGAGGAATTACTTTGACAAAATTAAGGTGCAAAATGGTACAATAAGAGCTCGATCCAAGGAGTGCAAGAAAGATATGGTTGCACTAGTAAAAAAAAAAGAAAAAAGGCATATCCTTTTTTTGTTTTGTTTATTTTTTTATATTCCCAAGTTCTCATAACTGTTTATTTTTTGTGCTAGACATATAATTATGTAGTAAGTATTGAATGAACGTTTTATTTATTGTTTTGTTGTATTAGACCAGAAATATCTCCAAATTTTTATGTTATGTTAATGTTAAGATTTTTATTTGTTGTTTTAAAATGTTTATAAATTGCAATTATGAAAAAATATTAAAGCTTATTATTCATTTCTATAACTGTTGTTGTATGAATAAAAAGCCGAACAAAATACTGTATGTTTCTTCTTTTTTTTAAGTTTGAAAAAACACGTAACGTATTTACTGTCTGGGCCTGGTTTTGCATTCAATTAATTTTTTTATGCAAATATGAGGTGACGTTATGTACATATGTAATTACTAATAATCATGTCTATCTATTTGTGGAGGGTAAACGAGCCTAATAGTAATAATTAATAACTAATACACAATAGTCGTCAAAAAACACTGTTTAAAACAAATGTTTAAACATTTGTTTAGAACAAAGTTTTAAACAGAAGCGTTGTTTTAAACAATTTGTTTTAATCATGCCCACCCTGCGTGGTATCGGCCATTCTGCCCGTGACCTGTTGCTAGCGGCAGTGACTCTGCACATATGTGTCGGGACTCGGGAGTACTTCGCTTCCAATATTCCTCCAGAGGAATTAGGCGGTTTAATGGGTTAATACATTCTGCGGCCAATGTATGAAATGCCTGGTCGAAAGGCCGGGGCCTAAGAGTGGCAATCCCTGCTAATCATGTGTCACAGGTTGTCGGTCTGAGTATGCCACGCGCAAAAAACACGGCCTAAACCATGGCCACCTTTAAGAAGAGAATAAACTATATTGCTACTTATGCAACAATGGTGTAAAATGTACAATAAAATCTCTCGTGTCAATTGTTAGTAATGCTTTGTTAAATAATTGCTACTTATAAAATAATAGTGTAAAATGTACAATTGTTAATAATACTTTGTTAAATAATTATTTCAAGGTTAGTTCAAATAAACTTTAGCCTCAGATTTAAATATAAGAAATATAAATACTTTATTTTTAGAAATACTTATCTAAATATATTTATAGCTTCTCTCTTGTTACGTACATGTCTTAACATCCCAGGAAATCTTACCAAACAGTTAGGCATATTAGGTTTATTTATTGTTGCTTTAGAGATGATGTATTTTATATTTAAATTTTTTATATATAAATATTCTGCAGAAATATTGTTGCCTTGAGTATTGTAGTACTCCACTACGGCAATACATGAGTTGAAACACACATTATAAAAGATAAAGGAGGTGACTATAGTCTACAAGACGGTAAACCCATACTTCAGTATATGCAATATAGTTATTTTGTATTATACTCGTACTAACCAAACAGCCTACAGTATTTGAGAAATAGGTCTCCATTCTCCAAAAGTAGCGGTTCCATGTCGATAGTTTTCAAACGATTTAAATAGGAACACAATGTATCAAAAGCCGTTATATATAGTATATATACATATAAGTTACATTGATTATTTACGAAATAATCATTGCAAACAAACCGATGTTTCTAATATGTAAGCGTCCTGCTTTGTCGATGTAACTGTTACATTGCTTACAAATTGCGAATTGTATTTAGTTAATTTATATTATAATTTATAATTTATACGAAACTATGTAAAGACACGCAGACTATGTTTTAAGTTCCTATTCTGAAGTTCAAGGAGGGTGATTCATTATCTGACCTCAGTTTATATTAACCAATGTAAATTGCCACGTTAATAAGTATGTACAGTACAATAAGCAAATACAAACAAATTAAAACAATTTATTCTTATAACAAGAATAACCACAAACTAAATAAGTATGTATCTATAAAACAACGTTCTGAAATGTAAAGTAATACGTAAATCCCGGATGTAAATACAACAAGCCTATAATTTTAATTTTTGTCAAATTGAAATAGTTTACTTATCAGCACAACTTATAAAAACGATATTGGCTATTGCAAGCGCATCATATTTAATCCCATATACATTTCTGCTGTATTTGTTTGATGTGCTATACTTAGCCATTTATAGCGGTTAATATAAAATTATGAACCAACAATTAGTTTTAAATGTTAATGAGGTGTCTATACGATTGCTTATTTTATATACAAAAAGAACGACAAAATAAAATACGTATTATTTTAAGTTACTACAGCGGACCAATTCCGTACAAATCGTAGTCTTTGTGATTAGCATGCATATTACGTAATAGCTATAGTTATTTCGTAAACACGCATTTCAGTTCGAATAGTAACTACCTTTCTTAGCGAATAGTTTGTGTAATAATGAAATACTTTACAAACCACAGGCGATCTGATACCTTGATGGAACATCCGAATTCTATTATAGTACAGATAGTGGACTGTTATGTTAGTATATAAAATAACTGTGACAGTTTACGTAATAGCGGAGAAACAGCTTTAGGCGTTAGATTTGCAGTTCATAGATATCCGCATGTATTCAACTTTAAACGAACCTTTTAAAGCTGGGCACAGTTAATATAGAATTAGTTTATTCCGTTAAGTATAACTTCAAACATATAGCATCACCATTATTTTTCAGTTGATTTAAATACGAGGAGTTTTTCGAAAACTTATTAGGTACAATGTGTGCCATGTTATATCAGAAATCTATTATAGTTTGTATACAAAAAAGCACAGAAAATAGATTATGCCCGCTGTATCTTATACTTTGTCGTCCTCGACTTTTTCTTCAGAAGCTTTAACAGCGTTAGTATCCGATGTTGCGCAAAAACCGCGAAAGTAATTTTTCTAAAAGCAACCAATTCATTTCGCTAATGAATTTACATTGTGCAGCCGACGGCAACCTTCTCGAATGGGAAGGGCACTGGATGTACGAAAGAAATTCAATTTGCCATCTGAATAAAGAACGACCTATATAGAAATGTTTCCCAGTTTGTGGCAAAATAGCTAAAAACGCAATATGAGGTACATTGATACGACCGTCTTCTTGATTTATGTGTATAGTATGCAGGGTACCGCTGTTATATTAAAAATGCTGTTTCTTTTTTTACCTTATTAAACGCACCGCGTCTATCAAAAGACGACCAAAGTATAGCAAATTCAACAAAAGAGTTAGCATCAGACAAGATTTAAGATATACCCTATTTGCAGCGGACATAGCTTTGTATGCTAACTTAGTTCATATTCGGATATAGGCAACTTTGTTAACTTCGATGAAATACACAGCCAACCACTGTCCATAAATCCACATCGAAACAAAAGCATAAACATAAATAACGACCCTACTAAAAGCAGAGTAGTCTGGATTATTTGCAAGCAGTAGGAAATATCGCCCTTGCTTCGAGGAAGAATTATTGCTTTTCTGGTCCAATGACAAGGTCATTACGAATGATAAATAGCTCAAAATAACAGCAGTTACCGTCTCTTTCTTTTCATGATTGTCCATCGCGCGTACTCGGACATTACCTATCACTCGTTTGTGTGTTCCTGGCAAAAGTCCATGCTGTGTTGCCGGTAGAATTTGTATGTAATTTGAGCGGAGCCATTGTTAATTGTTAATTTTTACTGAACGCCTCTGATTGTTCCGTTGATCTGATATTGCGCCTGATATCAAAATTAAGGGCAATTGTTCCTGCGGAAAACTGTATATAGCTTTTAGATGTCTCTATTATGGCATTTTGCAACACTTCTCGTGATGACATTATCCAGTTTTTTTATGGTAGTGTTAAAAAGGTCTGGATCGAAGAAACCTAGTTTGGCTTCATCTTTTGTCAATTTTTTTACGTCATTGTTTAAATACTCGGTTAGATTCGAACCACACCATATTCGCTTAATTATAACGCAGCATTGTTGACTCTTTAATACATTTAGTCCGAGTTTTTGTTAACATATACAAGCACTTTCCAAAGGTATACCGGCCAAGTAAGTGCTCAGGGCTAACTAAATACTAAACATAGAAATTACTAAAAAGCGTCCCATCTATAGTAATCAACAAACCGAGTAAAGTTAGACTTCTTTATACGGTGAGTGATTTTATTTTAAATTGATGCTGTATTTAAGCTATCCGTTACTTTCCTTTTCTAGTGCAATCAAAATCTCTTTGCTTTCCCCTAACCTTTGCAAATCTTACAATAAAGCTTAAAGTAATTCAACGGTATGCGTGTATAGTAAAGGCTTGAGTAAAGGGTTTCCTAAAAGTAGTTGTTACTTTTTACATTAATAGAAAATTTCTAAATTATTCAAGTTTGCATGCCAGTATTTAACAAATAATAGCTAAAAGTTTCGGAAGTTTGCAAAAATAAGACGATACATAGTCAAGCAATGCAACGAAACAAAAATTGTTATATATTTTTCAGAAACGGTCAGAAAACTTCTAGCTCAATTTGGTCATATTTAGGCATACATTACAGTGCTAATATAAAATAATAAAGAAATTGTAGCAAGTAAGATTTACAAAAAAGTGGCCGGGGCTTCCTCATAATATAGTCAACCGAGAATTTGCACGCACATTAGGTATTAAGTATTTCAACTCAACAACTGATTGTTGAAGAAGCAGCAGTTTATATCCTGTTTTATATCTTAATCTTTACCTTTATCCGTACAGGACGCAGCTGTCGCAAGAATGACTGGTCATGCACGATGTTATGTTTCTCAGACTGGACCCTGGAAAGTACCCACGGATCGTTTTAGCAATAAAATTATGAGTGAGCAAATCGATGCTCATCTGAATGGATTTCGTAATAATCGAACTTGCTGCATTTGGCGTAAAGAAAACAAAAAAAACTATACTGTAACCAGTGCGTTACCAATGGGTAGTGGTGTCGTTGGACCATATTTCGTCGAAAGTAAACGAGAATTGACTGGGGTCAATGGGTTGCGCTACTGGAAGGAAGGCTGGTCGAGTTCCTACGATCCGAATTGTAAATATGTTAAATTGAAGATCTTTAATTCAAATAAGACCGCGTTGCATGTCACATGCCACTAATGGCAATTCTATTATGACTGTTAACAGATTAATGTAAACAGAGCGCTTTTCAGATATAAGAACTGAAATTAAGAATTGTGGCGGGTTGTCCCAAAACAGAGTGTAGAATGACAATGAGCACACATATAATTCGACGATGTTAAATACGTATTCGAGTTTGAGTTTTACAACCTTGCAGCTGAATAATTTTAATATAGTCTTTGCTAGTGGCTTAATATCATTAATTAACGTGGGTTGTTAGACATGATCTTTTTTTCATTTAATCGGTTAAATAGTAGAGTTTAAAGCCATTCGTATATTAATTCAAGATGCCACATTAACTATTGTTCAAGTGATTGGCGAGCTTGTATCAATCTGAGTAGCGTAGCGTCCCAAAACTTGAGCGAACTGACTAACAGAGTTGATGTATGGTAATTAATATTTTGCGAAACATTCACCTTGATCCCCCGATAACAGGAAACTTTCGAAGTAAATTTCCAGACAACTAACAGTTTGAGAGTAGTGTGATTGCTTTTATCGTTATTAATATGAATGAACAACGTTCCCGATCCCCGAAGGTCGCTGCTGAAATTCCTTTTATTTATTTTGAGCAACCCGAAAGAACAGTTTATCCAGTTTATCTTTAGGCAAACGCAACTGACAAAACCTATAAGGCAGCATAAACTATTTGATGTCAGAATAAGAGGCCCACGTTTTTAGAAACAAATTAAATTTTAATTTTTACATTAAGATTAAGTTTGCCATTCATTAACCCACTAGGTGATAGATAGATGGATTCACGGATTCTAGAAATCACAGGGAAACTAGTATATAGTAATCGAAAATGATCATACAGCCATAAAAATTTTAAAAAAATATATCTTTAGGGGTATCGAGAAAGAAATTTTAATTAACATTTTAATTTAGCCTGCTTTCCCGATAACCCTATATTCTATAAAAAAAGTGTCTGATTTACCTTTAGTGTAATACACTCGACCAAACTGCCACATGAAAACGATAAACTATTTTATGCAAGAATAAAAGAGCGATGAGAGTAATGAATAGTCGTTGAACAAAAACAGTCAAATTTATGAAAGTATAAACGTAACAATGTGATCCTACTCTTGAGTCACACACGACTAATTTGCAAGAAATTACTTCTGCACTTTAGGGGAGTTACACCGATGCTGGCTATATTTTTACCATTAATTGTTACTAATAATTCGGTCAAACTAATATGTAGAAGCATCAGAAACATCATTGATTTTATCAGTATTAACGCGAGACTAACCTGATTATTCAGAACATTTTCAGAAATACAGGGAAACGTGACTGACCCGATGCGTGCCCCAGCATACAAAAGTCATAAACTTTGCCTGCTGATCCTTCGACAAAATCAGAGGGTATACTTTCTCGAGCTCTTAAAAGTCTGGTGACAATACCTACAAGGTACTGCCCATCTTATTCAAACGAAATTCACTGTTTTGCAAAATTTACCGTAAATATGCATTTTTGCTACAAAGTAATATTAAAATACATCTACTCATACCCTAGAAACGGGGGTTTGAAACAAACTGCTCTTTATTTCTGTATAGACGACTGAATGAAAAAGTTTTACTTTCCAGCGCGCTACGAAACGACTGGTAGCCATCGGCTTGCTACACAGTGACTGTCTAAAAGAGACGGCTAACAAATTTAATATCACACTGGTCAAAAATCGTTTGGATATGCTTATGTGCAGTTTCAGGGAAATTTAACATAAATGTGTTTTCTAGGAATTGCGTAAATAAACTATAGAAAATGGTCTTCAGCCTCAGTACACTCTGAAAGTCTCCACTCCTTTATTTTAATTTAAGAGTTATTGTCAAGATAAAATGATTTATGTGCAACAATGGAATTTTATTTTGTCGATTTAGCCTTAATTCCTATAAATAAATGAATCGGAATCAAGAGGTTATTTAGTTTAAAAAGAAATAAGTAATTTCAGATAAATTCTTAAAAAAAACTTAGAAGCTACTAGGTAAGCAAGTCCCTACTCCTTTTTGACACCTAACGGAAGATCCGGCAACGCTGGCTCTCTAAGTCAGCATTTACCAAAATACACACGCAGCCGCATCACTTCCACAAGACATTAATCACCAGCCAGTTAAAAACGAACACATGCAATTTGTTTATTGCCTTCGTGTACCTGTCCAGTAAATAGAAACGTTTACATATAAAAGTCATGCTGAAGGAAATATGTGGCTACCCAAGAAACGAACGTTGCTGTTGGTGTACTGGACGTGTACATAACGGGGCTGTTGTTTGGGGTGAGTCATTCCGCAACGGGATTATATTGAATGATAAGGAACCAATTAATTATTGATAATAATGGCGATTCAACTGACCCGTTTGGTAGCCGTATGAAACTTTGCAGACCTGCAAATAAGAGGAGATCCGTGCAACATCTGTTGTTAACCGTTGATGCAGCACACATTAAATGCACCTGTGCTGATAATTTTAGTTTCTGTCGTAATACCGAAGCTGTCTTTAATTTCATAGTTTTCTATCGTAAATAGATAACAACTACATATGTACCCGCGATCCCTAATTTATACAATATAATCGTGGAGGAACCATACATGAAAGGAATTTATATCTAATTAGAAAACAAAAAATATATAGTTAAACTCAGTCAAACTTAGTGTTTTAAATTACAAAGAGGATACTTTAAGGATCGATCGAAGACCTCTGTTACTTGTAGTTTACCTAACTGACATGCCCAGTAATACGCAAGTGATCTCATGGATAATTACCGCCATAATACTTATATACGCAGTACGGATGATGCGTTAGTTGGACGGAAAACAAAAATTACCGGTGACATTTGCTTGAAACTAAAAGGATACAAGAGGAAATTCTTATGCAAGCTTTCGTGATATTAATGAGCAATGAGTTCTCTAAAAGGTTCTAGACTAGTAACTAAATCTAAGGCAGGTCAACCTCTTTTTTTCTCAAATTGTGTGTGCGCTAAAAATTTTTAAATACTTTGAGTACTTGAATATTTTCCTGGTAAATGCGAATGTTAGGTTTTTTTTATCATCTATCTAGCTAGTTATTAATCTCGACACCAGTACATATAGTATAAATATATTCATCCAACAGTTGTTTACTAGTGGCGAAGTGAAGACTATTTAGTTAGAAACCCGAAACTGTACCTAGAGTTTTCACGCGTGTTTTTATAGAACACTGAGTCACAAACATTTAATTAGTAGTTGACCAGACGCATTAAAACAACAAACAGGATTGTGTTAAATATTATATAAATATTTTATTTTTCTGCAATACACATTTACTTATTATGCTCGGCGTCATAATAACACTAATTGTTGCGTTTACTTTGTTATCGTTGATTTTCGTTTTTAATTCTTTTGACTTGACCTATATTATTATAGCCTTTCTGCATTATACTTACTATGTTCAAAAACAGCTAGAAATTGCCAGTAAACATATATCCACGTCTACACTGTTTTGGGGATAAAAAATAAGAATAAGCTTTTCTTTGCTACTGACAAAAATATCTTGAGCATTGAGTTTATAAATAAGGCACCTACTACTCTGGGTAAGGAACATTATCTCATTTTTTTAGTACATATTTTATTGATGGGAGCAAATCTTTTCGCAAATTGTGGTTTTTTGATTTTTTATCATAATAAGTATGTACGATCAATACTACATACACATTTAAATACTGCTGACGATTACAAAGATCAGACCTATCTGTTTTATCTGACAGTTTAAAAAGGAAAAACCCAATACTGCTAAACTAATTTAACTGATTCGGTTCTCGGTTTGGAGCTTGCCAACATACGTGCAATGGTAAAAAATCTAACTTTATAAAGGATACAGGTTTCAAGATATCTAATAGAATTTAAAAGGGTTTCTTTATTATAAGCAATAATTACTCTTACCACAGAAATATGTAAGCAGTTTTGTTTTTTGTCGAAATATCTATCTGTAGTAAACTAATAAATCTAACTGGAAGTGGATTTGTGTCCAATTCGCAGTAATCGCAATTAGTTATCTTCTTTTATGAAATACACGTAGCACGTAGTATTTACTGATGTTAATATTCAATTCTTTTAAGCGATTTATAACTAAATATATGTAATCAATATAGTTTTTGAACGAATCTTTTCTGCTGCTGCATATCTCATTTGGATAAGCTAATATATATTTAGTACTAAATACGTTAGTCGTGTTTCCCAGTAGCTGACGATTTTAAATGTAAGTGTTCACAGACATGTTAAATAAATAACACTATAGTAGAGATTGGATAGAACCTTGAACTTTTACACCGGCAGCCCAAATTTTATAGCAAATAGTTCACCGTTGCCTTTCTTCCTCTGACTTTACATAGCAATATTAATTAATCAGGCTCAGACATGAGACGTCTTACTCTTGCAGAAGTGCTCTCTATTTATTAAATTTTTATTACTTTTATCTTCTCATTTGTTTTAGATCCCTGTCTGTTTAAGAAGTTCTTATATGTATATCAAATAAATAAAAATCCTTGCTTCTGGTTGAATCATCCATAACCTCTGACTTGAAACTAACTCTTCTTCTCATGTTTTTCGCGCAAGGCAATTCCTTGTCTTGCACGATTATCTGGAGCAGAAGTCCTTCTTTTTAAATAACGATATGTCAGAATTTCTGACTCACAGTACCTATTTGTTTTCTGGCGTCACCTGGAAACACAAATGCCACCAAATGGATAGGTACCTCTCTTGCCCTCAAACCCGGTAACCGTAAATTATGTAATTTTGGCGTGTACTTTATGTCTTTTTTTATGTCTGGCTGGCGAATTGGCACGATGCCTTACCTTTGTAGATTATCCTGAGAAGTGAAATATGTAGCCCATGTTTATCACCGACAACAATGGGATTAAGCTTATCAACGCAGTCAGATTCGATGGTTTGTTACGAAATATGTTTTGTAGATTTTTAGGTGAGAAAGCCCTATGCGTTTACCATATGAAACAGATCGTGCTGAAGGTCTAATTTTTGAATCACGTTATCGTTCACCATAAGTATTACATATTTCGCCTGTATAATGATGAAAAGTATTGGGTTATTGGGTAAGCAAGCTAATTAAATTAGAAAAAGTGATTCGCTGCGGTCAGGACTCGAACCCGAATCTCTACTGACCACCATCGCCATGTTGGTGAGATTTCTTAATACTCTGTGTTAGAGTTTATCAAGAAACACCCAACGGCGATCAGACTTGGTAGCCGGAGAGCACGTGATCCCCATTACATAACTATGTTACGTATACAGTAATTTTTGTTTCCATACGACGTTTGTCCAGCTGCAAACGCGTCATTTTGGCGCCAGTTTGCATGTATTGTAGGCGGCATGGCCTATTACTCAAATAGCCATGTGTTTTGCAAGGGCCAAGCGCAGCGTCCCTTGTGTGTGGTCCATAGGAGTACGGGCACATCTGCATGCACTTCTCTGGACCCTCGGAAAACAAAACGGGCAGTTCTTAAGGGAACTTCGACATAGACAGTCTTGGGTGGTGGTCTCGCAAGAACAATCAACCGATAGAATTGTTTTTTTTTAATTTTCTCTTATAATTACAAACGGCGCCCAACGAACCCAAATCATTTCAGTTCACGAAACGCGACAAGTGCTGAGTGACTTAATTTAGTTATTACGCGAGTGGTAACAATTAAAGTATTACATATTTCGCCTGTATAATGATTGAAAAGTATTGGGTTATTGGGTAAGCAGGCTAACCATGGAGCTTTCCAGTTGAAGCCCTAACCCAGCGAGTTTTATATGAATAATAACACACACATATGTAACCATTCGACCACCAAACAAGAAATTTCACCAACAAATGGCTAGATGGTAGTCGGTTGGTTGCCTATATGTATGTTATGTTGTTATTCATATAATATTCGTTGGATCCAGTGGTGTAATGGAACATATCAGAGTACCATTCTGGAGATTCGGTTTCGAGTCCTGACCGCAGCGAGTTACTTTTTTTAATTTAATTAGCATGCTCACTACAAATACTTTTCACTTCATTTCACTTGATGTTAGTTCAGATTAAAACTCTACGATACATATTGTGGAGAAGCTTCCAGTCAGATTTCTAAACAATCACATGGGTGCCTGAAAGGGTCCTTTACTGTTTGATTGCAGGGTTTGTTGTATGTGTTAGGATAGACACTTAACGCCGACACACCATCCTTGAATCGCTCGCTAAAAAATAACGGACATATCTCGCTTTTAACGATTTCGATAAGAGTCGATGTTTCTCATATTTCAATCGGTTTTTACTGCGTAGATTTGGATAAATTTATAATGTTCACTGGCATGTCAAGAATTAACGCTGTAGTGTTGGTTAATAAGCTTTTTTTGTATTGCTAAAAAACTACTTCTTAAAACATGTAATTACAATTGTTTGTTGTTATTTATTAAGGATCGCAAGAGTAACCAAATGTGTATTCTATGATTGTTACACCTCCTAGCTAATCATGGAGCAGCAACTTGAAAAAAGTACAAGATGACTGAAAAGTGGAAGTGTCCGCAAGCATAACTTATTAAGGAAAGAGTAAAAATTGCTCTAATATGATTTAAAGGCTGGAGCTGTAGAAGGCTGATTCTGAAAGCAGCCAATTTTAATTTATATTTCAGCACTTCATTCTTCAATACTTTCTATGGTCTGACGCTATTCTGTTTTCAAAATGAAACTGTCCAATCAGTCTCGGTATGTCGAGTGAAAATAATTAAAACACTGAATAATGAATGAATGAATTTTGGGAGAGTGTGCAGATGAGGAGAAAAAAATGTGTACGAGCGGATTGCGGATTAATAACTGCGTATAATATGCAGCTGTTCATTACTGAGTGACATTGAGTACATTGTTTCTAACTATAGAGAACTATTAATTTCACTTTTTTTAGTTTATATTGTGCGTACACAAATTTAAAAATAATTTAGTGCATTCGTTGAAATAACGTATCCCACGGCAAAAAATGATCTCGCAAATATACTGATAATAAATTTAATTCCAACATAATCTTTTTTTTTTCATAATTATTTTTTAACTCTAGTTTGTTATTCATGGTTTTAACATTAAATTGTGCGGCTCTTTCAGAGAACAATAGTATCTGTTTTAGAGTTACAAGAGCCTTTGCATAGATACATGTAGTAGATAAATAATAGTATTAGTGGGACACATGTGCAACAACAAAAAATAAATAACTAACAAGGCATGGGTGAATTTTAAGTTTAACTGTGAGAAACGAGTTTGGCTTTTCTTTTTAAACATTGGTAAGAGTAACAGAACGTAACAGTTTCTATGAAAAGCCAGATATGAAAGAAAAAAAGAGCAATATCAGCAAAAACAAATAATGTTTGGGAGCGCTGCGAAGGGTGATGAATAACAATAATATAACGAGAAAGTTAATTGTCAAAATTTGCAAGATCATAATACGACAGATGGACTTTAGGTAACTAGGTGGAACTTCACAAAAAAAAAACGCATATAGTAGTAACTAGTAACCTTGTGAGAGGACAGATTTAGATAGCTTAAAAGAATGAACATATACAAAGAATGAACTAATACAAAAAAGACTTTCAGGTACGGAAGGGTCACGGAGGAAAAAAGGGTAGAAGGCGATCACTGAACCGCTGGATGGATGAAGTGATTAGAAATTTGAAGGAGTGCTGGATTGCAAACTGGAAAAAAAGGCAATATACAAAGTCAAGTGGAGCAAAATATGCATGTCACAAACTATGGACCAGCTGAAGTGCTAACGTATATATTCTACATTTAAAAATAGATCGTCGCTTGAAATTTTTTTACCCGGATTGGTTGGTAAAGAGAAGTCAATGTATTTAAGGAACAGACCTTAATATTGTATTTAAGAATCATAGAATATTTAGATTGTAGTATTAACCATTTAGATTAATATCATTACATAAAGAAGTGGCGCAATTATTCCAACATGTTATAAGACAACCTACCGAAATTCCACCGTCGCTCACACATGGTACAACGTATCTTAAATCCATGAACGAAAACACTCATGAACCCAAAATCTATAGACCAGTCACATGTCTAAATACATTATATAAAATAATCACTAAAACTATAGCCAGAAAAAACGCTTAATATACTACAGAGCAAAATATCAAATATGAAGAACAGAAAGGGTGCGCAAAAGGAGCCAAGGGTTATAACGAACAACTGATAGTGGATAGATTGATAACAAAGCAAGCACAAAGAGAGCCCATAAACAGCAGTAACACAAATAAATTTCCAAAAAGCTTACGACTCAATTCCTAATTCATGGCTTCTCCACATTCTGAAAATCTACAAAATAGATCAAACCATCATACAGTTCTTTGAATACACAATGAAAAACTAAAAAAAACACGTCAAGGAGACAAGTGGAGTCCCAAGTGGTTCATCCTAGCACTCAACCCATTAAGTACTCAAATGAAGGCAACGAAAATAGGATATAAGATAACTAAAAACTGTATAATACAGATGAATTTAAATTATTTCACTGTTGGAGACCACTGCCGCCTCAAGGGATATAAAAATGGAATTTGGTATCGACAAATGTGCATCAATTATAGGGCAGAAACTAAAAAAGAAAAGACGAAAAAAGGAAACCTAGGAGTAAAGGAAACACTTATACGCAACACGAAATAAAGGAAAGAAAACTTACAGAGTAAGTATAAAAGTAGATTAATAAAAACCATGCGCACACAACTAAATGCCAAGAACAAAATTAAATGTATAAAAACGTGTCCAATTTGGAGTCATACAGGGGAGTACAATAAATATAGATGCGCTTAACAAACTAACAAAAGAACGCTCACAAACAAGAGAGCATTACATCCAAATTCAAATACAAATACACACCAGAATCAGTAATCGAAAACCATCAATAAAAAATATTGTTACGACATTATATTTAACACAACTAGTTTAAGACACTGCTATTTTAACACTACTAATTCACTAAACCACTATACTGCACACTCTAGCACTAAAAACACCTGTTTCACTAAGCCTTTTTCTTCGGATATCGCTTGAAAACTGCCCAAGCTTTCTCCGTCGGGCTGTTTATACCCCCATTGAGAATTCTAGAAGCGAAACGTCCCAGACGTTATCCAAACTGTGCAAAAGTTCCATTGATAGAATTTACTGAGTAGATGTCCCGTGTCATCTGTCGGTTGCTAGAATCACTACTTGCAGTGTCCTACCATCTGCAAGTGTGCAATCCTGGTCCACTTATGGCCCGCGCTGATTATCCACTAACATGCAACAGTATATTGGGACAGAAGAATTATTAACAGATAAAACAATACTGAATAACAGACCAGACATAATAACAATAGATTAAATAAATAAAATCACAACTTTAATGTATATTGCACATCCCCTGGGTCATAACTTATACAAAACATTCTAAGAAAAGATAAGGCAATATACAGACCTTGCGCAAGAAATTAATCTGATGTAGAAAATGGAGTAGGTCCTTAATGCTACACATTGTCATCTCAGTCATACATCATATAATCAGAAGTACCAACGGAGTTGTATATTTATCGACGAATATGCAAAGATGAGTTTGCGGAAGCTCTCTTTACGTTTTACAACGTAAAAAGTATAAGAAGCATAAATTAAATAATAAATAATAATAGTTGATGAAATTTTATTATTGAAAAATTCAAAATAATGAGGAATCGACATCACAGGCAGATAATGAGCACATTTTTCAGGAGTTAAGAAGAACGCGAACCTCCTTCAGAATTGTTAAAAAAATACGTCAGTTATGTTTATAACATATTTGTTTGCAATAAAACTGTAAGAATTTATGCCTTGATATCAGCACGGTTATATTATTTTGAAGCGAAATATAACATTGACATGGCAAAATTTTCATGGACGCTTGCTAGAATCGCGCTTTTGAAACTAACTGCATCCTCAAAAAAGTAGGTACTAATTTATTTTGTATTAGCGTGGTTTGTTCTATTAACACTATTAAATGGTTCTACTCCACCTGTTTGTTATTGCATTTGTTATTTATGAATAGATAAGTTTGTTATTTTTTATGTTTTCCTTCTTATCTGCACGATTTGTCCTCCTTTCGCGAAGTAGGTGTCTCATCACCGTACGAAAGACGAAAATTTAACAAAGGCTATTTTATAGAATTATTAATGTCAGGCTTTGTATTTATTACCAACGTATATTATTACGGGTATTATTACAAAATTGTGTACTTCTAGTGTAATAGTTGTCTAACCTATGTTAATCGGTAAAAACGTCGGTCTCATTTGCTCACCCTTGCGAAAAGCCTTCGAATAACACCACCCACCTGGTTCCATTTGCGTGGAAGAGGCCTCCATTCAAATTAAAAAGGGCAGTTTCACCCCGAAGGCCTTTCATTCACCGACGAAGCAATTTACATTATCACCTGTCGCGACGAGCGGGCCTTGAAGTTAGAAATTTTTGCTTGTAACGTAACTTAGTGCGCAACCTTTGATAAATGGTGTGAAATAAATTAACAGTAAGTTTCTCAGTTCATTTATCCTTGGTCGTAAATCAGTGTAGGGCCGAAATTGTGCATGTAACAGTTTATAATCGAGCCGCCGTGTGATATTATGGGCCTAATGGAATAATAAATGACGGAAGGTGAGATGGCGGCGCGCTACGGGCGTGCGAGAGTGCATTTTGCTATGTTGGGAATTACGTACTGTAAATGGGAGATTTAGCCTGGAAAATTCTGAAACTGCTTTCCATCAAAATAAGTTTGTATAACAACATGCCTCGTATTCGAAGAATAACAAGTGCATGCTTCTTAATTGAAGTGTAATTCGTGTTAATTGGTTTCGAAAATTTTCGAATTTTATCATGCCTTTTTTTCGGTATCCGACTTCAGATGGATGCAATTTGATAAATGCTTGAATATTTCTTATTTCTTGACACTAGACGAATTTCTGCAGCATGTCCTTTAACTTTTTCATACTTTATTTTATTATTTTTATTAATTTTTACTTATTAAAATAGCCAAAACCTTTCTGATAGCGCATTTCAGCTTCCTTTCTAGAAAATAATGAAGAAATAAGGCAATTTCATTATTTGGTTAATACATTAACTATCCATATCTGTATTCTGTCTTCTTCTTGTTCTTCTTCTTTGGACTAGGAGTAATCCCTGTTTGTCTTGCATTATTCCATTGACAATAAGAACCAGCTTTGTGCTCATTTGACTTTGTGTGTCTCTGAAGCAGCCCATCATTTTTAGTGCATTTGGGCTCAACCTCCCCACTTTTGGGAGGTTTGTGATTTCGACATCTAGATATTTGAAACGCACGGGTTGCTCAACTGTGCGTATGTTCGTACTTGCAGTTTACATTGGTTTTGCTCTTTTGACTTTACAATAAACTTCGTATTTGTTTTATTACGTTACTTATTGACTAAGGTACAGGTATTTCCTCTTCATTTGATTCCGTATGTTCTAATTTACATTTTCTATTCATACTTGCATGTCCGTTCTAGTTTTGTTTGGATGAAAATTTGCCTTGGTGTCATTTGTTACCCTTCATTTGGAGGTTGGTTGAATTGTTCTTAAGTGGGTCGTCCAATCTTTAAGGTTAACTGCTTTCTTTTGTTTAAGTCACATTCTTCGTGTTCGCTTTTGGGCCCAGTTTCTTTCTTTTCCGCGTTTGTTCTGTTTGTATTCATCTGCGAATTTGAGAGTATGTTCAGGATGTCTGTTTTTAAGTGGGACCAATTGCGTTATTTCACCTGAGATCAACAGACTTCTTGCGCGTTAAGTTTCTCCTTTAATTTTCTTTCTGAGAGGACCAGTAGCCGTGGCTTTTTCTTCAATTGTTTCCCATAATTTATCTACTGTTTGGATTATTAAGATCTTTTGCTGAGATCTGGGCTGATATGGCTTTGAGTGAATGTCTCATCTAGTTTCTCTGTGTTAATTTGTTGTTATGTTAGATGCCACCTGTTTGGTTTTACTTTACATACCTACTACCATTCCATGGTTTGAGCCCACGTTCGCAGAGATCAGGGTAGTTACATCAAGAATACGGTTACTCTATAAGTATAGTGTGGCCATATACTACATGAGCCACATGTTTTAACACTAAGTACCTATTCATAAGCTGTAGATTATAAACTCATGGTAAATTATTAAACCAATTTTATTTCAAAAATATTCTGAAATTTCATATTACTAACGAAGATCTTTTGATGCTATTGACTTCAAAAAACTTCCAGCTAATTGTCTAGGCTCACAAATAGTGGACACAGCCTTAAAATAAAACTTGGAAAAGTGAGGATATGAAAGTTTATTAAAACATTATTAGTATAGTATACTGAAGAATATCGCCATAAAACAGTACAAACACGCGTTTTCACAAATTTTACGTGATCTCGAGAAGTGTATTTGAGACTTTTCTAAAGCAGGTCATTTTCTAGGGCTAGGTACGCCACATTTCAGCTCGATAGGTGATGGCGCACCACAGTAAATAATTACTACATCTTCTTACCTAACTTATAATCGCCCATACAACTTGCACTTTACTATAAGTTATGAAACATATGTAACAGCACTTCAGAACCTAAGAATTACGTTGAATAAGTGAGCAATTACTTAGAAGGTAATGATAACTTCCAAAATGTGTAACTCAAATTGACATAAACGATATAGATTTTGTTAAAACATGGCGGATCTGGCACTTGACCAGTAGCAACGTGGACCACCAAATGTCCGCAGTGTTATTACAAAGTCACTGTAATCCAGTATCTGTGTTTGCTGTATCTTTCTGTTTGTTACTATAAATTCTATTAATTTGTGCTTGTGTTGTTCGTTTGTGATCAAAGTAAGTCTGGGCAACACTTAATTCGTTTTGAGTGCAAAAGTTATTATTATTCTGGGTCATTACATTTTTGTTTAACACCTGATACTACCTACCTGATATGCGTTATGGCTTTTAAAATTGATATTGTGTCCATTAAATCCTGCACGTTTACATAATATACATACATGCTTGGGCATTCCTATTTGCAATGTGTACACAGATATAGTATAGATAATGTCGTTCTTTAACGTCATCGTTAAAAAATCAATTTACAACTAGGTATTCCTACTCCTGCATTTGCTCTTTCCGCTTTTCGATGCCATTGTAGAATATGGTGTATATTCCTGCCATGGTAGTCTTTTCCTTTTTTAGGTATTGCGCTTAATATGTCAAGGTCGATGTGGTGTTTTTTCAATTCATTGGTTAGTTCCTGGTCCTTTTATCACCAGGATTAAATTTTGCAGGTGGATACCCTTCGTTCCTTAGTGCGTTTTCTCGTCTTTTTATCTCCATGATTCAATGTTCCTAGTGGCTATAAGTTGTAGAGCATGTATTGTGATAGTTAAATCCGTCAATGTCCAAGGCTTGTAAGTTCTGGAACCATTGTTTTTTTTACGGTAAGTAGATTGCTAACTTAGCTACGACCACGATGAGCTATTGAATTAACCCATCGGTGCAGGATGCAGAGTTTCATACTTATCCCTAAATTAGAATAATTATCAAGGAGGAAGGAATTTGGTTACTGCATGTTGATGTATCTGTTCACTCTAGGTAGATACAATGTATTTAACAAAATACATATTTTCAATGTACTGTCCGTTAGTTTTTATTTTTTTGTAGCTACACGTGTCCTGACCGAATTGTGTTACTCTTGCAAGCGCTGCACTCGCAAATATACCTCATACCTTCATATTGCATTTGTAACAGTAGACTGTTATGGATGCCCTGTATTTTAAAATCGGCCATATACGAAACACAAGCTCTATTACGAGTATTAGACCCCAGGGCATTTTGTGATTACATCAGGCTATAAATCAGGAATAACGTGATCAGCATTGATTTGACGTACACCGTGACTTCATATTTTACCCTTCAACCTCCGTTAGCGCAGTAGGCACAATTGCAATTTAAAAATCAGTGTAATTTGCCAAATGTTCGCAGTTATAACGTTGGAAAATGAGCGTGTTGCAAATTAGCACGCTGTTTAATTAACAGTTTTCGTTTATTCATGGCCTGCTGGAATTATGATTGTAACAAACGAGGCAATTTGGGGAGGATGCAGATTCGTAATAGGAAAACATGGAATGGAAATTGTAAAAAATTATGTTCCAGCTGCAGTCCTTTGCATTATAGGCAGCGAACTAAGTTTTGTCGGAGTAGAGAGCACCAGTCCTTCCGGTAAGGAGAGGAATAATTCGCTCCAGGGTATTCGGTTTCTTTGTACAAGTATAATGGGGAATAATAAAGGGTGCACAGAATGAACATCGCTGCGCAGCAAGACAGTTGCATTAATGAGAAGTGCGTTCTTTTTTGTTCTACATTAAACATTTTTCCCCGTCTATAAACTTTTTAAACTTCTTAGGGCTGCGACGCCGTTTTTTTTCTACCAATCGATGTTACAACCTATGGTGTCAACCCAGATGTTCCAATGTAGTCCGCGTCCCGCCGCTGCAGTCGGAGAGTAGGGGGGTTCCAATATTTTTAACGATAACTATAGGCGCCACAAAATTTTACAATTCCACAGCGGACTACTCAGACGAAAATTTTGAAAAGCTACGATAGAAATCAAACACCAAAGCTCGGGTAGAAGCGTAGTTTAATTAACGAAAACTATGAGAGGTACAAGTAATGATAAAGAAAGAATAAAGTTTGAACCTCAATTAGGTACTTAAGATAGATTGGACTTAAACGACTAAGATAAGAGAATTTCGAACATATAACCAAAATGACACTTAACAATCAAAATTAACCCTTCCCAATGAGCACCACAACTATGTGCCCGGTCACCGAGTACCAGTAAATAACTAGAAAATCTGTGAATCGCCCCTGTTAACTTCCGCACTGGCCAGCGCTTCGCATTAACGAGTGACGCAACAAAAAAACCGAACGACGAACGAAAAATCGTCACAAACGATCGACAATATCGGTGATACCCGCAAGCAATAGCCCTGTGGCGTTACAGATAATTTAAAATAATAAATGGAATCGAACTGAAGGTTCGATTGTGAAAGAAGGGTGATGGGACAAGCTATATACCCAAATTCACTAGCTGAAGGCTCCTACAGCAATGTATATATGAGCTGAAGGCTCGCACAACTTAAACAAAACAAATACAAGAGCTGACGGCTCATACAAGTTATTCAAAACAATTACAAGAGCTGAGGGCTCCTACAAGTTATTCAAAACAATTACAAGCGCGGAAGGCTCATACAACAAGTTTCTCCGTTGACGGACAGCTAAATAACCTCAAGGTTTACAACGTAACAAGCAATCACCACCGAGATGGAATCTACACCGCGGATTCTGCGCTCCGACTTAAGGGTCAACGACCTCCTACTTAAATTTAAGCTTATCTGCGCTCTCCTGCTGGTTGGGGTCCCACATGTACGGTCCTCCACACCAAGGGTCGCCAGCTACTAGGGTTGAATCTTCCTAACCGGAAGGATGGCAGCGCAAATTCCCAAATCCAATCCCAAGTGATCAGTCCCAACTCTACGATTCTCAACTTCTCCAATCTTCAAAAGCTATCCAGACAGGAATAAGGCCCAGATGTCAATCACACGAACGAAGACGAAGCGATAGCAATATCGATAAGTATACGATAAGATAAGATGAGAACCGAAAAGGAAAGAAAATCAAAGAGCCCTAAAATATTAAAGAGGGTATTAATACTCGTTCGATTAATTAGTATTTTACTCACTATAGTTGGTGTGCGGCTCTGATTGCAGAAATATTCGTGGCAAATCTTGTCGATAACCCAAAATCCCAAAATGGTCACGTGTGGATGTTCAATAATGCAAAATCAACCATTCAGCCAATTCCAAAAGCCCAACTAACATCCACCAGTCTAATTGAAGATTTTCCAAGCGGATCCCACCATGGTAACCAATCGATGGTCTATTTACTTAGAAAAATCTTCCCAAAAATCGACAATACCACGTTCTCACATTCAATTCGCAACAGGTCAAAATACCAAAAAGGGAAGAGGAAATTCTTTCTGCTGTCAAGTGTCTCGCTCAAAATCTACGCGCAAGCGTTAGGCTTAACGGCGGAAGTGTCTGCAGTAACGTTCACTGTGTACAACGAGTAGCCTACGCGCCAGGCGTGAGCGACTGACAAAATATGAATGTTACAATCCCCCCTTCACCTAGAAAGAGGTAAATTTCCTCAAATTTACCGAGCGAGTAAGCTTACGAGCTATCAAAACCCCATTAATGTCAACAATTCAAAGATAAAAACTTGCCAACCAACATTTCAACATGAGCAATTTCCAATAAACAACAAGGTTGGAAAGGAAGGCGATTCCGAAGAGAAAAAAGATTCAAAATTTAAAATTTAGGCACATGGCCAGGGGCTGCCAACCCCAGAGGGTTACGACCCCTCCAAACGAAAAACCCACGAAAACCCAATCCCACCCAACGACAGAAACCCCCCTCCAAAAGACCAGCAGAAACACGGACCCAAACAAAAAATGACGAGGGAGCCTCGAGAAGACGCACAGTGGCTAATCAGTTTCGGCAGCAACGCGAGCAGGGCTGAGACAGACCGCAAGGAAGAGAGCTGACCCAGCCGAACTGATAGGACGACACCCCCGAGGGGATGCCGCCAGTCGAGCTACCATCTTCCCCCACGGCCCATCCTCCTGAACGCGCCCGTTACAAACCGCTGCCGAAACCCGAAGCCACTCCCAAACCCTCTCGATCCTCAAAAAAACAAAAAACAATAGGATCCGAGTTTCCGGTAAGAAGAGTAGACGAAATGAAAAAGGAAAGTTGGAAAAATCAGAATGAGAAAAGAAAAAGAAGAAGGAAAGAATGAAAGACTAGTGACATACAAGATCCCTGTTCGGAGTGCTTTCACCTACTCCGACAGGCTACCCAACCATTCATACCAACGAAACACAACGGTAGACGTCCAAGGCAATTCTACAATATTACGGGGAATTCACCGCAGTAATCTCACTGTCACAATTCCGCATCAAGCGACTATATTCAAGCAACAAATCAAATCAATAAGCCAGAATATTATAAATGTGAGGGCAGGAAAGTCCGCAAATGCGAAGGTACTACAATAACCATCAATCATTGCCACCCACAAAAACAGCGAAGAAACTACTAGCGAATAACCACGCCAAGCAACACGAATTACTCAACAAGTCAAAGCTATCTAGGCAAGATTATAAGTCTAGAGTACAATATCGACGTTATACCGAGTGCAAACACACAAACAGTCACAAAAGGTGGTATTCAAGAACCAATAAACGAAGGTCTCGCCGATGTTATGTGCCAACATACTAGGTCTCGCCGAGGTGGTAAGCGAGAGCCAACACACTAGGTCTCGCCGAGGTGGTAAGCGAGAGCCGTGGCCCCAACCAACGCCACGAGCGGTAGCGCGCTTCCAATATACAACTAACGCTCCCCCCTAAAAAAAAATATACGAAGTACATATGCAAATCTTAAAGGAAACAATCGAATCAGAAATACGAGCATATTCTCCTCATCCACACGCAGGGAAAACACCAACAAATTTCGCTGTAGTAAATCCGCCAAAGGCGACAATGTCCAAGCCATCAATCAACCAAATCAACAATCCAACTAGGCAAGGGCAACCAATAGGGTTGTGACCATCAAATCCACAAATGTGTAAGTTCACAACTCAAAAAAAAAATGACCACACCCATACAGCGACAAGCAATCACAACAATTTCCCTACAGTAACCAAGAGGAACGGCTCGCAATTCTTCAAGTCACCAATAAGTGCACACTTTTGCGACAATACAACAGACAAGATAAAATCAATCATACGTAAAGGAAGGCAAAATCAGACCCGAGATGTGAACTAGTCCGAGGGTTCATCCTTCAAACGAGTTGAACGCTCTAAAGAATCCATCAAGGTCGTAATTTTTGCTAACCATTGACTTCGAGCTTTTAATACTTCTGCAGTGGCATTTTTTACAGGGAATCTATTAACTCGACCTAAAAGATGGGCTATTCGAGCACTCAACCGTTTGTAACCACTATCAGTTTTGTTACCAGAGAAATTCCTTATTTCTTCCTCAACAGGCACACAACAACTCTGCACACCCTCAACCTCAGTCTGCAAATTAAAAGTGTAAGGAGGATAAGTAATGGAAGATCGATCTATGCTCTCCATCCTTAACAAGGAACGCAAACAACCACGCATGCCCTGTACAGTCATATCAGTAGGGTCAGCACCACGATAAAGAAGTTCATACTGCAATTCCTCCTTACGCAAATATTCAGGAACAATCTTACACTCCATAATAAATGACAAGGCAAATCAAAAATATCCAAAAGTGCAAGACCAAACAATTTCAAAGTCAATCAAAAAAAATTCAAGGCAATAATAGAACAACGTGACCTATAAGCAATATGTTAACAAAGCAATTCCAAAAAAAATAGCATATAGCAAAGAAAAATGTCAATTGAAAGCTTGGAGAAGAGACAAAAAAAATAGACAATAGCGATCACGAAAATATGAAAACAAGGCCCCACACGTTAGGGCGCCAATTTGCGACGCCGTTTTTTTTCTACCAATCGATGTTACAACCTATGGTGTCAACCCAGATGTTCCAATGTAGTCCGCGTCCCGCCGCTGCAGTCGGAGAGTAGGGGGGGTTCCAATATTTTTAACGATAACTATAGGCGCCACAAAATTTTACAATTCCACAGCGGACTACTCAGACGAAAATTTTGAAAAGCTACGATAGAAATCAAACACCAAAGCTCGGGTAGAAGCGTAGTTTAATTAACGAAAACTATGAGAGGTACAAGTAATGATAAAGAAAGAATAAAGTTTGAACCTCAATTAGGTACTTAAGATAGATTGGACTTAAACGACTAAGATAAGAGAATTTCGAACATATAACCAAAATGACACTTAACAATCAAAATTAACCCTTCCCAATGAGCACCACAACCAAGGGCGGATCCAGGGGGGGGGTCATGGGGGTCATGACCCCCCCCTGGGCCTGGGCTAGGTATAGCTCGACCACTAATAATTTTTCTAATGTAATTGATATATTTCATAAAATAATTACTTTCTATAATGGCGAGCGCATACATACATGAACAAGCACTAATAACTGTTTTAAATTAAAAAAAAAACACAACGTCGCAATTTGTTCCCAGCAACATAGTTTTGGGGGGAAACTGAATTGGATTGGATGTCAACCCTTAGTACTTTACCTGTGACGATTTAATTTTATGACCATTGATTGTTTTCACCATTACTCAACGAATTCATTTCTTTAATGAGATAAAAACAACATGTTATTGTTAGTTTCATTTGTGCATTCAATGAATTCCTGAGTTTTTGAACTGGACTGCGCCTTCAGAGAAACATAGCGACTGAAGTGGATTGAAGTTACAATTCATTTCGCAAGAAGATAAAAACGAAAAAATAATTTTGCTATTTGATTAAAATTATTTCAACTTATAACAATAAAATGCTATTTCTTTTTCAATTAAATTATTTTAATAAATTGTAGCCCGTCCTGACTAGGTGACCCCCCCCTGATCTGAAAGCTGGATCCGCCCTTGACCACAACTATGTGCCCGGTCACCGAGTACCAGTAAATAACTAGAAAATCTGTGAATCGCCCCTGTTAACTTCCGCACTGGCCAGCGCTTCGCATTAACGAGTGACGCAACAAAAAAACCGAACGACGAACGAAAAATCGTCACAAACGATCGACAATATCGGTGATACCCGCAAGCAATAGCCCTGTGGCGTTACAGATAATTTAAAATAATAAATGGAATCGAACTGAAGGTTCGATTGTGAAAGAAGGGTGATGGGACAAGCTATATACCCAAATTCACTAGCTGAAGGCTCCTACAGCAATGTATATATGAGCTGAAGGCTCGCACAACTTAAACAAAACAAATACAAGAGCTGACGGCTCATACAAGTTATTCAAAACAATTACAAGAGCTGAGGGCTCCTACAAGTTATTCAAAACAATTACAAGCGCGGAAGGCTCATACAACAAGTTTCTCCGTTGACGGACAGCTAAATAACCTCAAGGTTTACAACGTAACAAGCAATCACCACCGAGATGGAATCTACACCGCGGATTCTGCGCTCCGACTTAAGGGTCAACGACCTCCTACTTAAATTTAAGCTTATCTGCGCTCTCCTGCTGGTTGGGGTCCCACATGTACGGTCCTCCACACCAAGGGTCGCCAGCTACTAGGGTTGAATCTTCCTAACCGGAAGGATGGCAGCGCAAATTCCCAAATCCAATCCCAAGTGATCAGTCCCAACTCTACGATTCTCAACTTCTCCAATCTTCAAAAGCTATCCAGACAGGAATAAGGCCCAGATGTCAATCACACGAACGAAGACGAAGCGATAGCAATATCGATAAGTATACGATAAGATAAGATGAGAACCGAAAAGGAAAGAAAATCAAAGAGCCCTAAAATATTAAAGAGGGTATTAATACTCGTTCGATTAATTAGTATTTTACTCACTATAGTTGGTGTGCGGCTCTGATTGCAGAAATATTCGTGGCAAATCTTGTCGATAACCCAAAATCCCAAAATGGTCACGTGTGGATGTTCAATAATGCAAAATCAACCATTCAGCCAATTCCAAAAGCCCAACTAACATCCACCAGTCTAATTGAAGATTTTCCAAGCGGATCCCACCATGGTAACCAATCGATGGTCTATTTACTTAGAAAAATCTTCCCAAAAATCGACAATACCACGTTCTCACATTCAATTCGCAACAGGTCAAAATACCAAAAAGGGAAGAGGAAATTCTTTCTGCTGTCAAGTGTCTCGCTCAAAATCTACGCGCAAGCGTTAGGCTTAACGGCGGAAGTGTCTGCAGTAACGTTCACTGTGTACAACGAGTAGCCTACGCGCCAGGCGTGAGCGACTGACAAAATATGAATGTTACAGGGCATAAAAATGTGAAACCCGGAATCGCGCTCGTAAAACTCACTGTCGGACACAACAGACTCTTGAACAAGATTTGACAAATTTTTAATTGTAATATGTATGATCTGAAGATGTTAATTGACTTACGTACGGTTGTGTGATCCTTTCCTTAATGAGAAAGCATTTCTTTATTTGCCTGCATTAAATTTTACCTTATCTATAAAGTGCTCAAGTCAAGGAAATGTAAAATTCAGATTTCTGGATGTAAAACCCACAGCTGGACAATGACAGACTATTGAAAAAGTTTAAAGGTTGTTTTTAGCGTAGCGCATAAAATTCAAATTTGCAAAAAGTCTGAAAAACCGCAATAACAGGTAACTTAAAATTAAAGAGTTTTATGCGGTTATTCAAAAAGAACGGTCTGTCACTATGGCGAAGGCGATACCACGTCAATTTTTTTTATAGAACAATAAGATTTTTTGTCACTAGAGCTATTATTATCTAAGAAAGTCAATGAATATAATGTCATTTGGCATACACAATAGTTAAAATGGATAAGTTGGAAAAATGATTGCTCAACATGTGCATAAATATGAAGTTCACAAATAAAACAGAATATTTTAAGTAACTTTGGTCCTCTAATTTCAGTACATATACAACTTGACAATGCCATTCAAGTCGCACATAGACGCTTTATATTAGACACTGCGTAAACAAACAGGACGTAGTAATGCATTTTAGCTCGAATGCGAGATTGTAATTCTTCCAATGTGTGCGGGCAGTCCACATATATGTACCATGATTCCAGACAAATAATCTAAAGGAGTCAAATCTGGCGGCCGGGGTGGGCATAATGTATCTGGATTCTAATGTCTTCGCGTGGAATATCATTCGTAAACATCTCAGGCAGTGCAGGCACCAAAGACATAAGACATTCTAAATTCACATTTTCCGCAAGATTATCTTCAAGAAATGTAATGTGCTTACCAGGAAAGAAGGCAGACGTAGTGGGGTCAACAATTGTCGCCAGACATTTAAATCATTAGTGCGCCACCATTATTCATGGTCGMAATTTCAGGCTAGCGCGGCGAATAAATTTATTAATTTGGTCCACACATGCGGTTCGCTCAGTTCAAGTGGGGTTGTAGACCATATTTTTTTATTGCAGAATATGAATCTACATAAAAAATAATAGACCCCAGTTTATTATTTTTTTTCCAAATCGCTTAGATAAAAGTAATAAAAATTGGTAAAGTTTAAATATTTGAATGTGTGACGTAGGTTGACCCTGCCGCTTGTGATTGGCAGCAGCTGTGTGTTGTTGCCAGGGCACAATAATTTTCAGCGTTCCAGTTGCCTATGCGTGTTTTTCGCTGTCAATTGCCGACATGCCGACGAACGGACGAAGAGCGTCATTCATAACCTCTCAGTAACCCTCGTGTTTTTTGCTTTTGTTTATCGATCACGATTATATCGTTCAAAACGCGGACGAAATGGCTGCTGAAAAGAAATGTTTTGGGCAAACATTTGCAAATACTAGTATTATTGCTCTAGAGAAGAATAATTTTTAATTGTACCCGAAGAAAAATCGAGACGAAAATTGTGGTGTGATGCTGTAGGTGCAGCACTAACAGCAAGTCCCTTGTGTGAAAGAAAATAGAGGCAAAAATATAAAATATAAATCTTCCTCGCAAAACCAAGCCAAACGCAAATGTAAACAGATCTGTCTATATGTACAGTGTTGCCACTGGGGCTGATAGAAATTCCGCTAGATTGCCGCATCGAATCCGCTAAAATTTTTAAGACGGGGTAATCTGTTGATATACAAGGGGATTTATTATTTATTTTACATAAATAGTTATTAGTTTCCTACATATTATGCTATAAAGTTAAAAGTTTCGTTGTCAAGGTCATCGTGTTCCTTCCTGAAATATGTTTCGTTGCTTTTTACGTGGTTTAAGATAATAATATCTGCATCATCTGACAGTCTGTGTAAGAAGTGAGACATTGGTAAAATTTTGGATTGGTAGGTAAAAAAAGCAGGAAATATAATATTTTCCAGGCAAGAAATACAGTAATCATCAAGTCACCTAATATAAATAAATCGATTGTAGATACTTCATATCTAAGTTTCCCATATTTATACGCTAAAGTGAAACAGTTAATATTACTTAAAACTTTCTTATTCCTTTTGAAATATCCCCTAACCGCTAAAACGTATATTTTTCCGTTCGGCGAGAATTTTATCCGCTTAGTTGGCAACACTGAACAGATGTCTCTTTTATGAGTCAAATGCGAAATCACGGTAGGTTTACCATGGTGAAATGCGATCCCACCACACTCCCCACTCTAGCCGGGTCAAGTGACGTTGCTAGCAATATTTGAATTTGGAGGAAAACTTTAGAGGGCGAAAATAAGACAATACAACATTAGAAATATTTTTTTGTTGCTAGTATCTCACTTCATTGGGTCTAGGAAAACCTACAAATGTGTTGCAATAACGATTTGTGATCGAGGGCTACAACCCCATTGTGGATGATGTTACATTCCTAAGCTCCGACTTCTTTTCTGATGCGATCTATAAGGACCAATGATGTGTTGCCTAGAGATGCCTGCATTGCAAAAAGCTGAGCGATATATAATTTACTTCTACTAGTTCAAACTTTAAAATCGATTTCAAAATGACCCTAGAAAAATTTTATTTATTCTAATTATTAAGAGCCCCTAAAAGGAGCAACGGATTCGTACTTGCATGAAATGTCGGTTGCAAAACTACTGAAACAGTCAGTAACATTTCAATTTCTCTCTCAATAAGTTAATTGTAGCGTTATTTCTAAAAAAAATGTACGCTAATTATCTGGTGAGCAATTACTGCCTAGTACACATAAATTGAGCAATATTTAGCTTGTCTATAATACTATTTTAGCCCGCTGATCATTTGCAGACGTTATTTTAATTTTGCAACCGACTGTACATCATCTTGAAAATAAAACTTAAAAATAAGTTAATATCGGATTAATAAATTTCAATTTAATTATGTTGGTTAGTAATGGTTAGCACGGTTTATTGGATGTTGAAACTGTCGTAGTAGTAAATTTAATGTAGAAGTAGAAACATGCTAATTTTTTGCTTGTTTTAGTGGTGGTTGTATCTAAGAACCACTACCACTATGGGCTTACTCGTCTTAATACTTAATCTTTTAGGCATGAACCTAACGAATTGTCTAGTAAACACTGCTTCATAGTAAGCAAACTGCTTTGTATCTGAAAGAGCCAATATAAACTTGAAATTCTGTCATGTTGGTGTTCCGTCTGTATACAGCCTCTCTGTTTCACAACAAACACCATTTGTCCTTATTCCTCCCTATAATCGCATTATAAGCTTAACGCATTCAACCTTGCTTAAGTAGAGAAGTCCAAAACTAATTGCCAATTCCTTGATCCTTGTTACAAGAACAAATATATTCAATCACGATTCCATTATAGGTATACTCTTCATATTAAGGAATAAATGGGAAGTAGTTCTCGTAAAGGCTGTTGGATGGCTTTTTCACCTCAGTATTTTGCTAAAATATCGTCACCGAAATCTAACCTACAAGTTCGAGTATAACCTAATCTTTAGATCTAAGCCATGCTTTCCACTGAACCTGAAATGTTCCATCCAGACTTGGACCTTTTTCACCCTGGAGATGCAAACAAATGATTCCTGTCGATCAAATTTACATATTCAATTAACCAGCAATACCAGTGTGAAATTAACTACAATAATAAATTTCTAAATATAAATACATGAGCAGCCAGTCTGTAAATTAAAGAAAAACAACCTTGTAGCAAAGAAATTGGGGGAGTTTAAAGTAGACCTTGTGCGTTTGAAAACAATCCTTTGACAAAGTAATTTTATTAGGTCCTGTCCAAAGCAAACGTTCAAATTCGTTAGCCCGATGAGGCTCATACTTTGAAGCGGTAAACCCGGAAAATTTCAGGCGCACCCGCAGCGAAATCCATTTCGCTTAATTCGATGCGCAATCAAAAACCCGTACTTTATTGTTCGCATTAATCAAACAACCAACCTAAAACTCGTTACAGATAAAAAAAACATGAATCACAGGAGATTCGTTAGCGAAATAAACGAATGTTCGATCTTCATGTTTGCGTTTCGCAGTAACGAAAGGGGGTATTGTTTTTCAGTTCTTAATCGCCATTATAAAGGCACCAATCAATGCGTGCTCTTTGTATCATGCCAAACTTTTGACAAATTTATCCACTCTTCATTGCTTACTACAATATCAAATCAGCAATAACATTTAATTTGTAGTGAAAGAACATATGTTGTTTACATACTCTTGTTTGAGTTCTAGCTAGACAGCGGTAGCTCTATTAGGATAATGATATTCAACAAATTTTAGCTAGTCTAATTCACTGAGCAAAAATTTACAATTTAATCCAATAATTACAATTACATACAAACATTTATTACTTGCAGCAAGACTACCTATAATGTTTTGGTATACCAAACTTAATCTTGTAAGTCTTTAAAATAAAATCTCAATAATCACTCAAATTCAATTTTTTCTTAATTTTGTACAATATTTGTTGATAGCAAATATGTATATATTCTAATTAAGTTTTGTGTATGGGATTTTTTTAATTAATTTTGTTATGTCTTATTAATTTAGTACATCTCCAATATTTGTGTTTTGCTGTTCCTAAAATTCTTACACTATCCCAAATTATGTTGTGGTTATTGTTTAATGCCTGGAATAATAGGCAACATGTTTAATTTTCATAAACTTGTTTTGCACCTGAAATTTTGAACAGCATTGACTATATTATCTAGGAAACGTTAGAAATTCTTTGGTCGTTCGTTACAAGCTGTACCTTTAAAAGGCCCACGATACAATGGTATTAAGAACTGATGACAAACTGAGGAATAAGGTTTACTATTGTAATATCTAGGCGGTTCCCAGTAAATACGTAAAAGAATCGTAACGTTCCTTTGTAGCAAAAAGTATACTCTCGCAATTTTTTTGTAAATATATACATTTCAATATAAATAGTAAACCAGATAACAGACCTTTAAAACCTAGAGGAAGTAGACCCTTCCGTTTCGTAGTTTCTAGAAAGGCTGCGGCCATTATAGACTATAATTATTTTGTGTGCTGGGGTATGTATCTTTGGAAATTATAGGTTAGCGCACGAGTTTCTTAGATTTATTCTCACTGGTTAGTTATAATTGGTTTATTCGTCCTCTCTGTTTCTTCGTATAAATTAGATGGATACAGGTGACAGCTTGGTAGGTTTTTACTGCGGTTTTGGCCTACCAATGAGTTGATAAGAAAATTAATAAAGAGCTGAATTTCCCAGTTAAGGGATGTTGTTATAACGGGCTTGTCAATCCTACATTTATGGAATATACAAGCTATCCAGGTCGAATACTAAACGGCTTTGGTTAGTTTTGAATAGACTTTTGATATTTGATAATCGATATGTAAAATCACTGAAGACAAGTTAGCTTAGCGCCTAAATGTATATGGCGGGGGAACCTCCAAATAAGTCAGGTAAAGAAACCAGTGAAGTAACATATTTTAACGAACGCTGAGTTAGTTAATATTTAGAAAAATCCTTTAAAGTTGGGCTGAAAGTGTAGATTGTCTTATTTGTTTCATTTAATACACATACATTTCTAGTCAGTCCACGTTATTAAGTTAAAGTCAATTTTGGTCCCAAACGATAATTCTGTAAAAGAACTTCTTCCCAATAAGCAAATTCTAAAAAGTTAGTAATAATTATTAATAATAATAATAGTAATAATAATAGTAACAATATTATATTAAACCTTTTACTGAAGATTAGTCAGATACTTTTATACAGTTATTTCATTGTTAGATTAGTTTAAATTGCTCTTAACTATTTTCTCGTTGAATTAGTAAGCAGGCCCTAGTAACTTGTCGGCCAACCATAGTAATACGAAAAAAGGATCTTATGGCATCTACAAATTGAAGTTCTAAGGTTATAAGTTCTCCTCGCTGTCTACTTTTTGTTCTGTATAAGTAAGCATGATAGAGCTGCCACGCTGTTTATAGTGGAAGAAAAATCGGCGAACCATGAAGTGCAACCAGGAAAATAATCTCGGTTGAGGTTGTAAGGGCGCTTGGTGTTTTCCATTTGCATTAAAATTTCTATGGAAACTTCTTTCCACACTGTACGAACAAGCTGGACCCAATCGTGATAATGTTATATTGGAAATTTACATTTTTGATTATGTTATTGTGATCTGTGTCACATTCCTTGTGTGTGTGTCCGGCTAAGAAATATTTGTGATCAATAATTTTCAAAGTTGGAGGGTCCTGCAGAGCTACTATACACATCGCTGCAATATAGCTATTCTTATTCTGGCCCCAACATGTATCTAAATACATAGTTACAATGTACACGTGAACATTTAGTTTAAGTTATTAACTAAATATTTATACAGAAAGGAACCAATACCTTTTCACCTCTCTTACCAACTCCTTCGTGCCACGTATGTATAGCAATTTGCTTGTCCCGAATCACAGTTATGTACAGTAAAATTGAATGTCCATACCTGTCTCTTGTAGTGCCAGAGAATTTTGTACATGAGGTGTTGAAAAGCACTGTTGCCTGTTGGAATTTTCTTTTTCCCTTTAACTGTCAATTTTGCTTGATTTTCGTTTCCTGGTCATACCAACCTGGTTGCCGCGCGCTTCAGTTGCAGATTTTCTTTATCCCTTTTCAGTTGGTTACATGTTTGAGTCATAATAACTGTTTCGTCAACTCCCGAACCAATTTAAAAAAAAAACTTATTATTGTTATTATCGTTATTCGATAAGGTCATTATGGCTACTGAGTTACTTAGAAATAAGTACCTACCTACCCATTCAGTACATACATACATACATACATACAACGCGGGCAGCGTTGATTTCTGAATTCTCTGTGCCGCCTTTTTGTAACTGCTGCCAAGCTACAATATGCACGGCGATAGTAGTTGAAGGTTGCAGATCAATGTTACAGCAGCACACCACAATTCCGAAATGTGAGCTTACTGCAATTCTAAAGTTAATTATCCAAAAAGCACTAACCACGACTGAGAAATCGTTTTCCAGCTGTTTTATTTTTCTTCCTGGCTCTAATTTCTTCTAATATCGTGATTTTTTTTGTTTCATCTTTTCGAAATGACAATATTTCTTCAAATGTTTTCAGGAGAGTTCAATTTCTATCTAAATGCAGTTCTCTAGTGTTTACCAACCATTAATTTGCCTCTTACTAACTCCTCTTCAAAATCAAGCTAAGAATATCCAATGGAACGCAACCCCGGAAGCTTTCAACAATAACATAAAAAACACTGATCACCGAACATAGTAAAAAAATAAATATAATCGTCAGATTATTGTTTGGTTATTTTTTGAGAAAATATTTCTAGTTAAAGATAAGTCTTGGGTTCAACACAATAAAAACCGCTTTACTGACCATAATTAAGGCGCTGCTGGCAAGCGAAATCAAAACCATTTAATTTTCTTACACAATCAACTTTTACAACAAGTAATTAACTTAGGTGATGCATTACCTTCACCCGTTTAACGTCTCGTAAATTTCGCTGTTTACTGCTGCTCTCCCCCATAAATAGATTTAGCAATAAATTCGGAGTGTTGGCGTTTAATAGAGCTCGACCGTCTCGAACGCTTTTTAAACGTAATTTTTTAAATCAGGGGGCTTGTAAGAAAACGTTCGGTGTGGTGCCGTCGTTTCCATTCAGGTTCTCGGAGTACCACCAAACCGATTTAAGCCTCACTAAAATTTTAATTGAAACGTATGGATTTGCAGAGGCTGGCTCTTGCGCCCCGGCAGTCAATAATCCACGTTCACTGAACAACAGTGTCCAATTACAGGTTCCAAACGAGGAGGGATTCAGCATTAATTTTTTGATAGAGCTGAAGTTTACTCTTCCATTGATATGAACCGGATCGCGCCCTCTCTTTTCAAATGCTTTTAAATAGTTTGTGAGCTGCAGAATACCAAATCGATTCTATACAGGAAAATCTCATTTCAAATCTCTTACGGCAGTTGCTAGTTAATAAAGGAGCACGTGGCATTCGACATATTTTTCCACTAATCTGTGATTTGTTATGTATGTTATGCGTTGAAAAAACATCTTCTAAAATGTGCAATAGTGACACTAACTAAGTATTAAATTTGACTGACATGTGTTTGTCCAACACTTAGTATCCGTTTGAAATGGGTTAGCAGAAACCCACTTACCTCATGGTTGAATGATAAAAAATATTGACGAAAGTAAGAGGAATAAACAATATACAAGCTAAAATATTTGATATTCCCGCATTTACGATAATTTTTAGGCTTTTTCCGTTTTTAAATATTGGAATATTGATTTTATAATTTCATTATAAAAAAACGGGATAACCAACCGCATAGCGGATTCAACCGCAGCATTAAAAGATCTCACGCAAGCAATAATTAGTGTCCCAGCAGATCAGTTCATTTTTTTCATCTTTTGGGATACGTGTTTCTGGGTGAAAAGAATGTATTTGTTAAATATGTAACAACTGTCGCACCTGTCACTACTAACAACACAGGCGTTTACGTTTCAACATAACAGTAAAGAGACATTCACATATTTCGACGCTGTAAATAAGATTGCGACATGAAACAAATACATGTGGAACTTTTCCAAGGAGCATGTGGATGTAGGTGCCAAGCACATCATTCAGCAAGAACAAGTAAGTAACTGCAGTACTCTGATAAAGCGAGCATAATATTTTGGCCACTAAAACTTACGCTTTTAGCCTTCCACATGCATATTACTCTTATTTCGAAATTGTTATAAGACGAAATATCCACAAATATACATTTCACTATATGTCGGTTGGATGAATATTTGCTATTGCAAAGCTATAAAGGCGAATGCAGAATTCTTTCTCGAGTTAACACAAATGTGTTTTATCCAATGGACTAAACGTCTGTCGTATTATGGTTTTGCTCATCATACCTCACTTACTGATAGTTCCAGAGGTATAATATTCCATATTAAGTGCCACTAAAGCAGTTGCATACGGAATAGCGATCTACCTATATTATTCGATAAGCAGCAGTTAGAGAAACGAGAATAATTATAAATAATATTGCTTTCCTAAGGAAAATCAGTAGTTATTATTGTACAATTTTCAGGTGGCTAAAATTTATAGTTTTATATATTAAACGTTTTTGATGTGATTACCTGAAACATCAAAGAGTTCCCTTGCTCGGCTTTCTTCTATTCATTATCTCTCAACGCTATATTAAAGGGTAGAGTGATACATCTCCGGCAAACTTCATTCAAGTATTTACTGCGTACTCCCACATAAGCATGTAGATTGTACACCCCGTCGCGCCATGATACTCCAGCTTTATTCAGGCCCCTTGCAACCATAAAAGATAAGATGGATTTAGCCTTTCAATGGCTGCAGGCACAAGAATGATTATTCACCAGAGACGCAAAGGACAGGAACTGCAAGTTTCAATTTCGTCAGATGAACGACGCGTTATATAAAGAGATCTGCAGCTAAAATCAATCCTGCAACTGACACGCGCTAGAGAAAACCGATTGTTTCAAGGTTTGTGCTCCGGCCATAGCTTTCCACTACATTAGTGAGGGTATTATTTTATGCAAACGGTTAGCTTTTCTTGACTCGCGCAGGATAATGTATTCAGGATTATGAAACAACAGCTATAGATTGATTTTCCTTATTCGTTTTTTTTTCCTGTGCTGAAGGAAAATGCTGCGTGGATTAAAACATTTTCTCCGTCTTCTTTCACTTTATCAGCACATCAAAGGCTACATCAGAAGGCTCATAACGAAATTAGGTCCTGGCAGTTCCTTATAATAATAATATTTACTTATCCGACGTAAAGCCCAGTACCCCATGATAAGTTGAAAATACTTGTTTCATTATCGCAGTCTTTGAAGAATGAACGAGATGTCCTAAGATGTAAAAAACATTTTCTGTGGATCGAGCTTATTTTAAGCACACCACATAATCTACATTATATTATGTTACAGTCATTCATCTGAAGTAGTGAATTCCGTTACATTATTTTACACATTATGTTCGTTTCCTTAGTATATTTTTGCTCTGAAATTAAATCGTCCTCTTACTTTCACGTCCTCTTTTAGTAAATGAGTTTATTTATTATTATATGAGTTTCTTTCTTTTTCTAAACCATATATTTCTACCACAGCAAGAATTCTTTGCAATGTAGGCTTAACCGATAAATCATATCCGTTGTAATACATCAATAATATTAAATAAGAACGTTTATGTAATGATAGCTAGAAAGCAACAAACAATAATGTGCCAAGTTCAAATGATAATAAACAACAAACAGTACCGATATATCATTTTCGAAAATCTCATATCCATGTTTTGAAGCTACCACCTTCCAACTTTTGTCGAAGGTATAAACAATCGTCGCTTACTGATGATAAAATTATCTCAATCTGAACGACGAAAAATTAAGTTACTCAAGTGTCGAAAACGTAAACAATGACTCAAAAATAATTAACTGGTATCAAAATCTCTGTTAAAATGTTGCTTTAGTGCCTAAATAAACAAAACAATTCTTATCATGTTTATTAAACTTATATGCACCAACATTACTACAGCACCAACTAGGTTACCATTTCATTTGCTTCTTCAATGAGCTCTAGCTCTGACTCTTCGTCAGCATTTTCACTTCTTATTGTGAAATATTTCATATTTAACACAGTGTTTACTTTGCCGGCTGGCGAGGAACAGTCAATCAAGAGAATTATATTAACAGACTACACACAAGCATTTATAACCACACAAACATAACCTAAGTTTTTAATTATAACCACCATTGTTAGCATAAAATGGATGACATTTGTAGTCACCTGACGTGCTTTTCCACTTAAATTCTCACGTCGAATTATTTAAGAAAAATCCATTTWGATATAAACAGATACGCTATTGATGAGTTGTACGTTCAATGGGAAGGCACATCTATATTTGTATTGATTATTTTATTATTATTTTTATCTTGTAGGTAAAGTTAGCAATATGCCCTCCAAGTAACCTAGGTAACTTTCGTACGCTTACAATTAATCCTTTTGAAGACCAACAGCAGTTTATCATAATTAAAAGAACGTTTGGTCTAGATATACTATAATACTGTAACAATATGGCTAATCCGTAATGAGCAAAATTAATGATGACCGGTAACGAGCAATATATATTGGGTATGAAAATCTAATTTTTAAACAGGTAATACACAACAAACGATGTTTTACTGCATTAAGTGCTAAACGAACATAACAGAGATACATCTAGCCACGATAGAATGCTTCATGAAAGTTTCTTAACTGCTTTTGTGTCCCAAATCCTAGGAGGTGGGAAACAGGGAGAGCGCGGTAGGCCGAGTGGGAAAAGTTAGTATACCATGAGCAAGTCAACAAATTTTATGCCTAAAAATCCTATTGATTCCAACGAAATTTGAGCTTTTAATGGAACCACCCCACCATGAAAAATCCCGGAGAAACGTCTTTTACCAACAAATGCCACGTCAACCGTTTAAGAACCTTATAGATGCGAATTCCATTCACATTACGCTTTTTAGCTTCGATCATTAATATTTTATGACTGCCCCTCTCTCTCTCTCTCATCTCCACTCCTCGTATTATTTGACGACACGCACCTTACCCCGTGAAGCCTCAGATGCAAATGACGCGTTTGTTTCAAGTGATAAGCGCGTTTGAACTTAAAAAATCCGTGCCTTCCTTAATATATTCATAAGTTTTATACTGGGATTCAATTTTCTTTGTACGAACTTTTTATACAACATTAAAAATGTAACCGTTCCGACCGTCCCTCGCTTTAATAAAACTTTTATCCTCTAAACCGCGGCAACTTATTTTTTATTTCTTTTTCAAACCCGGTGTACCCCGCACACGCAAGCGGACGAGGCAAATTTAAATGTGTAGGCAGAACAAGAAATCTCTTTTTATGAAGGGATTAAGAACTTGACTTGGAGGAGAGTCTTCAAAAATATGCGCGTCTTGTGCTATAATGCACAGTTAAAGTGTGGCTCGTTCTGAAATTTAATTACCTACCTCATTTAGTCCTTTCATACTAGATACAAAATGACTAAATGTAAAGGTTGTCGTTTTAGCAGCATGTTCAACGGAAGAGGACTTTGACATCAAAAGAACTCGTATTGATGGTTTCACAAGAATTTTCAAGTTACCAGAATCATGAGCACGCATATACCTTAAACATCAATTAGTTTAATACCATTGGTTTGGCACTCACTGAGCATTGGTGTATATTTATTATTATGATTTATAAAAAGCCAACTTATTTACAGAAAAGAACGACCAAATTCGCCAGGAACTATAGATTCGTTTTTTTCTTGGGGACGTCCTAAGATTATTTAATAGGCCTTATATAGCGGGTGTTTAAATGAAAATGAAACACTCTTAATAATTCCTTGTCAGAGACAAATTTCAAATAAAACCCTGATACAGGTCATAAAATTTTGGAGGGCCCTTCATAGTCCTTTTTGAAAATGCGTAAGAAAAGCTATCAATTTTTTTAAATCAAGTTTTTATCAGGAAATGTTGAAACACTTTCATCAACACGAAAATTTTCCATTGTATTAATCACTTTTATCGTGTTTTACCTTCCTGACCTACGATATAAATTAAATCGTTTTCCAGGTTGAATTTTGTGATTGGTTACTACCTAATGTTGTAACTTACGAATCAAAGATGGTGCTTATCATCCAAGAACATGTGGAAATTGTGAGTTAATTTTACAAAAATAATCACCGTGCTGCTGCTTGCGCCTTTCAGTGAATTGCATCCAGATACACCTACACAAATACGTCTTATGAGAAAATTAGGAAGACTGGATCGGTCTAAATCAACAATATAAACCTGTCCAAGTTGTTACTGTTGATGCTATCTATGTTGCCGTTTTAGATCATGTTGTTCTGACGGAAAATATGGAAGCTGTTCGAATTGTATCGTAAATTTCTGTAGTTATCATGTCATCGACCTTTGCAATTATCCAAAATAAAAATAATCTTTTCAACATTCACTGGCGCATGAATTAAGTGCAGACGGTTTTTATAGACAGCTTCAATTCCTCGTGAAAACTTAACGGAACATATCAAAAACAATCCATGTTTCCCTTACCATAAATACTTGCTTCTCAGACGAGGTTGCATTTTTTCTCAAATGGCCATATTAATGGGCATAAATACAGATACTGGAGCGATGTTAATCGTCACTGGATGCGGGAAGTGCACAATCGGAGACAAAAAAATAATGTGAACTAGTTTCCAGTTTCAGTTTCAGTTGCTCATGCTAGGCAATTCCAGGGGCATTGGATCGGACATAGAGGACCTAGCGAGGTATCCACGTCTGACATCCATACACTCTTTCAAAGGTTTTGAAACGTAAAGAAATGTATTTGAGTGCAAGAATTTCAGTCGCTACTCTTAACGTTTGTATGGAGTTTAATGAGAGCAATTCTGAACACTTAATCAAATAATGAAACAATCTGCTTTGATAAAGATATAAACTTTCGAATAATGAATTATCTTTTTTCCTTCACATTTTCAAAAAGAAGTTTCAAATGTACTCAAATGAGGTATTAACTGTTTTGATTAAAAAATAAACTATGATAGTTATCAGGAGTAGAGGGTTATTCTGACAACTTTGAGTGTTACATCACAGGGTGTATTCCTTCGAAATAGGATCGACCTATTGAACTGTTCCCTGTAGACATTAAATCTGTATGTGGGCACTCAGCAAACTCTTATTAATAAATTTTGATAAAAAGCACATTATAACCGTCCTTCCAACATTCCAATAGACAAACAGAAAATATTATTCCTAAAGAGACGAAAAATTGATAACCGGCAATCGATTCCGCTGTCACAACTGTCGTAAATACGAGTAGCAATGCGAGGAGCACAGTCATCGCCTAGGAATATAAACAGCGAAATTATCGAATGTATGGCACTATGCCAATTCTCAGGGAAATAGATTAGATTACGATCACAACCCGTGAGTGACATTCACAGCGTTCAGTAACCGCAGCTTGACATTCATCGGACGCCTATATAGGCAAATCATTCCAAATGCTCGGTAATTTCCAGTTTTGTATTAGGAAGGAAACGCCTAAATCAGAAAATTTGGAAATGCTAAAGAGGGAATAACGATGGCCTGCGGATCTTAAGCCAGGTACCCAGTTCAGGTAACAATACAACTTGATAACAAACTTCTTTAAAAAATACTTTACGAACAACAACTAAGGATGTGAATATATGTTTAGGTTTTTCAAAACAAAGTGATACTTGCGCCCGAAACTGTGCTTACTTATAATGTTACATCAATACTTTGAAGCAATTAACCCCATTGGCGCGCTGGTTTCAGCCAGATGTCATCTTAATGTTTTAAATACTAAGGCTGCAAAAATATAGCGACATGTTTAAGAATTAAATGTATTTCTAAAAATATCAACATATCCAACATCGTAGAATATCGATCGCTATCGAATGGCTTTATTTATAGACAATTTCATAAAAATTATCGATAAATAATTATATTTAACAATTAATTTTAGTTGTCGTCATTTAAGTTTTTTTGCAAATTATTTGTCTCCCACTGCCTTTATAGTAGATAATAAAAGCGACAATCAACCTTCACTCCTACTCGATATCATCAGCTAGGTAGGTGTATTAAATATAAAATAATGAAACACACCAGAAGGTATGGATTGGCATCGATAATTACCGTTAGTGTTCAATAATTATCAGGAGTTTGTGGTTATTGACATATAGATGTATCTGTTTTATATATAATTTTTTGTTATCGATTATCGGTGACTAATTTTGCAGTCATGGCGCGTCCCTATGCAAAAGACAGTCTTTTAAATTATTGTAGTTATAATACAACAGATCAAATTTTTTATAAAAGGTTGACTTTATATGAAGAGTAAACAAATATTAATTTGGCAAGCATAACTAGTCGCATATTTTTTGTATTACATGTAAAATATTGCAAATAAGATATTTAATGGAGAAAAAAATCATTCGATAGGCTGCTGGTAGTGCTACTACTACTTAAAATGATAGATATCTGATTTACAACAATATGTGGAAAAAACTCAAAGGATATGTTTTTGATTTAAAATAGTTGATCACTTATTTATAAAACGGTTGACTGCTATACTGTCTGCACCACAACCAATTGCATATCTATTTCGCTATCATTATAGCTCATCAATGCGGTTTACGTCTGGTGCAGCACCGTATAGAACTGGTTTTGCCTATAAACAAAAGGCTTGGTGGTATTATTATTATTATTATTATTACTACTATTATTGAATATTATTGAATAGGATCTGTTAAAAATAGTGTATATAATGAAATTTTTATAACAATGTGGACGTCTTTATGATGCGGTTTATTCAATTCTATGTATAGATTGTTATTTAGAACGGTATAAATTGCAGTATTTTTTATTTCATTACCCACTGAACGATAATGAGAATTACACAGCTTTAGCAGTAAAATAGGTATTTTTTATAGTTTCTGTAAGTGGTTGTCACCTTGCAATTCGTTACCCCATTTTTGACGATGTCGAAGTTTGGTGCTCTCTATATATACCTATATATATATTTGAAAATAGTACAAAAAGCTCTACCAATTAGGTAGCTTGGAAACAAGCTGATTGAACGTATGTGCTTTGTCTCACTTGACTCTGACGATCGTTTTGACCTGACGGTGACAATCCATTCAATTAAAGTAAGAATTTAGGATGGCAATGCCATCTGTCAGCATTCCTAAAGGAAATGACCTGTAGCCTGACAAATTGGCATGCAACTGCATACTTCAATTGGACAGCAGGCCCCCACGGCACTTTTTGCTAACAGGCAAATTGTTAGGCTACAGGTCACTTCCTTTAGGAAGTAGTACCCGTTAAGGCAGCTAGGTGGCTTTGTCATCATGTCAGTGTAATGATGACAGATGGCATTGCCATCCGAAATTCTTACTTTCATTATACCATTGCTTTGGTATATAAGCAAAACCAGTTCTATGCCGTGTTGTCTACACTAGGCCTAAACTGCACTGATGAGCTGTAATGACAGCGAAATAGTACTATCTGCAGTTGGTTGAGGTGTAGACAGCACAGCATAGACATGCATTTTAATCCATTCAATTGTCAAATGAGATCCCGTGTTTTTATGTCGTTTTTTAATTTTGTTCTGCAAAAAACAACCACGCACTATTTTCTAAATAATAAAACCACCTAAAGTCCACAATTCAAGTCCATTATTTGTGAACAGAAGAATGGCATCCCTGGAAACCTTTTATTCTGATAAGCCGCGTCAAGTTAATTCTGTATCATTCCATCTTGTAAGTGCCCCATTGAACTTGTATTTAGTCAACTTCAAAGTATCCAAGTAATATCAACGAAGAGATATTATATATTATTCTAATTAATGATGTGTGCAGAAAAGGCTCACGACCGAAGCACTTATTTTTATTTTTCCTATAATGTGTTTTTATTTCAAATATTTTAAGCATAAACACGGAGCGTTATTCTAATGAAACTAACACAACAAATTGAAAATTTTGTTAGAACAAATCTCCTCGAAGATGTAGAGTCATGCAAAAATTGCCCGCATCCCTTCATACTAAATCCTGTCATCCGCGCCTGGTAAATAGCACTACTGGTCATAAGAGAATCCACATTGGTTTAGAGAAACACACATTCAAAATATCAGGAAAATCAGCGTGCGGTGTGGTAAATGTCCTTATTCGGGTCTAATGGCCGTCGTCGGTTGGAATTGCAATGTAACTGGAGTGGCAAGCACTGGAGATGGAAGGACCTCTGAAGAAGCTTGCCACTCGTGCTAGCGAAACGTTAGGAAGTAATTCCAATCGACGACAGCCTTTAGACCCGAATCAGGACAACAGTTCATCACCTGGCCGCGAAAACCTTAACCAATTCGTGCGGTGTGGGATTTGGTCAAAAATTCTAAGACGCATAACAAACCTATTTAACCCCGGAGGGTGTGCCCTTGAACATTAGGTACAGCATGATATTTCAACGGGGCACCACCACATAATACAACAATTGTAATCGATACATTTGCCCTGGTAGGTGGATCTTACAACCCCTAGGCTTTGTCCTTTGCCCTTATCATTAAGAGAAAATTTACCGTACACCTCGTATTAATATCGAAGATCTCGAGAACAGAATTCATACAAAAAGTAGCGCATTGAATGAACTCCACAGAGTTTGTCCTCGAGGAAAAAGGGGAGAGTTATGTTTGGAGCAGAACGGAGGTGTTTTGTACTCAAAATGGATTAAATTGTTACTTTTAAAATTAAATTACATAAATATTCTAATATCAATTGCATAAATGTATTACTTTGTTTTGACCATGTTTTATTATTTTGAAGGACATTTTTGTGTAGGTGCCCATTTTATTTGTATAGCTGAATAGAGGAGCAAATGTATACTAAGATGAAATATACATGGCATTCAATTGAAGAAAAACAGTTGACTATCGAAACTTTGACATATGTCATCATGCAATTAATTTAAGGCCATCATGTGATGGAGCTTATTGTGGCATTTAGAAATACATAGAGTTCCTTATCTCTCAAAATAAAGGAGATATAGGGCCACGAACTCTAAACTGGATCACCCCTAGAGAATTAACATATATGTATATTTATAAGTACTAATAATCTTCTTCCTATATACTAGAATGTGTTATACTCTAACATGCCTTTTCTTTTCAGGTAAGTCTGATCACTTCAAAATTCTACTTCGCTCATCTGCATCCAAATGGCATTGAATTGTATGTAAGTTAATAACATGACGGAGTCATATAGCTTGCTTAAATCTAATATGTTAAAGCAGTGTAATAAATCCTTCTTAACTGCTATTGCTGAGAGAACCAGCGTGACCATATCTACTTTTTGGTAGATCCTGAATATAATTTACAAAATTTTAGTAGACATAAAATCTATGGTAGATTTCAGTAGATTCTATCACATACTTGCTCAAGTACATTTTATATATTTAAAATCTATATATTATTAGGAAATGCAGAGCCCTGAAGTAATGCAGAGCTCTCAATAGATATTATCGCGCCATCTATCGGCATGTACGATTTTCAAAACATAGGTCACATCTGTAATACACTGATCTCTAAATTATTTATTTATTTAAAGATCAGTGTTGTAATACCGTACATTTTTAGCAGCTGGAGTGCGTGTCTGTGATATTGTTCATGCAATTGGAAATTTCACGCATAGATGGTGGCGATGATGTATTCGGCGGGAGGCCCTTTTCCCCTTGGCCTTGGTTGTTAGTTGTCATTGTCATTTAAAATCAAAACAGGCATTACATTAAGTATTCAGGTCAAGTGAAGTGTAAACGTTCTTGTACGTTGTACCTTGTACAAAATGAAAAGACGTTACGAACAGTCGTATCACGCCGATTGGGAGCAAGAGCCACAGTTTTCCAGTTGGCTTTGCAAAGATCGTGATGGTAAAAACGCCAGTTGTAAGATATGTAATTGTTATATCCTTCCACGAATTGCTTCTCTAAAAGAAAATATGTCTTCATTGAAGCATAAAAAGAGAATGGTGGGTTATCAGGAACATCTCAGGTTTGTAGAGATTTTCTATATAAAAATACCACAATAAAGAGTCAATCTATTATTACAGATAAATAAAATTTTTAAGACTACAACAATTGAGTTTGACGTGAAAAAAAGCAGAGATTAGAATGGTAGCTGTGTTGCTAGAACACAATCTACTATTTAGAGTAATGGATCACCTCAGCACTGTCATAAATGAATCATTCCATGATTCTGACATTGCCAAGAAATTTTCTTGTAAAAGGACTAAAGCGGCCGCAGTTGCATACAATGTTTTAGGAAAAAAAATTGAGAGAAGATGTTTGAAGAACTAGCTACCAAATTTTTTGTTGTTATAGATTAAAGTACGGATATAAGTACTACCAAAACAATGGCTATAGCTGTTAAGTATTATCGGAAAAAGTGGGTAAAAACAAAATTTTTATGTACAATAGATATTGAAGGCGAAACGTCACATCTGTTTGAAGCTCCCAATACTGCTTTGATAAGTCGTGGCTTAACTCTAAAATATATAATTGGTTTTGCAGCAGACACGACTGACTTTATGTTTGGAGAACATACAGGTATAGTTGCTAAAATTAAAGAAGTAAATCCGCACTGTATTTTTGTGAAATGCATGTGTCACTCCGTTGCTCTGGCAGTGAGCCATGCTTGTAAAGTTTTACCTAGATGTACTGAACAGTTAGTAAAAGAAGTTTACAATTATTTTTCCCAAAGTAGTAAAAGGCAAAGAGAATTTAAGGAATTTCAAAATTTTACTAAAACAGAACAGCATAGGATCTTAAGACACTTTGATATAAGGTGGCTGTCTTTACACGCCTGTGTTAATAGAGTCCTTGAACAGTGGTCACCTCTAGTGTTATTTTTCAAGCTCAGTATTTGGAAGATAAAAAACAGAATACATGTTGTGAATTTCTATTTAATTGTTTTAATGACAGTTTTTTTAAAACTTTACTTTTATTTTTTAGACTTTATATTGCCCATAGCTAGTAAATTCAGCACCATTTTTCAAGGGGATTACCCTTGATTCATAGGTTATACAAAGACATGTATAGTATGTACACTTCGATTCTAACTTGCTATATGAAAAGCGGTTACCTATATGTTCATACAATAGTAATCCATGGCTAATTTTATAGTATAATCCCCCAAATAATAAATAAGGAGATGTGTGGACTTGATTTACTACTATTAATTGGTGTTGATGTAAGATGAAAAACTTTCCATTAATTGATGGAGTTTACTTTCATGCATACATGAATTAAGTAATTAATTATACTTTATAATGTTAACAGTTATTTATGCCTTTTCGTTAGGAATTTAAATTAATTTTTATGAAAAGTGTCATATCATCAAACAAAACACAATATCCTTTCCAACATTGAAGCCGCACATGAGTTCGTTGATTAAAGAATAAAGAAATTGAAATATAAACAGAAACGCAAGTCGTCCAAACAAAAATACGTATTCGGCAAATTAAATATCTCGGTACTTAAAACTATGGATAAATTTTTATTCTCATTCCACCTAATAACACATTTCCCTGTTGTTCAATTACACAGGCGCCTTCTAGCTTGTCGACAGAAATTCTCGTCTAGAATTTAATTTCCGTTAATTCGACTATCTCTTTGGCAAGCATCCGTAGTGCATTCCTGCGTAGTGGACTGCTATCCACTTGCGATGTAAAACGATAAGGCAATACGGTCTGAGTGCACCCAGATGCATCTAAAGCGACAGGACATTCCTGAGCAGATCGTGCTGTTCAATGGTGCTTCATTATGGGTAATCGGCATAAACCCTTTCCCTAAATGAGGTGTCTGCTATTGTACAAATGAGAACGTATGCAACTATCATGTGTGAACTGTATTTTAAGTGTTAATTTTATGTGGAGACGTTTGAAAAAAAAACACTTATGTGAAGAAATATAAACAGTTTCATGAGATTATATAGCGTTCATTCCAACCTTTAGCTTTTTAGTTTTTTCTAGCTAGAAAGCTGGTTATGTGATAGTAGTTAAAAATAGTCCACACCCTGCATATAATGCAAAGCGAAATTATTTCTTCCATAACCCAATCAGCGTCGAAAATATGAAAAACTGTTTTAAATCTGCATATCGTAATAATATTTTTGGAAATGGCGCAGTTGCGGTTAAACAGGAAAATCACATTGTCTGACACATACATATAACCATAAAATGTGCAGTGATTAAGGAAACAAGCTGTATCGCAAAAAATAGTAGTCTGCAGCATTCTTCACCATTTTAAATAGCATCGAAACTAAATCATCTAGAAGACAGTGATAGCCGTGCCTCCTAAGTGAAGAAAGTGGTCTATCATTTACATCGTTTGCAGCACCCCTTTTTCCGTGTCGTACTGCCCCACTTTTTGCAAAACGTAACCTTCGAAATGATGCTTATTGAGGGTGACGTCGATTAGGAAACTATAATGAGTAAGCTCTTAGCGCTGATAAAGGATTCTTAATGCATTACGCACAAAATACATGACAGTCAAAATTAACTTGCAATACATAGATCAGTTCACAATGAATGTTAGACACAAGAAAAAACTAATAAAGCTCCATTTCCTTGTAAATAAACAAAACAATTAATATACATGGCATACTTATTGATATAATATTTTTGGTTTGAAAGCTTCTGTCGTTGTCGTCGATAACATGTTGTCTTGACGTTTCGACGTTCTGAGGAAGACACCGACATGAGTGTCGAAACGCCAAAGCCATACAAGCATCGTGAGAAGCAGCCCGGAAAACAATATGTTATGAACGATATCATGTTACAAATGAGGTTATATTTCAATGTAAAAGTAATAAATCTGTTTAAAGACGCAAATAATATGCAATTTACTACTAATTCACTTACGAGTTACGACGCACTGAAATATCTTCTATGTGTCTTAGTACCAATTACATTTAAAATAGCACAGATCGCTGACGAGCAATTTTTAGAATGCTTTTATATTAAGACGACTTGTCTCTCTGGGTGTCCATTCCTCGTTTCGCCCGTTCGTGTGTGGCGCATGTACAGATACTACTAACATTGCTGCGGTACAGAGACCTAATAGTAACTAACCGACCGTATAGAGTGTGTGTATGGTGTGAACAGTAAAAGTTTAAAGTATTTATATTGGAGAGAAAATATAATAGTAATTGACAAACGATAATGCGATCTCTCATTTCGTTTATGACTAAGAAGTAATAGGTAAATAAAAACTAATATTTATTATGTGAGAATCACTATCAACTAAACGAAAAAGTATTAGAAGCAATAAATTATTATTATTTTATTATATGCTGGTTATTCATTCTTTTTATTTACTACTTTTTAGGACGCCAATATAAAAGCATTCTTTAGAAAATATTTTTCTATACTTTATATTGTATGGTAATGCAATAATGTATGGGGTGTTCCATTAAAAATAACAAACAGCGTGTGCTGCCGGTATAATGTCAGTCTTCAAATTTCATTTTTTTTTCACGGAGCTACGGAAGAAATACGTTTAGTCAGCCCACCCTGTATATTTATGTTTACAGTTATTATCAGGGCTACTTTCGAAACCTATGGATTAAATAACGGTTAGTAACAAGAAAATGAATGACTGAAACCAACAGGGAATACAAATGATAATACTAAAGATGGCATTCCATGAGGATATTCTGAGGCTTTACAGCAGCAGCTTTTTTATTCACCTACATAACTATTAATATTGCCATCCTGCCTAACTATTTGGTTATTTTTTCACCACCATACGTTTTTAATCATAAATACATAATATGAAAGTTTTTCTTGTTACGATATTTTCATCTTCCAATTTTTCTTTGTCGTTGTTTGTTGTTAAATGCTTACGATTTAATATGTTGTATCTTATGCATAGTTTTACTGCCAAATGAATTAATGCCTTAATTAAAACGAAAAGTTTAGACATGCACAGTAAAAGTTTGCCAGGCGTACTGTTCTCTTTTGTAAAATATTTTAATTAATTGTTTGCATTTTGGCCAACCCTTTTTAATACGATAATACTAACTTGGGAACAAGCATTTATTAGCAACAACGTGATTTGGAAACTATTTAGCAGATAAAAAAAGGAATTTGTATCACAAGGAGTTATAACAACATATTTATGTAAAATGAAAAAATATAGGCGTGACATAATATCAACCAATCTACAACTACAAAGAATAAAACACTGGCGGTTTTAGTGTGGTGACCTGGGAGAGAATTGTGACTATTTTGGAGTGTTTGAAGAACAGAACAGAAAACGTCAAAATGCCGTAAATGTTTTATATAAAAAATACTTTAACGAGTAGGGCTCAGTTAAAATACAACAACAAACCCGAGAGTAGGATTAAATAAGCAGAGCTGAAATTTATATTTGTTAAAATTTTTATTTACATCAGTATCCTATGACAACTTAAATTTAATTCGTTCCTATCTTCGTTAGTACAAAACCTTAAGAGAACTAATTTGTGCGGAATTTATTTTAACATAGTTTTAAGAAAACCCTTTCATTCTGGCTAACATTACACTGATTGATAAGGTAACAATTTCCACATGACAGCTGGTTGCTTAAAGTTATGCAGTAAGAAGCGATGGGGTTTTGAAAGTTCCTTTTTTGAGAACAATTTGAAAGGAGGCAATAGAAAGCCATATCTTTTGCTTCATTGTGGTAAACCTTTGTGATTTACACCACAATATTCTACACTTATCTGGACAGTTTACAATTGGCGGAACATAGCGAATAATTTTATGAACATAGCGAGCATACGCTGAACAATTTTATATGAGCGGCATTCCATGACCAATATGAATTGTCACCAATGGCCCTTTTCTGTAACCAGCTCCTGCTCCATATTAAGCAGCTCTTGGTTATTTTTTTATGTCAATGATAATCCTCTACATACACATTCATGGTCCAGCAATAATACTTAATAACTTCGCACCTTACTCGATCAGTCTACCCTAAAGGCAGTAAATACAAAGTTCGCCAGAGAAAAAGAACTCTTCAAACAGAACTCTTTGGTCTGAATTTATTTTATCACAGCAAGCAAGTGCTTCCGTTTCCCCAAGAGATTTGTAACTATATTCGTTCTTTTCATTTACTGAGGGCTCGCCTGGCAGCGGCCCTCATTGTACTCGGTTACCACTTTTAACATTATGTGACGGAAGTTTTCACGGCTCCCAGCTGAGCAAGTTACAACTTCGCTTCCAACTTTGTCTAGATTACAATCAGGAGCGTTTAATAGAAAACTTATCTATTATTCATTGATTGTTCTAACTTTTTACTCATTGTGGGTAGAAACTTGTTTAGACAGCGTAGTTTGAAACTTGTACGCTGCTAATTATGTGTCTATATTGTTTTTTTTTAAATTCTAGTAACGTTGTGAATGTGCAACCAACGGATTATGGCGCAAACAAAACAATAAGTTTCTGACAAAGGATAATCAATTTGATGATTTGATAATTCAGACACGAGACTAAATGTACACTACTTATATTTAAATTTCATCGCATTTGTTTTCGTGTAAAGCTCCCTTTCTGTCGCGGTTCCCGGTTTTAAAGTACGGTGTTAAATATAAAATAATGAAAAGTTAAAGTTACCGCTATGCGCTGATCGCAATTATTATAATGTGAATAAAATTATGTTTAAATTTGTCATCTTTGAAGCGAACACTATTATGTTAAGCAGATGTGATTTCTTAAGGCAGAGAACTGTGTAACTTCTAACTTTCTAAGAAACTAGGGTGTGACCGAAACTAAACCAAAAATAAGAACAAACCATAATTTTTGTCGGCACGAAAATAGAATTAATATTTTTCATTTTAACTGGAGCTAAACGAAATGAAAAGGAAATAAAGCTTCCATGGACTGATTTCTAACTTATTGTGAAGATAATTCAACCTACACAGTGTCAAACTTTGTTACACAGCTCTTCTTAGTTGTGTTAAAGGGGCAATAATCTGAAAATTGCTCATTATTCTTCTGCTGTGGAAGATAGGTTAAAACAGCGTGTGGTTTCCTCTCCCTTCTCCAGATATGTTTTGCTGATAAAAAGCACCAAATGCCCTTCCGGAGGGTCATAAAATTCTGGGAATGAATAATGCGTAGGGAAATGAGTGAGACATTTGGGTGCGATATTTAAACGTGTCGGTAATGTTAACGAAGGAAGCACCCTCTGTAAGGACTGTAAGCATATACCTGTTATTAGGTACCTATATATATTAAGGTCACGTACTAGAAATTTGTGTCACAAAAATGACACGCGTGAAAATAAGAGAAAAATGATTCTGCCCAAAATTAGTTAATATTTATTTCTACTCCTGCACCCTTTAACTTTGTTTTTTTTTTAAATTGCAGTTGATAATCAGAGAGTCAATTAAACTGCAATAGTAGGTATATGCCTAAAATTTGGTCACTGGAATGTCTTCTCACTCACATTTTTTTTTAAACTGTGGCTTCAACCTTAGGAAGACGAACGGAAAATTACAGACTGCCGCTCTTTAAAATATTTAAATCTAGGATATAGTTAGTTGCTCATATAGTTTGAAATATGAAATGCAGCGCACATGTTTACTTGTTTTTGATATTGGGTGAGTTATGAAAATTATTGTTGATTCCGCAACTATAATTTTGACATTGATAAGCAGAAACGTACGAACACACTTGTATTTAGTTTTACCAGAAACAGACGAAAGAAGGTTAATACTCTTCAGACGATTACAGCAACAGATTCTATTATTTTATACAGTTGATGTGGAAATCTAGTTTATTATTATGATTGACACTATTAAATACATCTTTCGAATTATATCTCAACAAAATGTTTATAATTCGGGTATGTGATGCTTTTATCTTACAAACGCCTACGTAACGGCTGTCGCTTAAATTAGTATAATTTGGTAATATTTGATGTTTCAACCTTTTAATGTATTCGACATTATCACTGTTACTTGTGATTAAAACGGACAACGTTTACAAGTCGCGGAACACCCTATGGATAACAACGTTAGTGTAAATTGAAACCCGTTTGACAATTGATACATCGTCACAAATGACAGTATAGTTTGTTGTACTAGCACGGCGTCATACATAAAACGACCAGGAGGTTTTGCTGCACTATATGACCCTATTAAAAATGCGTAAAGCAAGCACCACCCCACAGCATCTGGAACTTGTACTTTCCCTATTGATATCGGTCACCGTAATAAATAAATTACCTTACAATAGTCTATTATTCTACACGCATTTACTTACAAAATTATCTTGCTATATTTTTTTACAAATTTGCAGTTTTATTAAACATTTTGATATAATTGTAACTGAATTAAAAGCAAAATTTTAATCAATTTTAAACGGAACAACTAAGCTCTTAGCAGTTAAAGAAAAATGTTAATTCCAACATATCTCGCCTATTGATTATGCTGGCATTAATTTTGTTGTTTACTTTTTGCCATCTTATATTATGTTATGCAGCTTGATCTATATTGTAATATTTTTGTATGAAGTGTTTGTTTTTTGCTTAGTAATGTTAGGGTGGATTTTCTTGAACATGTTAAGTCCCTTAAGCATAATTAAATTATGCTCAGTTGACCTTGATTCCAATTTTTGTTATTTTATTACAATATATTTGCAATACCTGAAACACTAACACCTGCTCCGTGTTTATTTGATTTGCCGTGCAATTTCAGGATTAAAGAAATAATCGCTTTTACGAAGAACTTCTAGAGTTGTTTTCGATTTCTGATTGTATAGAATTCTGATGAATAAAATACATCCGGATAAGCCTAAGACGCCTTTTAGGTAAACCGTTTTGAAATAGCACGCGCCACTATCATGATTAATCTGTAAGATGTCAGGTTGGAATTGAAGTCTTGCGGGTAATTCAAGTTGGCAGAGGAGTGTGGGCGTTTATCGATTACCTATCAGGGTGTTTTCGTTCACAGATACGGCTGCTTTCCTAAGACCAATTACTTGTGGCATTTCATCTCCAAAGTAGGCGTAGTTGTTGTTAGTGCGTCCGCTAAATTGGGCCTGTCTTTGTAGTTTCTTGATGGCTACCTATTTGATTCGAATCGGAATCATTTTGCCGTACAAACAAGGTATCCTGCCGCTATATCATGAGTGATTTGCAGGACACTTTTAGGACCAGTACCCAGAATCATTATTTCCCTTTCGACTGGAATAAATGTAGTGACTTTCTGACTAAGGGTTGTTTTTCGAATGTGGTTAATTAGGCAAAGTGCTAATCCACCATTAATCAGGAAGATTTATCGCCTTTCGTCAGTGATGCAAAGAGAATTGTGGGTCGGCTGTATTTTCGATACATCCGCAATTTTAACGTGGACACATTGGAAGCATTGCAAGATTAGTTTTTTTAAATATAAAATAGTAAGAATTTTGCTAATACCAAGTTAGGATATGCATCAAAAATTGCTTTTATATCAACTGTTCACCAGCTCTTTCATCCGCAAGCACTTTAAAAAAAGTATAAATTCTTTAGTAGAATCTGAAATTTTCGCACTTTATTTGGCATTATTGTTTACTTAAAATTAGTATATAGTAACAATTTAATATGCTTGTATGCAATTGTCTACTGGCATGGTAAGCATTTTGTTTCACCATTTCATTTTACTTCGTGTCTGTTTCTGTATCGATATCGTTGGTTTATGGTTTATCTAACAATTTAATTTTGATGAATTAAAGTTGCCGCTAACGCCTGCTTGCATGGTATGATTAGGACTGTGACCTTGTGGGTAAAAGTATTGAACCAGAATCTCCATCAATGGGCCTGTTGCACCCTTTTTTATTACAGAATATGAATCTACATGAAAAAAATAGACCCGTTTTTTTCATTTTTCGCAAAGCGCTTAGTTAATGCTTAAAAAAGATTGTTTATGTTTAAAGTTTGAATCTCTGACGTCACCGTACCCTGGCGCGCTTAGTGCGGTGTAACTGTGTGATGTTGCCACGCCATTTTCTGATCCTGGCATTCCTGTCGGCCCAGATTAGATTTCTGAAACCGAAGCAGCAGCAGCAATTCCATTTTATTCCAAACTCGCAACCGTAATTATGAATTATAAAAACCTACACGCGAATGGATTTGTTAAACGCGATTCGTTGTTAGTCGTTTTCACTATAAATATTAAAACGTAAAATATATTAAATTAAAATATTAACTTGTAGCGGATATATCGCAAACAGAATTCATTTTATGGCAGCCGCAGGATAAGTCCATATTTCAAGTATATTAAAACTGGAACAACTATATTTATTAAGTAGGTAAACTCGTTTAGACCTGAGTTACAGCGTGTATAGGTGCCATTATTCAAGTCGCAACCTTTAAATAGCAAAATCGCCTAATTTGCGTGAAATCGAACGATCTGGCCACACGAGTTTCCATTCATGTAAAATTCGTCAATCGTATGTGTCAATTTTTAATAAATTGTGCGAAGATCCCTTTATATAATCTTGCTGCATAATTGCACAGTCTATGTTTAAACAACAACGCACCAAGTAAATAAAAACAAAACTTTAACGCGTAGTCCGTTCTCAAACCAAAACATAAACAAAGGTACAAAGGTACAAAGGCACAGTACCACAGAACATACACGTGTTCAACAGCGACAAAGGTGTCAAGCATGCAACAGGGCATCCGGCGTATCGGCGCAATAGCGGAGTGCGTCTCCAGGAACGGTGACGTATCACGAAATATTTGAATTTGGCGGAAAACCTTTAAAGGTAAAAATAAGACACTAAAACATTACAAATATTTTGTCTATTGCCAGCTTCTAACTCCATTAGATCCAGGCAAAGTCGCACATGTGTTATAATAACGATTTACTGTCAAGGGCAACAACCCCATTATGTATTTACAGCGATTACGCATACGTCTTTCATTCAGCCATTGTATTAATCGATTACAGGGAAGTGGAAACAAGGTGATATCAGATAAGTGCTTCTTCTAAGGTTCTGTATATTCAAAGCTCTACTTCTACCAGTAAGTAGTGTTACCTATTGGCACCGCTAGATGGGACTACCTGCTGGATAAGTTTCACAGGATGTACCATAAAATGAAAGATAGCACATGTCCAAGTCAAGATTTATCAGAAAGATACCCCGTCTATTTTACTTTTTCTTGAAATATATATGTCGATTTTTTTAATCAGCTGTTGACATAGATATCATCTTTTTTTCAAAAAAAAACATTACCTTTATTATTTATGTCTAGAATATGTGTAATTTGTTCTTTGGAGTTGCACATATAGTGTATTTGGTTTCTCTCAAGTTTCGAAGATCACGCTGGAATTGTACAATAGCACAGCTGGCTTTCATTGTCATTGACTTCCACGGTCATAAACTCATAAAAATTCCTTAGAATACGTTCGCAATTTTAAAGTTGAAATTCCGCGCTTGCTGATGTATATATATTTTTTCATTTATTCATAGGTCAGCTTGCAAAAACTATTTTTTTAACTTTGCATTATTAGAGTCACTGATGTTACTATACCAATAAACACAATACACAATAAAGAGGCACAAGTACAATTGCTAACGATAATTGGGCTCCATCACAGAAAGGTTGTGATTTAAGAAGTATTAACGGATAAAATATTTAAGTGCACCAGACAAACCACATAGTATTTTTAGTTTTCCGAAGTCTACTATATTTAATAAACTTCATGTCATTGGGAAAACGGACAAATTATACCAAATTATTCACCAAGTACAGAAACTTTACAAATGAACATAGCTATATAGCTATATAGTTCGACAATAATCATTGTGGGCGATACTATGCCATCTAGTGGCAATTCGCGTGACGCTGAGACCTGCACATTCTGAAGACATCGTCGTTGGCGACCTTTGCTGGTATTAAACGTCCATTCCAAGATGGGATACCGTTTATGGTACATGTTCCCCCACAGAGTCGGGTWTGTGGTACTGTTAATTGGCACTAGATGACAGTGCCGCCCACAATTATTATTCTCAAATGCATTGGGACAGCTGTGCTGAGCAGGCTTTACAAGTCAAAACAGCTGTCCACAAATTGTTATCATGCATAGTTCTAACTTGACAAAAACAGTCAGTCCATTTTCTGGTATCCGCTGAAGATGACGTCCAGATACCCTACCAGGTCGAAAACCGCATGGCACTCGACTTACCGAGCCAAACAGCTCGTAGGTCGGATGGTTGCTCGAGCATGCAACGGAGATGCTTCCACCGGTTCTGCTGAGACGTCTTCTTCGTAGAAGTCCGCAGTTTCCTTAGTGTTTTGCCCTCGGCTACTCCATAGTTGCTCCAGGAAATCTTCATTGCTCTTGCATACACTGCGCCGTTATGAAATTTTGCTGTAGTCTCAGAGTAATTCCATCATTCGGGTCGTCCGTTGACCCTCCATGGTAACAGGTTGGCTCTGCTCTTCGACGATATTATCCACGGAAGCTTCAAACAGTCCTCCAACCTGAATTTCCTTGGCATATTTATATAAAGTTGCATATTTATATGTAGATTTTTATTTTGTCTCATAAAACTCATACCCTGGTCACGGACAAAATTTATCTGTAATGATTCATTGATAACGTCTACGCAAAAACCGCGTGCGTTAAAATTAGTAAATAAATTTTTATTACACATCAAACAAAAATATGGACACAAATAATTAATTTAGATGAATAAAATATATAATATAATAACAGCAAAGTGATCGTCAATTTACGCGAAGCAGGACTGTATTAGATGTGTGCTATTACAGACCGTAGAAAGTTATTTTATTATGAGACAAAATAAAACACACACATCCAATCGTAATGTTTATTATCGAATTATGAAAATTAAATATGTCAGTAGTTGTGAGCCATTAAAATAAGTAAACAACGTTAGAAGAAATAAACATCAAAAGTTAATTAATCTGCGTGTTTATAATACCGTTTACTAATCATTTGCAACGTGGGGTAGGAATCTGCTTCGCGATTAATGGCCTTATATAAAGGCACGACCTTTGTATCCAAGGACATCAATAAAACCAACATTCAGAAGAAAATCCAGCTTAACACCAAATTATTCACAATATACTTGTTTACAGTTATTGAGCCCACGAATCTCGCACCAGCTGGCTTAGTAGATACAATAAAAGAAAACAGCCGAAGAAAATATGACCAGAGTAAACACTTTATGAAAATTAAAACAAACAACAGTCACACAATAACATAAAAAGTAGTTTACTGTACCTGCTTCTCTGAATGACACTTTACTGAGGACAAAAATCATCACCAGGCGATCGATAAATGCCACAAACAATATTAGTAAATTACAATAAAACTTATATGAATAACCAAACACACGCAAATGAAAGGTTACAATGCAGTAATAACCAAATCAACTAATTGTGACGACGGTTATCAATTATTAAGTATCCTTCCTGTTTTCCCATTGCCTTAGCGTCCCTAAAATCGCCCTGCCACATTGTTTACCTTTTGGTTCCCATTAAAACCTCTCTAACATGTAGCAAACGGGAAACGCAAACATCTAATATTCCGTTCGCACAAACTCGAACCAGAAAAATTTCTACCCTAACTACATATTATATCGTTTTTAAGCTTTAGCCTGTTCTTTAAGTTTCAATATTTATAACGGGAGCTAATAAAAATAAATCTGTCAACGCGGCCTATAAAACCATCACACTTTAGGTACATGACTAGCTACCAGCTTAGAGGTTTAGTGTCGACAAAGAAATATGAACCGGCCCCGACTAACGTACGTAACACACACAAATATTGTTTTTTTTCAAACGTTATTAAAGTGGCAATTTTCTGCAGCTAGCATAGGAGCCAAAGTGTCAAATTATATCTTAGCAACAATGACAGCAAAAATCATTTGCAGCCACGGCGGCAAATATTAAGGAAACTTGATTAAAATTATGAAGTTTTATTAACGTTATTAAAAGTTAAATTAAAAGTACAATTATTGATACTAGCGTTTTGAAAGTTAAAGCCGCTGCTTGTGCCAGGCATGTTTGGGATATCTCCAGCCGAAGCTTCTATGGTATAGGTCTCATTCTGGTTTGTTGTGGTAATTTCAATGCTTGGACTAGGTGAGACATTTTTGACATCGTCAGAAGCAGTGGCAATAGATGTACATGATGAAAATATCTTCCTCGCTGTGTGGTTTTTGTTTGCCATAGACTCTTCAATATAGCCCTCAGCTACTGTACCAGATTTCCATCCGCCATGCCTCTTTAAACATGTTAGATCAGCACCTCCGTTTACCAGCAGTGTCGCGGAGGTTCGCCTCAAGCAGTGTCCCGTATATAAATTTGTATTGGGCAATTTCAATTAATTTCGCTACTTTTTTTGGGACACTACCAATCTTGTGAATTCCCATCACCGCTTTCCGGCATTTTCCGTTTCCGTATTTTACAAAGAATCGTGAATCCTTCATCTCTTTTGGACGCAAAGAAGCATATTTTCTGTAGATTTGAAGAAACTTCTCGTTCACAATTGTAAAGGATCGGCTCTTATATGTTTTAGAATATGGAATTTTGATGTGCAACAAAGTCTTCATATCTTCAATGTCTTGAATTTTCATATTTACGAGTTCATCACAGCGACATGCTCCTGATACACCGACTACCAACACAACCTACAAAAAGGGATTACTTTAATATTACCTATATTAATACTGTCAGAATAACTTACCTTGATTGCCAAATAAATTTCATCTGGAGCATCAGACAAGAAACGCTCAATTTCCTCCTTTGTTAGAACTTGCGATTTTTTAGGAAAATAGCCCTCATTTTGTTTTTTTTTAAGTAAGCACGTAGTTTCATAAATCTTCCGATATCCACTCCATGCTTAATATTTAAAAGCGATTTGATCATGGAGTAGTGTGACCACATGGTCGAACTCTTCATCTTGACCTCAGTTGACAAATAAGAAAAATATGCCAATAGCACGTTTTCAGAGTAGTTCTTTACATTTTTCTCACTACACCATCGCATGAATTTTTCATAACTGTTGTGGTACAGTTTCCTGGACTTCGTCGGTAGCAAATTATTTACAACTTCTGAAGTGGCCTCAGCCACTTCAGGGGGCGTGCATTCGATGTCTGACATGGCGAAAACTGCAAAATAATTAGTTCCAATGGGAAATATTTTTAAAATATTCGGTAAAACTTACAAAATGCAGCCAGGTTTTGTGACACATCAAATCATAGACAAGGGCTTTATCTATGCATCAAATTATTTTTCTGGTTGTTTACATTTCGTCACTAGAGAAACCTTTCCCAGAGCAAACTAAAACAATCACTAAAGCACGTTACGCAAATTTAAAATTACTCAAACTTTTAATTAGTGCTAGATTCTTTGTCGACGTTTAAAAAAATAGCATATGTTATTTGAACCTATCTGCCTCGCAAGCTCGGCAGTTAAACTCCAGCCTTGCTACATAAAAGTTCACTCTTAAAACTATAAATGCAAAATACTTCCATATGTAAGGCTATAACTTATTTGGATAATCAATAATTTATCAAGAGCTATATGCCTGTAAACCGATAAGCTATGAATATAATTGGTAATGAGTGTTATCTGTGTTCGAGTTCCTTAGTCAGAATGTGTTTGTAACTTTCTAATGCACTAAGAATAGAAGTTGATACACAACGGAGTCATGACGTGGAAACTATTCTGTTTATCAACTTTACCAAAGCATTACCCGGCTTTTCCACGTACCTAACTACCCCTCTTCACGCTGATTTAACAAATTATGATTACGTAGCTAGAAAGCAGATATGCTACACTATTAATTCCGCTCCCCCAAACGGCCCTTTGAATATATTGTAACTTCCTGAGTTAGCGCTCGACCTCGTCCTGGCTGCTGAAAGCGACGTACAAAGGTGCGCGACGCTCCTTAAGACAAGCGTCGTTCCAGGTAGGAAAGACACAAATCTTATAGGGCCTCCCGTTCACTTTCCTACTCCATTGTGCTGGCCCAATTAGCTTGGTATTTATGAGTCTCTTACACGCTGAGCTCCTCTCTTGGGATGACGTTCCAGATGTCCTTCCTGCCCTCGGAGTTACAGGCGCGAATACGATGTAAATGAATGCCGCAGAATTGCACACTTTTCTTTGTTACTGATGATAATTTATTTTGGCCGGATTCGGCTACCAGATTGGTTTTCAACGAATGGAAGTTAGAGCTATCATCATGGAGAAAGATGCGACTTCGTGCATTCACGATTATAATTTAAAAAACTGAGTCTTACGATGGGGAACGCTCCTTTGTCGGGATTTTGAAAATTAATGTATTATACTAAAAGAGGTTTGTAATATAAACGTTTTATGTCGATTAAAGCTTTAGAATTTTTTTGTATAAAAATTAAAAACACTTAAGAGGGGCATTTACTTGAAGCGATCGGGCAGAAATGTAAACTATGCAACCCATATTACTAGCGGGACATGGAACGTAAGAGGGTAGCCGATAGGTTGAAATCACGCAAAGATCGTATATACGAGCAACAGACGGGCTAAACTAATATTCGGAAAATTGCTGACTGTAATGTGTGCATAAAAAAGTAAGCATGATATTAGTAACTTACTATGATATTATACCAGGTTATTCAAAATATGGAATAACCCATTTATTTCTGTAAATATGAACATTTCATTCTAACTGCATGTCGACTATGATTTCTGGAGGAACTTTTATAATAATTTTCCTTCCGCCTCCCCATTGCATCGGTAGACAGTAAATTAATGTGAAAGAGGTTTTAACATTATGTCACGTGTATTTAGACATACAATCTTAGAAATTCAGTCATATCGAAATAGATCGTATACCGCTCGATCATTCCCGACAGGTTTGTATCTTAGCCTCACTGTTCACTGGATACCACGCGACGGACCTGGTGGGGATGGGCATTCGCATTTCGCTCTCGTGACGGAAGGGTTTGCGGTTTTAGATTTTTTGAATGTTTTTACTCATTTATCGTGCTCATGTTTTGGTAGTGTACAAAGAAATATGTAGCTACAACGTGGAGTTCGAATTTTTCGTTTATGTGCCTTAGCTTTCGAGAAATAGCTCGCCAAAAATACGCATTTTTAAGCAAAATATAACAACAAATATTTACATTAGCCTACCAAATTCAGAAAAAACTCGAACTCTACGTTGTAGCTACATCTTTTGTCATAACCATGTCGAAATTTCACTTCGAAAAAGTTTCGAATAACTCGGTAAAATGTAAAACGGCAGGTGCTTAAAATGACCCGTTTCGCTCTAGGTAAATGCCCCTCTTAAAAGAGTGAACAGAATTTAATATTGGCAGGCAAAACCGAGAACGTAGCAAGGTGGCAAGCTGCAAGAGACGCATTAGTCAGCTGTTAAGAATGTAAATGTTCTGTGTGTTGAATTTAACTTTTACGTTTCTCGTAATTGTTAAAAATGAATACAGAGGCATCCGTTTCGCAAAAGCGCACACACAGCTGACAGAAGTAACAGCTGTCACCCGGTCAGGTATACAATTGACAATTTGTGAACATTTTCACCACCTTCACCGAAAATTCCAGCACTTATGACTTCACGGCGATCGTTCAACGTCAACGAGCATGATATTACAGAAAGTTGCGGTCACGAACTTGATGGTTTTATAAAGATTTTCTAACAATTTACGGTCTACTTTTATTACAAAGGTAAGAAATAACAATAATTATTGGTATAGTAGGCTTGTCGCAGCCTCTACAGTCTACATCCTTGCACTGATACACTGTGGAAGCTTTGTGTACCTACTGCAACTGAAAACTAACGTTACTACCATTTAGTTTGTGAATATTACCATTGTGACAGGCTAAAAACATCTTTAAGTCCATCATAGTAAAATTATTTAACAGGCTTACTGCAGCCACCACATCACAAATATGATACATAACCTAAAAGTTATACGAAACCGTGTCACCCCACAGCTCCGAAATGTGAGCTTTCTGCAACCTTAAAGTTGCTTATCTTATACAAAACACTACAGAATATGTTGAAAATACACACTCCCATGCGTTTTCTCATACTAAAATACACGAAATTATTCAACAATCGACAGATGACAAGTACACGTCAAAACAATAGTTGTGGTCACTTCCTAAGAGGCGGCAAACTTGATTTAATCGATAATTTCCAATCGCCCTGGATGAATCAATCATTTGTGATTGAAGCCCTGTATTAACTTCTATTATGGTATGCAGTTGATTCATGCTGTTAATAAAAAATAGGCGGGTATACCATTGTGATAAACGTCATTCTAGGAACATAAATTTTGGTGCAAATTTTACTTCCACATCCAACAAATGGGAAGTATTGTATCGCGAAAAAAATTTTCAAAAATTTTTATTTGCTCATTCGCTTTAAAATGGTCGAAAACGCAAAAAACAAAATTTGAGCAAAAAAATTACTTGTCTGTGTGTCTGTGGTATTGCTTGTGGACACGATAACTTTCGAAAGACTTAATATATGAACTTGAAATTTGGCAGACGTATAAATCTCAACTACCCAAAGCGACCTATTGTTTGTGGGGTAAGTAGGGAATCGGGAAGGGGGCGAAATTAAGGGGTAACTACCCTTTTTGAAAATTTTTATTTTTTATATTTTTTTCGTTTTAGTATGTGATTAGTAGTATAACTGCGAGTATTATTAGTTCTTATAAATTTTTGGTAGAGCAAACTGTTTAGACGATATTAGCAAAAAAGCTTCACTTAAAGAAAACGGTTTTTCTTAAATATCTCCGAATATATTTAATATATTCAAAAAATGAAAATGCCATCAGATAGGAAATAAAATTTCTCACAAAAAGTGTCTTAGAAAATTTATCCAAAATTTTGACATTTTCGAAATAATTACAAAAAACCTATTTTGGACCCTGCACGTACGATTTTTTTTAAATTTTGGTATTATATAGAAAATCACATTTCTGATCAGAAAGCGCTCTTGTAATTTTTTTGTTAAGTTGATAATCATCGAGTTATTTGGAAAGAAACTATTTTAAATTTTATATATTGTTGCTAATGTCATGAGGACGGTTTGTCTTAGAAAAAAATGTGTAGAGAGAACAAAATGCTCAAAAATTGATTACTAATCGTATAGTATAAAAAATAAAAACGTAAATGTCATTTTGACAATTGAATGTGTAAGTATTGATTCAATTTGCAGCGGTTTTTTATATAAAATGTAAAGCCAATGCGGCTCCATGAGACCTTATAAAATGCACACAAAACTTCCAGGCAATTTTTTGAAACTCTCTAAATACTTCTGAAGACCTTACTAATTGTAAACTGCACTTTTTATTATATGACGCCACTTCCTGGATCAATAAACTTGTTTATTATTTTTGAGATTAGATTCTTTTCGGTCGTATATTTTTCGTTATTCCCTACTCCACGATTCTTTTCAAGGTATACAACAATGTTCGTTTGCCAGCTCGATTCTTCTAAAATGAATTTAATATAAAAACTCCAAAGTCCTATTAATAACTTAATAGCAAATAGTAAAAAATTATGCTAGTTATTGTATGTAACGTTATTTGTAAGAGCTGGGAAAAAAGCTGTAATTCGGTAGGTACGGTGAATGTGCACAATCTAATAAATACATGAAGGTCCTATAAAGAACGCAATTACTAATTAGAAGTATAGACGAACAGTTCTATACTAATAAAATATGAAAACGAATAATATGTTCTATTAATTCTAAAATTGTGTTAATTTAACAAAACCAGTAAATATATTGAAGCTGAAAACTTTTTCTCGTCGAACAGGAATGTGGGCTTTCGCGGCCAGAGTTAGATTGAGATCTTAGTCTTTTTGGGTTAGACCGCGTCTGATTTCGGAATAAGGTTCCTCCTTGGCATTTGGTTCAGTTCGGACGTGTTTCTTGCATTAGGTTTGTACCATATTCCGTACTCCTTATTCCTGTCCGGATGATGTCCCTTACAAGTGCGGACGAAACATCGATCTTATTCCGAAATCAGACGCGGTCTAACGCAAAAAGACTAAGATCTCAACTTGCATAGCCATTTGTGTCGGAATGTTTTATTGTGATCAAATGTACAAAGCGGAGTCAAGAGCATTTAGCTATTCAAACTTCTGAAAATTATCTACTTTATAGTACTTTCGTAATTTGTCACGGTTGTGGGAGTTTTCGAATATTTCCTAGTCCTCGCAGATTGATTATAAATGATTGAGCGATCGCTCAATTTCCTCGCGCAATTAAGTAGGGAATTAGTTACGATTTGGCATCCCTGTGGTGCTGTTTTGCTAGTTTTTCTACATTAATACGGGAAAATTAAAATTAAAGAAATTAGCGGTAGAATCTGTTGTTTTGTCGTGTAGTATCCTAACTCCAGATTCGAGAGATATTGATCTCGAATAACTTCCGGTTAGCTTCAAGCAGATTTTTTTATATTGGATCGTTAAATTATAATAAACGTACTGTTCATGATCCAGCTCAGAAAACAACAGAGTCATAACGCCTTATCACGAAATTTGAAGTTCATATCGTTTTGGTCAGTTCGCCATAGTTAAAGTGGTATTGGGCAAAGACCGTGAGTACGTGATTTAATGCAAAATGTGAAGTTGTGTAGAATATATAGATTAGGGTATTCCTTTTGTTGTAATTCATATTTCGGGCCAGTCAGTTTTGGAAAATCAGGTTAGTCGGGCATTAGTTCAAATAACATCACTGATTTTACTGTTTCTAAAGAGTAATTTGGTTAAGTTTATGGTAATAAGTGAATTATAAAGAATTGAGTAGGATCATCGTAGTTTCTAGTTATAGATTGTTTTTGGCGAGCTAGGCGTGTATTCTCCCTTCTTTTGTATTATACCAAGTAAAAGGATGTTAGGCATATTTGTTTTCATGATTTGATTGATTCTGGTTCAGATTTATTCAACTTTTATACATTAACTGTTAAATACATTCTTATTGCGTAAAATAGTTTATCGTGGAGGTTCGGTGAGTGCATTCGACGAAAGGTAAATTAGTTTATAAAGTATTATTGTTATTATTATAGTTTTGATTACTAGGAAGTGGTTTCCACGCCATCTCGCTAAATTAGTTAACATCCCCTAGCAAGTTGATGTCGACCAACAACAGTAATATGTATAAAAAGGAACTTGTATGCGGCAATCAGAACTTGCAGTTCAAAAGTGATAAATATGGTCGCTGTCAACTTTTATTTGTAAGAAGGAATAAAAGGATTGTCAAACACGATATCTTCAGTGAACTGATATTAACTTAAAATGCATGTCTATGCTGTGCTTCTACACCTCAACCAACTGCAGATAGTACTATTTCGCTATCATTACAGCTCATCAGTGCAGTTTAGGTCTAGTGTAGACAACACGGCATAGAACTGGTTTTGCTTATATACCAAAGCAATGGTATGATGAAAGTAAGAATTTAGGATGGCAATGCCATCCGTCAGCATTACACTGACATGATGACAAAGCCACCTAGCTGCCAAAACGGGTACTACTTCCTAAAGGAAGTGACCTGTAGCCTGACAAATTGGCATGCAACTGCATACTTCAATTTGACAGCAGGCCCCCACGGCACTTTTTGCTGACGGGCAAGAACCAACATACATTAAAATGCATGTCTATGTTGTGCTGTCTACACCTCAACCAACTGCAGATAGTACTATTTCGCTGTCATTACAGCTCATCAGTGCAGTTTAGGTCTAGTGTAGACAACACGGCATAGAACTGGTTTTGCTTATATACCAAAGCAATGGTATGATGAAAGTAAGAATTTAGGATGGCAATGCCATCTGTCAGCATTACACTGACATGATGACAGATGGCATTGCTATCCTAAATTCTTACTTTGATATTAACTTGTCGTGGGTTACCTAAAAATCAATTTCTATTCAAAATAATACTTTAGCTCACCTGAATTACATTTCGGTTTAAAGGCTTACATGGTATTACTTATAACTGATGTATAACATGTAACATATATCACTCTCATTATCGCTGACTTTTATATTTCGATTTGCTTGATAGGACCGGCGGTGCTGTTACGAGCTCCCCTTCACCCTTGAATTTTGACTGCGTATCCTTCTGAAGTATAAAATCAACCCTTTAAAAATGTTCTAGAAGTAGCTGTCGGCTAAACATAAACATTTTCGCCCTTGGACGAACATATTGTAATTTCGTTAGCCTCATTCAACATATATATATTATTATTTTCTAAATATACGCCTGTTGATTATATTATATATCATCTATCTCTAATAGAAGAAATTCCTTGCATAGTGAAGATTATATTTCAAACTATGACAACGCTAAAGAAAATATTTAATATCTAACGGAAAAATTTCCAAATTTGTCACGAGTAACCAACAGATTCGGAAAGCCCAGCTTTTTTTGCCTTGCGTAAGGAGAAGTTATGGCGATGTAGTAAGTTGTAGTATGTATGTTTCAGGAGATTCCTAAAGAGCTGTGTTATTTGTATAACATGTACTAGTCGATCACGCATATAAAATTAAAATAGATTCTGTAATTTGCGGAACAGCAAAAACCTACAAGTCTCATGAGAAATGTCCACAAAATTTTACTAAAAACCTAACTAGCGTGTTGCGGTATATACAAATGATGGCATATGAACACATGACGCGGCTAACTGTAGCCTATGTAGTTCGCCCTGTTATATTATCAAGTATCATCATGCACTCTTTGAATACTTGCAGACTAACACACACCAAACATAGTTTCCGTATCTATTTTTACGTATTCTCTTGGGTTTTGAAGTGGTTTTATTAATAAGAATTAATAGACAATAACTTAACAGCGAATTAGTTTGATGCCCATTTCGTGTTACTTTATACTAGAAAGTAAAATGGGCTAAATAATATCAACTTATTAATAAGGTCGATGCAGTTTGACTGTGTAAAGTTGAATCTTTTAAAAGATACACTAACTAACTGAATATGCACTTCGAGGAATGAATCAGTTTACAATATTTAAAACGCATCAAATATTAAATTGATTACAACTTCCACCAGCTCCCGGTAAAATCTAAAAAATATCTAAAAGCCTGTGTCACAATATGAGAAAGGTTTAATTGTTTTGGTGATTTTGTGGAAAATAAGTAACACATCTCCAGATGACATATAAAGGGTCACTTACGACTACAAATGCTTTATATGAATTACTTGTGACTTGGGAAATTTGCACAAGCACTCCCAACTCTACACTAACAAAATCCAGTGCTAGTGCTTAGAGTAGGAACAGCCGTAACCAATTTGACCGCGTTAGATGACATCGCTCCAAACTGTTGTTTAGTTTCGGAGACAATTAAACCTCTGTTGCGGACATTACAGCTAACTGAAATTTCAGATCAAACCACACATGGTAATGAGCCAGCCATAAAGAGATTGGACCTACTAACTAGCGCTGCTCGAGTAACCGTTTCCTGTGGCAAAACCGCCGTAATATCAATAAAGATAATAACCAGACTGCGGAGTCTATTCCATTCCATCTCATTGAAAACAGGCTCTCGCTATTTGTAAACTGCAGCTTGCGTATCAGCTCAGACTGAATAACATTCAGTCAATTTAGTGCATTGCACCCCCAGGGCTATATACGTACAAAAATAGCTGAAGGCATAAATGGTTCGTTTTAAATCGAAATAAGTGTGTATGTCTGGATACGCTATTGTAGCAAAATGTCCCCGCTATCGTGTTTATACATATGCGCATATGTTTCACTAAGTGCAATTGAAGTGCTCCTAACCTTTAAAGTCTTATTTTTACATTCTTAATATATCTAATATATACACATAAATACATTTCGTATTTCGGGTCCTGACGAACCGCTGAAGTTTGAAATTCCACTTTTATCATTGAAAACGTTTAAGGAATAAAATCAAAAAAGGTTAAAATATATAACAAATACTCGGTTGCAATCACTAGCCACATTTTGGTGTCGCTTTGTAGGTAGAGATTTGCTTTATCCGATACAGGTAGTTTTGAGTTTTAAAGTCAATTTTCAGACTATTATAGGCACAATAAGTGTCACAATAAACCACGAAGTCGTGATAGTTGCATCATGATGTGATTGCCTGTAAGTTTTCTTTTTTATGGGTTCTAAGAGAGCTGCGCCAGATAAATACGACAAGACGAAGACTTGCATCAGATATTTTTCAGCAAATGGTCAAATTAGTCTTAAAAATAGTAGTGAGGCTAAAAGAATTTAGCATAGAGCTAAAAGTTAGTACGAATATTGGGAACACCATTATAAATGAATGCTGAAAAGTCCCTATCGACCCCGTACGTCGAAAAAATTTTGTTCCAAGTCAAAAGCCTCAAAAATGGGTTTTTCGCGGTTTTCAGCAAAACGGTGAGTTTTATCATAAAATTAGGTCACACAAAAATTGTAGATCAATGTGATGAATTTTTAAAAAAAGAGTAACTCATTTTCCTCCAATGGAATTCGCTTTCTTCTTTCAATGTACGGAGCTCCTAAAAAAACTACCTGCTTAGATAAGTTTCGATACGCATGTTGTGTTAAAAATATTCGTAATAAAAAACGAGTGCAATTAGCTTGACTTCCTCCAACCTTTGTTTCTGCTCATCAATATCTTTTCGGGTATATTATCAAGTTCAAGTGTGGCTTGGTTATCAACTAGATCTGGAGTGGACGGGGTTGGAAGTTGATCGACAAAAGTCCTCAACAGTATTTTTTGCAACTGTAATAAGAAATGTAGTGCTAAATGATGCTGCAGAAAATTGGATTGTTTTGTTCTCTTGCATGTACTAGCTGTTAAGGCCAGTCATGCTCCAATGTTGAATCACCAGCAAAACAGGATTCGTATGATACCAACGGGGAGACATGTGATGAATAACTATTGGGGCAATTTACTTGCACCCACCAAAAAAAAACAAGAAGAAGAGGATCCAGACGTATCTAACGGATTACTTTAACAAGTTTTTTTTTAATTATATACCACTTTCATCATTCCCAATACTATTATTTTTTTATTATTCAATAGTTTTAAATTAAACATGGTCACACCAGACCGTGGAATGCGCTTACCCAGGAAGCCACTAAAAAAATATGAAGATTACAACTTTTAGAATCGTTATATCTCAGAAAAGATGTTGATACATCTTTTATAGATAATTATACGACCTACAATTTTTGTCTACCCTAATTTTATGATAAAACTTACCGTTTTGCTGCAAAACGCGAAAAAACTTTTTTTGCGACCTTTGAAATTGAATAAAATTTTTTCCACATATAGAATAGATTGGGACTTTTCAGCATTCATTTATAATGGTGTTCCGAACATTCATACCAATTTTTAGCTCCATGCTAATTTTTGTACCCTTGCATGTCTAAATTGACTGGACTAGCAGGCGTCCTGGTGTTTCGAGTCCAAGAAAGACCAGTAAACAGCTGCTACCTTCACACAAGGTACGTGTTCTGCATATCTTAGCTAAAGCGTCGATGTTTAGACGGTGCCTGTACCATTTTTATAATTTCAGTTATCTCTCGCCTACCAATGGAGATTGATACTCTGAAGCCCGCAACCTCTAATTGCGAGATGCTTTTTTGAGGCTATTGATTTTCTTTTGACCCCACAAACGCGGGAAAAACCGCTGTAACTTCTTGTGTTATTTCCCCTAGGGACTGTAATTTTTAGAAACCATTTATTGAAATGTGTACGGCCAATTTCATAATTTTGTCAAAACAAACTGGATTTTTTATATTAGTTGTATCTTTAATGATAGTGACCTGATCAACCAACGATTATTTTAGATTAATTAAAATTTAGGCAGTTATTAGGCTTTATAAGTGTAGTGTATTCTGAAATCATGCATGGCAATAATTTGTTTTTTGAATCACACTTTTAGTCAAAAAGAAAGCAGGAAATATTAAACCTTGAACTAATATTGAACTCGTAACAAGTAGAGGTGGATCATTCCTTATAATCGGGCATTGTAACATTTTTTTCTGTCGACACGAAATGAAAATTTTCACGGTGATTGCTTTTAACCGTTGCACAGATTTTTTTATGCTGTTATGTTTACTATTCATGCTTAGGTTATCATATTTACCTTCCAGTTAAGAACTGTCCTTTAAAATACACAAATGAATATATAGCGTAAAGTCAAGAACTTTTTAATACTTTGAATTTGCGATACATTATATCAATCGGCAAGTTTTCTTAAGCCGGAAAAATTGTAATATCACAGTTTATGTTTTGTTTAATTTTATATAAATTTATAAATTGAGATATCTCCATTTTTAAGTACCTAACAGCCCTAGTAATGATAGTATTGTTTTCTACTGTAGCCTTTTTAGGTTTAGGCTAAATATTTTAGTGGCCCATTTCACGTTTCAATAATTAACTGAACATCCAGATTGTATTTTAATAAATTTATTCATAAAACACTGGGCTTATACTCTCCTATGCGTGATCGATACATCACAAAACAACATTAATAGTTTTTGCTTGAATAGTTAACGCGGAATGTGTATGTCAGTCTAATTCGGAGGAAATTGGAACATTTAGGCCGCAGAACACGAGGAAATTAAACACTTTCTATGAATATATTTTCCATTTTCTACCCAATAATAGAATTTGCAGAACACCAAATATGTTCGAACACATGCACATGTATAAATTCTCATTGTCTGTACTATCAGAAATAAAAATGTATTGCTTATAATCTGCATACACTAAATATATATATACATACAATTTCTGGCACTTTTGGCCTCTATGCAAGTTTTACTGCAAGACCCAATTTCTTTTATACATTATTTAGTTATGAGTAAATAATTTATTTGCCGTACCTTATGAATTTCACGTTGGGTAACGAAATTTCCAGATAAGGGACAAACATTTGTTTGCGATTGTGCTGTTTTGACACAGGAGCTGCTGCAAAAAGAGGAAAGAAAATTAATATTTTCATTGTAAAAGTATTTCATCCGTCGACTTAATAGTTTTATCTCTGCTTTCTAAACCAGCTGCCACTAAACCCAAAAAAGGTGTCATAACTTCCTAAATACACTACATATTGTAAAAAAGCCCGTCTAAGCTTACTGCCAGCGGTTCTTAAATAAACTAAACAAATTAATTTATCTTTTATGCAATTTATCCAGTAATTGTAAAAGATTTGTTTCCAGGATTACTGTAAAGGAAGTTTTCCTTTAACTTGGTCAATATTTCCCAAAATTCGTTGCAAGGGACACCTGGCATAATAGTCAAGGAAATCGCCCTTATTTTTAATGAACTCCAACTAGCTGCCTTTGTGGCCTTTATAAAATATATTTAAATAGCACTCGTACATTTAAGTGTAAAATGAGATAGCGAAAGTGGGGCAATTTAGAGGCTGTTTACTAGAGTTTCGTATTTATATAGCTTGCTGCTCGCTTTTATATTACTCCTGGGATACTCCGCATAAACAACTTTTAATGAGTCTGCTCTAGGTGTAGTGCGCAATACTCACCGTCTTACAGATAGCTTTATGGCTTTTCAGTTCTCTAAACATAATTGGAAGCACGTCATGAACAAACAACACAGGAGCACGTAACTTAAACTCAAAAATGCTATAAAGTGAGTAGTTTAAAAGTTGCCAAACGACCATCTCTGGGACTCGAAAACTTTTAATGTGAGTGTAGCTAACGTCTCGTCACGGCTTTGTGCCTCCAATGCACAGGTTTGTTTACTTGTTTAGGTTTTCTCGGCGCCTTTCTTTCTCCAACTTTGAATGGTTGCGGGACAAATGGGGCGCTAGTATAATTCATTTCCTAGGCACGCTAAACTTTGAAGTGTAATTTGTTTCTGAAGACGCTCCGTGTTTTCCCTGCCTGTCTTTTTGCGCTCACTGGCACCTCTCGCGTTCCACACGTAAATTCGGCTCTGGGATGTAACCTCTTAGGTGTCAGCAGATATTGTGAAGGATCGGTAGCTGACTGGAGCGTCGAGAGAGAAGATTAGGTTTGGTCTAGAAATGGTGGGGAATGGTTGATATATATCCTGCAAAAGGGAAACACTGCAGTCATTTATTCTGTTGCAGTTAAACTTGAATGGAACAAGACCTAGAATTAACGAATTCCTTCTCATAACAAACAAATTAAGTTTTCCCAACGTCGTTTTTGTTTTTGTTAGGCTCAACTAACCGATTATAGCGAATAATGCACTTTAACAGACATCTACAAGCCAGCAAGTCATGGCTCCTTCTGAATTTTAATAGCCACTTTTTACAAGATTACTTTTTCATATTACTGCGATTGGCTTACATCAGTTTTACTTATTAGAACGCTCTTACGAAAACATGCATATATATTTAAGAATTAGTGAATAAAATGGTAAACAAATTAAAAGAATATTGAACAGAACCAAGTTAAACCGCAAAACGATATATTCTTAATAGAATAAAATGACCCGTAATTAACAATTTACACTTATACTGGGGTCACACATGATTAACTTCGCGGAACTGGGCATTCTCACAGTTTTTGAAAATGGCGCTAAAAGCAGGCAAATATTGTCTTAAATGCATATCTCGTACTTAAAACGTTTTTTATTTGATTTAGTTACTGAAAAAATTAACGCTACTTTCAAAACAGAAAAATTCCCGCGTAAAACAGCCTCTTGCGGTTATCTAGCCGTGTGAGGTAATTTAGCATGTGACAGTTTCGACAATGATATTTTCATTATTAATATAGATTATAATTAGTCCTAACAGTTTCAAGATAAAAACTAAACCAACTTGTTAAAAATAAATGCAAAAGACACAGTTATGGTTATATAACTGTCAAAAATGAAAGATTATACGACTTTATGCGTCTCATCCATTTTCGAAACTGATTTAGAATGTTTGAACTTAGACGTCTTTAAATGAACGTTACTTAACAAGTACGTAAGTATAATAAACCATGCCAGCGATACTAGACTTATTTATTTATGAAATGCTTTGTATAGTTTTGTAGTGGATGTGATTTTATTGTATATGGCGTACTTCCTATGACCTATGACTTGTATGAAAGGCCTGAAAGGGATCATGTACTCGCTTTTACAGTCTATTATTAAATATATCAGAATAAGAATGTATAAGAAATTATTCAAAATTTTATTTATTCTAACTAATCTACTATTAAGGAGTTGATATAAAGCTAACCACCGTAACTCAAGAGTCATAAACCATCTCAGTAGCCTCACTATAAGCCACACAATCGGATGGGGGGAGGGGGGGGGGAGAATTCAGAAAAGCGCGCTGAATGTAGAACGATGGTAGCCTAATAGATGCACCGATCCATCAGTCGGATTCATCCGCTTTTGAATAATTTTTTCATTTAATAAAATAGGTGAAAAAGTTTCTTGGATTCGTTAGAATACGCAAGAAGAAGTGCAAATTTTCGTGAATTTAACGAGTTTAGTAGAGAGGGATCAGCGGGTTCGCGACAGGGCGGATAGAGTTACTAGAACGAGCAAGAACTTAAACATGGAAGTGCGTTGTTATAGGACGTATTCCAGAAAAATGCAGGTACAGGTCCCGGAGTTGTATTAAAGTTTTGGCTCTAACTGACCGTTCCACTCCTACGAGTACGGTTTCAGATCAGTGGTTTCTACAGGGGAGACCTATTAGGCCAGCGACCCATTTACCACCCACTAAGGAAGACGTTTTATCTTGTTTTGAACAGTGTGGTCAACAAAACGAGCACAATCGAACGAGGTGTGGCATGCTGTTGCCTTTAGCGACGAATCCGGGCGCGGATGATGGTGATGTGAGATAGTGACGTGGAGAAAGATCCTCAGTTTTGTTCGAACACCCACTGCACCGTCCGAACGATGGTTTGCATGTGGGGTAGGGGGGGAGGCTGTTGCTCAAGGCAGCAGATCGATTTTAATTGTCATGAGGTTATGACTGTCCATAATTATGTCCAGGAAGTAATAACGGAAGTAATTGACCATACATCGGTATATTTGCTCAATCAACTTTTTCAACAAATCAATGTACGACCATATTATGTAGCCAGACTTAGTTAGTACATGTTGTATGCGACGATTCTGCTTTATGAATAGGATCTAAAATTTGTTGATTTAGTTGAATGTTCTGGAAGGACTAGTGAGCGTAGAACATAAAATACTTTTTGGCCAGGTTTACTGCATTTGTTGGCAGGCCCACTCAGCGCATCATGCTCGATGGTCAGTACAATCAAGACAGTTACAGGTACGTACAGAACATCATAGATAAACAAACAGACGCGCTTGAGCGCTTTGTATACAAAATTAATAAATAGACAACGTACTAATGTACTACATAGGCTGCAATACACGTCTGGAACATTATGGGTAGATATTGTATGTGGTGCTGGATTTGATGGGGCATCTGGAGCTGGGTGGTCTTTTTAATATAGCTACTAATCTTTCTTTGTTATATCTTCAACTGCACTGGGATGACCGCAGTCCTGACGTTCTTTTATAACACTACATGTTTTTAGGTTTTATTCTGTTTAGGATTTTATTGCTGATGCCTTTGCATTTATACTCTTGCATGTAATCGTTTTTTGATGTTCTATTACCGATTTATGGTGAAGTAGTCAAGAACGCCAGATTGGTTCTGTACAGTTTATATTTTGAGCGCTACATTGTTGTATATCACTGTTGGTTACATAGATTTTTTACGAACTGATAAGCAAATAGTTATCGACTATATATCTAGCTAACTATCCTTAATTACACTGCCTATTTATAGTTATAGGCGGWCAGTGTCGATATACGTCAACTGACYCGTTTATTWTTGCTCTGTAAAGGTGAACTCGAATGTTTTATGTTTATGCTAGCAAGTATCCCGACATTGCTACATATGCTAATGCCACTTATTTGTTCATTCCTGTTGATGCGCTATGTAGGCAACTCCAGAGGATGCGATGCATCTTCTCGTTTTTGCTGGAAACTTGTTGGAGTGTCCTGCTAACGTCCTCCACTGCATGTGACCTTGCAACTCATGCAGTTGTATTCGTCGCCTTTGTTTAGTCTGCCTGGGAGAGCTAATCTTTCTTATCCACTGTCGTTTTTTAGTGCTATTTAAGATTTAGTTGCCATGCCGTTGAGGATTTGTGCCGTCTGTGATGCTGTGCCTGTTGGCGCTTCTGGAGTCTGCTGGTTTCCTCCTTGTGGAGCCTAATAGCGTGGTCCAGTGAGTGGTGTGTGTGTTGACGCGTTTGTGCATAATGTGGATGCTGCTGACGGCTGCTGCGAGAAAGCAGTGAGTTGGGACAGAAGCCTATCGTACTGTCGTCGGAACCATCGGTTACGAGGAGGCAGTGAATTTGAACAGGAGCCGTGGACCGAGGCTGTATATTTGTTGCTGTGGCGCTGTTCTAGCAGCGGAGATCACTTTGGCTAGTTACTTGGGATCCATGGTGTCATCCCTTACCGAGAGCTGCAGGAGGTGGGCTTTGAATTCTGTGGGCACTGGTACCTTGCTGGGCCATGTCGGTTGGCGATGGATATGCGGCTGTTGCTCGTTGCTACTTCGATCGCGGGTGTTCAGTAGTTTTCTAGGGTGGTTGCTGTGCGTTCCTGACTACAGAAATGACTCCGGAATGGCACACTGGGTACTTACCAGTCGTGTCTGGTCTGGTGTCTTCATTTCGAGTCGGTAGTCATCAGATGAAGTGCCATTCCCATGATGGGGTAGACGGGGTAGCCAGGAACGCCAGATGGGTTGTGTACACTTTATACAGGGTTTCTATAAATAATTTATGCAACGCGGGCGGCGTTGATTTCTGAATTTTTTACAATAATTATTGGTATAGTAGGCTTGTGGCAACTTGTACAGTCCATCATAGTTCAATTATATTACAAGGTTACTGTAGCTACAATCTCATAAATACGATACCTAAAAGTTATAGGAAACCATGTCATCTCACAGCTCCGAAATGTGGGCTTTCTGTAACCTTAAAGTTGATCAACCCACAAAACACTACAGAATATGTTGAAAATACACACTCGCTCGCGTTTTCTCATATTAAAGTACATATATCAAATAATTTAAAAATCGGCAGATGACAAGTTACGTCAAAGCAATAGTTGTGGTCACTTTTCTGAGAGGCGGAATATTGGTTAAATCGATAATTTCCATAAGCGCCCTGGATGCATGAATCATTTATAGAAACCCTGTATTTTGACCACTACATTGTGTATGACAGTTGGTTACAGAGATTACTTACGAACTGATTAGCAACTAAATATCGACTATCTAGCGACACATTATCAACTAACATATTTTTAATTACACTGCTTATTTATGCAAGTGGTCAATGTCGATGTACGTCAACTGACCCGCTTATTATTTCAATGTAAAGCGGAACTCGAATGTTTTATGTTTATGATAGTAAATATCCCCACCTAACTACGTATTCTTATGCCACTTAATTTTTCGTGGCCATTCATGCGTTATGTCATCATTACAATTTTGTTTACCTCCATTTGCATTTTAAGCATTTCGTCGCAGCTGCATAAACCCAAAAATCAGAAGTTCTGGTGTTTTTTTGCCACAAACTACACTAAATCTTGGCCGGATATTTCGGCAGCTTCAAATATTTATGGCACCAATAAAGAAGTTCCCAATATAATACTTTACAATTTTTTTTGTTTCTAGGTAAGTCCTTATTTCAACTGCAGGCGTACCTACCGCAGAATTGGTAAGCTAATGTGTTGAGTAGTTTTTATTAGCAGTTTTTTTATAAATCCGAGTAACTTGTCTAAATATTTTAACTCTCATTATTTATACATTGTGCATTAATACAAAACTGCTTTGAAACTTATTTCATGATACCTGTTTTGTTTCACAAGCTGTATTCTCTGTGTTTTTAGCACAAAGGTAATATTGAGGACTGAATTAAACACGTTTACAGGCGCCACAAAAGCGGCCCACCCCGACCTCTAGTGCGTCACCCTTACAGACCATTCCCTTTGTCAAAACAACAGCTTTACCGTCCCACATGGTCCCCGATATTCGCAAATGAAATGTAATTCGCGCGGCATAAACGTAAGGTTAATCAATAACGGACTACGTGCAAAGCCGGCGGCCCAATTTTCAATCTCGAGGCAGCAGCCATTATCGGAAAAGATGAGGAACAAAATGTATGTTCCGCTGCGCAAAATTGGGTTTATATTTCAAAAGATATCTGAGGATGGCAACGACCGGCGCGTGTAATTTTAGTTAATGCCTTTTCCGCGAGGAGTAGTGGTTATTTTAAAAAAGAGGTAATTTAAAAAAAAGTAATCCGGTAGAATAATATATCACTTCTAATCAGTTAAGTATGAAAGATCCTAGTTAAATATTCTATTTGCTGTGATTGTGGCTTACTCCACTTAATAACGTTAATGGCTAAAATGTACAGCAAAAATGTAGTATTTAGATATTTTATTTGTGCACTATGTGCTATACCTATCTCATCGTTAAGAATAATGTAAAAATCAATAGAGAAGTTGCCTCGTAATAGAACTCTTCTTCACAGACCGATAGCCTAGGCGCTAAGACAATTAAAATTATTCGCATTCGAATTAAAGCTGATGTACCAGGCATAACAGGGAAAATACCATAGGATTTTATAGGGACATCATAAACCAGTAACCATTCATTTTGAAAGTAAATAAAGACTTCTAAACAGAGACATCCCTCTCAAAAGGTATTATTAATTAAGTAGTAATGAAATAATCACGTATTAATTATTGCTACAGTTTATTTATAACTGTCTGTCTTTCTGTAGTTTGTATAAGAAAAACAAGTTTGCCTTATTTCAAAGAGCTTAATAAAAGGAAAATCATCTACAATTAAATTACATTTTCTCGCTTTAATATGTAGCAAACTATGAACTTTTTTAACATTGCTTCTAGATCACAATACCTTCAAATGTCATACCTGCACCTTTGATGGTATTATATCTTGCTCAAAATGACCACCTATTTTTTTATATTATAACCTATGTACTTAAAGCGACAGAAACGAGATACTTATTTAAGTATTATTATTAAATTATTATAAAACCACATTATACCTTCAATTAGTTGAGGATGTGTCGTTTAAACCCATTGGCGAAGAAATAGTGAAAAGTATACTGGTGGATTGCCTGTGTTCTAAATTATGCATTATATAATTGTGACGCTTTGGAATACTAAGAGATTTGCTCTTAACCAGATAAACATATTATAACGGGTGTTGATTACAAACAAGTACCCTTAGAGTACTTCGAAATTTTAAAACAATTTTTTTGCATGTCTGATTAGTTCATATTGACATACATTCGAAGGTCAAAGCTGTAATTGCGGTGAACCCAGTTCATAACAGATGCGAAACCACACTAAAGTGTAATCAATATTACCTGAACTATTTGAAGCAAACAACTTTAATAATCACTTGCATCTCTCTTCATCAATAATCAATTATAAAACTTTTACTCAATAAAGAAGGTTTCTTTATGACCACAATGTTTGCTCATGACTCTGACCGTACTTGCAACAATAATTCACATTTTCGCAATTAAAATCATTTATTACAAAAACTGCCCATCCTCCTGCTCAATGATTTAACAGTTCGTCTTTGCACAGTACTGATAACGTTATCTTCGAGTAACACCATTGGATATGCACTAAAACTAAAACCATCTGTATTTTATACGGGCCTATAAAAATTTAATTTTTAATGTGTGACCAAAATAAGTCATAAATAATCAATCAATCACCAGAAAACTTTCTTAAAAATAATTGTTACATAAATAGTGTGGGGATTTCGTTTTTGATAACGTTCCGCGTTTAATGTTCCAGAAGACTAAATAAAACTAGAGTTTTAATGTTAATCTTAACGAGAAAACACTCTAGTTTAGACCAATTAGACCAATAATCATTTTTTGCTTACAGTTGCTCAGGTTCCTACTTTTTTCTGAATGGAGAGGTTCTCTCACAATTGCATGAAGATTCTCTGTTGCCCAAATTCTCATATTTTGTGAGTTTGTGTAGTTAGACAGGTGAAACCAAGCTAGGTCCATAAAGAAAGTTTTCTCAAAATCTTCATTGTTGCTTGCAATATTATTCAAAATCATCTACTGGTCGTAATTTTTCAATGGAGTGGACGCAATACAGGTACAATGCAAATCTTTTGTTAGATGTTGACTACATGCTCCAACAGAAAATTCAACTAGTTTTTGGCCCCTAATGGAGTATTTCTTGTGTAGCACGAAATAACTTCTGTTCTTATTCTTGGCGGTCCACTTCCCTGTTTACGCAAACAACTTGAAGTTTCTGGTAATACGTACAACACAGTTCTGTGGAGGATGCTTTTGAATTGTGGCAACGTCCTCCTCCTTTAGGTAGGGCGGAATGAAATATACGAAAACTTCAATTTGAAAGAGACTTTCCAACAGAGAAGCCTCGTGTTCAGGAGTGATCATGATCAGAAATCCAGAAAAGAAAATTTAGGGATAAAAATAATTTTTATGAAGTTTTGAAGATAAAAATATCAATTTCACAGGCGGATCTCAATTCGGCGCGAGATGCGAGCCATTGCTCGGTTAATTGTTTACAAATTCACGTCGATTGCTAGGCAATCAAAAAGACGTAAGAAATAGTCAGGATGTACAGCAAAATACCTCGATCTACTGCGAGTATTTATTCTTAATGAATATCATAGCTGGTAAGTAAAAAATACCCCCAGACAGGAGTTGATCTTGGACTGGTATAATCCTCACTCCCACATTAATTAAGCTTCACCCAGGCAGTTTTTCGCTCGCCGTGTGATAGCTACCGTCACTGATGTTTGAACGGTATTTTCTCCGTAATCCGGTATTTTTAGCCACATAAATCACCTTCGAAAGAAAACAGAAACCTATATAAGCTCAGACTCCACGTATTATATGAAGTGACCCCAGCGATCAATGAATCACAATTCTTCAAGCGACAACTGGCGTTGCGTTTATCTCGGATTCCGATTTCCTTTTACCACTAACAGGAAAACAATGTGAGCATACAGCCCGCCTGGCACAAGTGTCGGAATAATTTATCGCTTTTGGTCAGTACCACGGCGAAATCTTGGCGGGCCTTGTCGATATGTGGCCTTTATAGCACTCGTGCAGCGTTGTGGGTTTCACATAATAGGGTAAAGAGAGGTTGCCCATAAAAATCAATCTTTTTTCAACGTTTTGTTTCTTCACTGGCATTTAATATGTTTATTTATTTTACAATTACAGACTCCTTTTGCTAAAAAGGCTTAACTTAAAAAAATTTTTTAGTACCTCCTGGCCCTTGGTTTAGACCACGGTCCTTAGTTAATAAACCAAGTTCATAATGATCACACGATGACACACGACCATTTCATACGCTCAAGCGGATCTTGAATGGGGTCCTTGCCCTCAATCAAAAATCGTAAGTATAACACATGTCAAGCTTTGTCTAGACCCAATGGATAACGATGCCACCATTAAAAAAAATATTGCAACGATTTAGAGTATTATTATTGCCTTTAAAACTTTCCCTCGCAATTTGAAAATTCCTTGATACGTCATCGGTCCACACGGAGTGGGGAGTATGCTCGACAATGCATTTTACTACTCCACGTTTGAAGTGTTGCCAAGTGCAATATAATTACCGAATAAATCAAATATGGAAACGCCAGACGCTAACCGCTAACGCTTTATTGTTTCTTCACTTTTCTAGGTTAGGTAGTTGTTGTTTGGGCTTTTGTCAAAAAACTTTTTCTAGGCTAGATTAGAATAATGTTGACATGACATGACATCACTAAACGGCACAGTTGGAATGCACCAAAGAAAAATTCTTCAAAATCCTCTCGAAAGAATGATCCTTTACAAATTCCACAAACGAAGTAAAATTACTCGTGTTTTAGAAATTACACACAAATCGGCAACACTGGCTCTGAAACTGACCGCTACGCTCTGACCGAGGGACTGCGACTGCTGGCAAAATTACACAGTCCAACCAGCCATTTGGCGCCGGGGCCCGCTTACGTCACAGATTTGAATTTCAAACTTTGCTATATTTTTTTAAGCCTTAACTGAGCGATTTGGAAAAAATAAAAAAACACCGGTCTATTATTTTTTTGTGTAGATTCATATTCTGCAATAAAAAAAATATGGGCAAGGACCCCATTGTATGGACCAAATGGAGTACCGAAGATTGATAACATTAATGTTTTCTGAGACGCTGTTCTTTTTTCTCGATGTTGACGTGTTGTCGCGTATCTCCATTCGTGCGTCATGAGAAGCGATACGCAACCTTGTGGCAGTAATCAGAACCATTTTCTTGTATGTAGATTGGTTGCCACCATAGTATTTGTTTAGGGCTTGAGGCTCGCTGGTTTTAAGTGCTATTTCTACTGCTATTACATATTATTTTTATTTTTTGTTGTTTTTGTTATAGTTCCTTATTATTTGTTTACTGCTACTACTGCTTGTTCAATTTACCAATATTGAAATTACTAATGGATGCTATTGGAGAACTTTTAGCTACTGTTGTGTTAGTCTTATGAGCTTAGTTTTCATAGTAGTCCAATAGAAAATTTGATAAAGGCTGATTTTGAATCTGGTGTGAAGGAGAACTAGTAAACTGAATAATAACCTTCGTTTTGGGAATTCAGTGACTAAATTTATAAACGTCTCTTCACTTCATTTTAACCAAAAATATTTATTAAAAGTTTAAAACGTAACTCTTTACGTGACGGAATCCAAGAAGCAGAGATCGTGAATTGAAGAAAACAGGTTCAGGGTGCCGTAATTCAAAATTTCGTTCCCTTCCACTACACATCCTGCGCCAATATTTTCTTTGACTGACCAAACTGACCAAAAGTTGTATATTGGGTTATTTTTTTAATCAACACAATTACTTGTAAAGTTAAAGTTACCTAACTAAAAATCACAAATAAAACTGCTGATGCCACTGCGTACGCAATTTTACCATAAAGTGAGGCTCAGAAACAATATACAAGACATTAGTTCGTGAATCAATAGTACCGGTGGTGCTACAATCTTAATGTCATCCCAATAATCGTTCACCGTAATATTAATATTAAGGTCCTTAAACTACTAAACAGCACACTGTAAGCGACAGTTTGGTGCAAAAAGAAAAAAGGACCTTGCTGTTGATAGCGGGCACATTAAGGTATGTGATAGTACCGAACACAATCTTTGTGATCATCAGATTTATAAGAAATTATTCCAATGATATACAAAATATCTGTTTTTTTTAATGGATGAGACAGTTTTCAGTCATAAAATATTTTTATATGATGCGACTACATTGTGCAGGTTCCACACAACCATATCTTTAGTTGAGTGTCCTTCTTAGTTGTCAGTTTTCTGCACCATTCAACTAGTCCGACATAAGAAAGTGTTTGTTAGAAGTCTTCCAGAAAAAGGTATTCTCTTGAATTAGAGGCATTTTTTGTCAAGGACGTGAACCCTTCAATCAACTTCATATATGCCCAATATTTCGTCATAGAGCACGTGTCTAATTCACGAAGAGGATGATATGAGCTTAATAAAAAAGGTGATCCCCAACTCCTTCTATTTTGTTAATGAAAAAAATGAAATGAAATTTAATTTACTATAAAGACAAGCTTTCCAGTTTTTAAAAAGACCTGGACGACTTTTAAAGCTGCTCTATAGCCGACTGATTAATGTCGCAGATAAAGATCTACAAGATCATTTGCTTACGACATTAAAAGCCAACTTGGATATAAATCATTGCATATGGCAGCACAGCTTTCAAAATTGCTTTCAAACTCGCACATGTGGAGGTCGCTCTTTTTCACGGGGAGTTTTTTTTCGCTGCCGCGAAATGTTTTTGTTTTGCCGAGTTAAACGGGACGTAAAATGTGAGCACCAGACGAAAACATTTTAGCGTTATGTTCTACGCTTCGGTTCGAAACAGAAATGATAAATGTTGACGAAAATGTGGGTGGTAAATTGACTATGTTGTGAAAGATGAGGTAAATCACAAGCCATGGCCGTTTATGACGGTGTTTCTTTCCAAACCCGTGGGCTTTAGTAGGCGGTTATAAAACAACTGGATCGTCACCTCGTTACTATAATGGTAGGTGGGATCATGAGGTGAAGCAGACCACTTTGATAACTTGAACTCACTTACATTCTATTGCAATTGTAAAAGGCGTAGCTTGGTTAAACACTTTCTTTCCTCATAAATAAAATACTAGTGCTCATCAGAAAGCAATCTAAATACTTTAGTCTGAGCTTATCTGATATTTGTTTATTTTTGTAACTCATAGCTACACTTACATAATAGTCTAAAAACAGTAAGTTATGCATCAAAAGTAGTGCTGCCGCAAGACGACACGATACGAGACTTTGACATTCTCAGTCTCGATCTGGATACACCATTCTCGATGTTGAATCGATAATCTCGAACCGAGAATCTCGAATCTGATGTGCGTTTTGCGAACGGTCAAAATAAACAAATCTGAATCGATTGATTAAAATATCGGTAGTTATGAATTTATTYTATTCTGTATAKCACACTAAAAATTGTAATATTWACTCAAAATAATTTATTTATGGAACACGGAAACAAATGAAACAGTTCACCTAAGTAAKAAAAAATATTTCTGCATATAAGTAGAAGCTTTCCGCTTAAGTTATTAATTTTTATTTATTATTAGTACTATTCTATTTTATGTCTGTACTGTGCTGTTAAGTGCTAGGATATAAGGTTGTATACATTTTCAGCATTTAACCATTAAATACGAGGTAATTGTTAAATCCTGTCGCATATATGAATGATTGCATTGCTAACATTAATAAAACCACAATAAATGAAAATATATGAAAACATATCAGAATCCCACTATATAGGTATAGGTGCTCAACATTGAGCATTATCAAATAGGTATGAAGTTAACGCAACGTGTGCCACAACTAATCCTAATCAACAACAAGCAAAAGCGTGTTTTGCACAATAATTTACTCTCGTTATACACATAATTTGTACCGCGTAGTTGTACAAATTCCTTTAATTGAACTGTTTTGAAATTTAAAAGTGTAGCTCTAAAGTTATATGCTTATATGGGAACATTGTTTGTATTTCATCATTTTGAGACGAGATTGGGAAGTATCTCGTCTCAGCGGCAACACTTAAAATCAGATTTCTTGGTTACCGCGTTAAATGTACCTGATATATAAGATAAGGAAGTCAAATGGTGACACCAATAAAATATCATGTGGTAATAAGGATTAGGGCAGATATTGACAATAATATTTAGGAAACAGTAAAATGGAAGCAATTTAATAAACCTCCACTCGAAATGTTTGGACTAAATCACTCTTCCCTAGAAGATATATCTCGTGTTCTTTAACAAGATTAAAGGTAGCCTTTTTTGGGTTCTTAACGGATTTTAAAAATTCGTTAGTAGTAAGTGATATTATGTTTATAAATATATTTTTATGAATGTACAAATGAATAGTCGACAGCAAAAATAATGCAATTTCATATACAGCGGGGGTCCTACATCTACTGCCGCTTCCCGCATCTTATACGCCATAGCCTTTCTATTAAGGCATTCGTTTTCTCCGAGGTCTCTTCTTGTCATGGCTTCTTCTATTCCTTTTTCCATGTATGTGCTAGTCTTCCTCTTTTCCTACTACATATTGTTCCATTTCTTTGTGTATTAAGGGTCCCTTAGAATCTTCCCATAAATTCTAACAAGCATTGCCTGATCCTTCGTTAAAATAAGATACTTTACCTTTCTTTTGTGTGCTTAGTATACGTAAACCACAGACTAGCCGTATGTGCTAATTTTGATGACGCAGAACATTCATGATAGTTTTAAGTTTTAACATCATATTAACATTTAATTCAAGTGTATGCCGTGTGCCTATGCTACTAGTATGATGTGTGCAGCACAAACAACTGGATGCGAAGCACTTTCATTTTTTTGAATCTCGTTACTGCAGTGCAGGTCTTGTGTAGACAGCAGTATCTATAAAGCGGTGTTTATAATTCACCTGTACCCGAATTAAATGAAAATGTGTCAATTTGCGAATACGTACGCATCTGCCGTACTCCTCAGTTACATCGAAATAGTCCACTTCGTCGCTTCAACGACATTTCTATGCTTCATATTCAAATAAGGCCATCGCATTATTAAACGATAGCTTAGCGCATTCGGTTGGAGCAAAAGAGACAGATTCCTGCTGCAATCAGCATTTCATAAAAGTTCCATCTGAGCTCCGGCACCCAATTTTAAGATACGCGTCTTTTCTATCGATGAAACGACCTTAGATTTAGCCGAGCGCTTGTCATATGGATATTTAAAAAGTTATTCGGTGTAACGTCATTTTTAGAAGGAACGAGGCCGATGTCTTCGAAAATTAGAAATGGGGATATCACAATTTTATTTCAGTAGTCCAAGAAACTGGATAATACGATGTGCCGCTTGATTATGTGCCAAGCTATCTACAATGGAATTAACTGAAGAATTTTAGATTTATTTCAAATAAAAGATTAACAAAAGTAACTGAGATCGATTCATTATTCATGGAAAATCTTCCGGAATCGAGTTCGTATTTTCACCGGATCTTTTATAGTACGTTACAAATGAGGTATTTGTTGGGATTAGAGGACTTATAGTAATGAGTTCGTTGTTTTCGGGGCGAAGCTCTGCAATGATGTACAAAAAAGCCAGAGATTCAACACTTATTAACCTGAGTAGTGGCCACACCGTAGCCACCTGAGAGATTATATTAATAACTATATTAATATAGTACTATTCTGTAGTTAATCTATTCACCACCATTCCAAAAACCGTAAACAGCAAATGTTATTTTTTAGTAAGCAGTAGTCTATTTAAGGCGAGATTCAAATGCGCTGTTGCCAGACTGAACAGGACCGAAACCAATATAATTTTTTTTTTTAATTTAACGTATACAATATTGTTACGTCGTACTAGAAGCACTATGTATATGCGAGGTTTTTGAGTCAGTTTACGTACATATGGCGGCTTGAAATTATAGAAGGCAATGTTTCTAGTGCAACAAAATGGTACGAACAATTTATTTAAACATATTTTATAGTTTCTAAAAGTGGCGTCTACGTAAGGTGCTTTTTCGTTAACACCTCTGAAACATGTAGAAGTGTTTATTAACTTGCAATAAATGAGCTAGTATTATGCCAGTTCTATTAGGAGCAGTGATGGGCGCGTAAAATACGCCATGTAGATTACGCTATTATTTACGCGTAAACTATGTAATATTCTACCTCGAAAGTCTACTGTAGAAAATATCATTGCATATATAAACAGAAATATTGAAATATTAAGTTTTCTAATGGCGTTCATCATCAGTATTTTTACTCCTTGCTATCTAAGCAAAATACTACCCTGTTTTAATTAAGTTAACTAAATAAATGTCTAAACAATAATAATTTGTTTGGGCGGTTGGGCATATGTTAATTATAGCCAGAAAACCAGACTAAGCAGGGCAAGCGTGTCGTCATAGTCACTTTGGAGACCTGAATCGGTCAAATGGATTCCTCCATGATTAAATAGTGATTTTATTGTTTTTCCTCTTTATAAAATGATGTAGACAGGCAATTCCATACGCCACTATTGTTCTTTTGTAGCAACCTTTTTAGTCAATTTTATTGTGCTATATTGACAGGGTATACAAGCACTTCTATTTGCTGATCTAGCCACATTGATCTAAAACAGCAAGGAGCAAGTGGTAGTTTCTTTGGAGATATATCAACAAGCATGCGGTTCAGAATTCAATAGATATAATAATAATAAAATATAGAAGCAAGAAAACCGCTTGAATGTCATGATGACACTAAAATATGTTGTGCAAGTTTGTAATATAGATATTAAAAAAAATTTATTAAATCTTAAATATTTTAAGGAAATTGACACATGTAGAAACACACAAGACAGGAAAATTAGAAACAAGATAATTTACGCTTAGGTTTGCGTGTACCTGATACATTTTAGCCATAATATACTCGTGTTACATTTTCTACTCAAAATCTACGCCAAAGTGCTTTATCTACGTTTTCTACGCGTGTAACGCAGAAAATTGTAATTTACGCGTAAATGCCCATCACTGATTAGGAGACACGATCAAGACTGCATTTTTTTTGTATCAGGATTCCAAATGATAAGTGCTTGATACATTTTTCTGCAATACTTTATTTATACAATTTATGTTTTATTTAATATTATATTAAGATGTTCTGAAACAAAAATGTTTGTAGAGTCTACACTTTACCATATGTTTGAACAAATATATAATGTAGCCTTGCTATTTAATATGTATATCCATATTTGGATATAAATAAAAAAAAGAAAACCATTCATTCAAATGCAATATCGGTAGCTAGCATATAAGTTCTATTTAAATCTTTTAGCCTTAACAACATCGACTTTTTTAATGGTCTTGGTGAAAAGTATAAAAGTAAACTTTCAAGTTGAGTACATATTAATTATGAAATACTTTTTTAAGCAATAACTAGGTATCAATGGAACCGGTCTTAGTCGTCGACTTCAGAAATAGAGAAATGCTTTACATAACTTGCGCGCATTTTTAGTATATAGTACAGTCTGCGCTGCGTTTGTTCTCCTTATTATACCAGTAAAAATGGAAAACCATCTTTGCACGGGATCTTCCGAAAACGTATTGCACACGTACCGAAAATAGAGCAGGCTGTCGTGCAGACTTAATGCAACGTGGGGTCAGAGTACCGAAAAGTAGCAATTCACACTTTCTTACAAACGCAATGAAACTGTGACATCGGCAGTTATACTACCGGGATTTCATGACACCCGATGGCATTTCCATCAACATCTGACCATCTAAGAGAGAGATCTCCAGCAGTTTTACGAGAACTCAATATGGCGCCTCCACGAAGTGCTGCAGAAGTGATCTATATCGACGTAATTTACCAAAAGGGGTCGTAGAAGAAATCTCGCATTTGATACGGTTAGTTTGACACCTTCAATACCTGTAAACGTATTGTCAAATTTATTAAAAGCAATGTCTTTATCGACTGAGCAGTACGCTCGTGACATCACTGTGTTTTTAAACTTGTGCCGGTCTCAACTAACGTAATCCATTGTCTTACCGTATGCAGGCGTATTTCTTGCAACCTGTGCACTGATCCGTCATTTTGTTACTTTTTTTAAATATCCATCAACATCTGACAATCTAATGGAGGGGTCCCCAGAAGCTTCGCAAGGATTCAATATGTCGACTCCAAGAATCGCAGAAGAAGTGATCAACATTGACGTAATTTACCGAAAGGGTCGTAGCAGAAATCTCGCATTTGATACGACTCCTTTTGGTAAATTGCGTCAATTTTTATCTCTTCTTCAGCACTTCTTGGAGTGGCCATATTGAATTCTTGCAAAGCTTCTGGAACCCCCCTATTAGATGGTCAGATGTTGATGGAAATGCCATCGGGTGTCATGTAATTCCGTTAGTGTAACTACTCTGATTATTTTACTAGATAGCTAGATAAATGGTTAGCAGCAAAATCTTCTCTTTTGTAATTTAGGACATTTAACTCTCTACCCTAGTAGTGTTTCGGATACGCATAATCAACTCCAGCTTGGTATGTAATCTAGTTCTGTTACCTTTCTGTTCTATACACTTTACTACATTGTTATTTTTGTGTTACGACTTACGAGTATTCCTAACTCCCTTTTTTTTTAGACGGCGTGTGTAACTTGTGTCAGCTACTCGCCTGAAATGATTCACCACACTCCTTGATTAACCATTTATATAACGTCTTATCACAGGCAATAACGAAGCGGAATATGTCGAAATGAATGGTTCTCCTGTCATCTGCCGTCCAATCTGATGACGTATTCGCAGGGCGCATTATTGCCTAATGGGTATTGCTGTGGGCACAGTCTGATGTCAGCTACCATTGATTAAAGATTTATTAATTGGTTATTTCGCTAGCACAACGCACACATCTTATCACTTATGAAGCAGAATGAATACGCTCTAGTCAGCTGCCTTCCCATCCGCTGACGCATTCTCCGGGTGCATTACGTGGACGATTCTGGTACGCTCACATGTGAAGTTCATGTACTTCCTCGATGGTATTTGTCATCCTGCCAGTATTTTTAATAAAGTGGCAAATGGTAGCAGATGCGGCGTTTTGTCATCTCTATTCTAGGGACTGCTCCTTCGAGCATTCATTTGTCTGCCGGGGCCTAGTTTTATTGAATATCATGAATATCACCAAATAATATCTCTGTGTATACCTAACACACAGTCTAACAATGCGGCGCTTTTTTAAGTAGAATTTCTACAAAAAAAGAGACCTTAAGTATAGATCCAAACTGCAAATAAGTAAATATTTTTGCATTCTTTATTCGGAGTAGAGTGATTTATGAACAATATAAATTTGTTTAAACATACTAACAATGTATAGAGTTTCAAATTTCTTTGACACACTTTACGGCCTTCACTCTACTCTAGATCCCCGGCTTCTGTAGTCGTGAAGAGACCCCTTCAAATTACAAGAGCTTTTCCCATTCGAACGAACTAGCTCATCTGAATTCATCTCGAATATCTTGTCAAACCCTGAAATGCACCGATTGGCGCGCCGTAAAATAAGTCTCTTGCAGCGACCGTCACTTTCGAACTCTGAACGAGCGCCGCTGGATCTTTACGATTCGTCCACGTCCGATTTTATCGTCGAGCGCGCGATAAAATAAAGAAGCGCGCGCAAAATCATGGCTGGAGGTGACGGTGAATATGCCCCGCACCTGATGCTCCCGCTCATGAATAAATGTTGTATACATGTGTAAACATGAGACTGCGCCAGGGGATGGCGGTTATGAGTCCAACAGTCGAGCCTGTTTGAATTATTGCGAGGCGTATTTTGTGCCACGGCGGTTTATGGGCACTTGGATTTAATGTTCAGTTCCAGCGGCAGCGGTCTGAAGTTCCTCCATTGCTATAGGTTAGCCTACGTATAAGTGTTGCTCTTAGCAATCCACTTTATTAAACAAGAATGTTCGCAGTTAATGTATTTTGTGGATCGAATTACAATTCCAATTGTTAGGCAGATGCAGCCGGTAGGTCCGATTTGTTTTAATCCCGTGATATTAAAAGGCTCTGAAGTTCCACATCCAAGCCGCCCGAGTTGATTGCTCCATTCACCTATTTTTGACACAACCAGTGGTTTTACATTTAATCAGATACCAATAAGCCGTGTATTTCAATCACAGACAATGTGTACGGGATAATCAACGTGCCGTTTTGTAGCCTGTTCTATTCACTAAAAGTAATACCCTATAACGTTATCTCTCTTCTGTATGGCTAAGGACAAAGGAGGTTTATTTACGCTTCATTCGGAAAGTACCAGAAACTTGAACAAGTCCAGTGCTCAATTATTTGTATACAGTTACTTGGCGATTACAATTGTGTGTGGCGTTGTCTTGCATTTATTATAGTGTGCTAACTTTCACTTATTAATTTTAAATCCATAATATTGATTGGCTCCTATATAGTTATTGTATTTTAAATAAATATTCTGTCAGAGACAGCTGAAGCATTTATTAAAACAAGTTGAATCAGTACTTTAGCTTTGCATAAAAGCAAAATATGAGGGTTGTTTTTCAACCTCTAATTGGTTGTAAGCATAATTAAATTTTTTAGCATTTCTGTACATAATGGGGCATTTGTCACATCGCGCACCACGTATTTGATCCTCTCTTCATAAAACTTTGCCACCAACAAAATCAGATGTGTCTTGACAGTCCTTGTGAAGCTGTTTGTTTGTGGCGAGACCGTACAGACCGTACAGCCATGGTGCAAGCAACGATTCTAATGGATACTAATGAAACATAATGTTACCTKCACCGAGTTATTTAGATAAACAAAAAAATTATGTTTTTCTGGCATTGTTTTGATTTACAACTGCATCATGCCATTGTAAAGAAAAACCTTTTGAATCAATTGAAATGGGAAATTTACCACTATCCGCCATGGACTCTAGACTTGGTATCTAGTACCTAATTTTCATCTTTTGCAAGACTTGAAGGCGTGCTTGGTCGGTCAACGCTTCATCAACGGAAAACTTCGATACTTGCACTACAGAATAAGAAATTATAGTACTACATGATCTTAACTTTTCTATTTCTTTGTTCATCTTCTTCTACCGATGGAAATATTAATATTTTGATTTGCACAAAACGACACCCATAAACTCCTAACATAACCGAAAAACTACGTTGCTCTAGCTGTCAGTGTCAGCTGTTTATGTTTACGTTTTTATGACATTAGCCGCATGCTCAGCAAATCGGTGTCACAGGAGTGATGAAGTGAACGGTGTTTGCTTATGTTTAAAAGAGATGGGTCGAAAGATGTATGTCGTGTATATGTTGTAAACAGGCTTGGTAGTTCATATTGGTATCTAGTTAAATTCAAAATCACTGCACACAACGCATGCATCATTACTTAGAATCTGATACCTGATCTTGACTAAAACGTGTTGTTAGTTACAGCAATTGAGGGCTGTTGGAAGTTGATCCGTGAACGAATAATAAAAAAATAAACAATATAAGTGAAAATTATTGCTTTCCAAGACTGACAGCTCAGAATATGAACATAGTTACCTATACTTATCTCAATATTATCACACATCATAGTCCATGGATACTGGATAAGGAAACAAATAAAAATTAAACGCAAGCTAATCCTATTTAAAAAAGTATATAAGTCAACAAGTGATGGATCTTAAATCGCCTTATTTTCTAAGAAAGAATAACTAACGATTGAAGATGATCTTTTGATGTAAGGTTACCGTCTGATTGTCGCTTCATCCTGCCACTAGATATTGGAGGCATTACATTCTACACATAAGTGGATTTCTAAAAGCAAATCTTTGAAAAGATTGTACGCCTGGTGTTCTGCATGTGACAGACATTGATTAGTATTGTCGGAATGATCAAATGTATTTACAACCTGAATGTATTGATAATGATTATAAGAAGTTAACTTAGTTCGCAGACCAGTATATTTCTAAAAAAACTATTGCCACCTTCAACCTTGAGTCAAATCCGAGCCGTTCAAATTTGATGCTATCTATATTACCAGAGCCTTATTCAAATGTCAACGCCATCGAGCGTTTTAGTAGCTGAATCGCTTGTCGCTCAGCATTTTCGAGCTTCTGCGCGGACTTTTGCTATTGTGACCAGATTCTGGCGACCAGTAGCTTTATTCAACCCGAATTATATAGTGATCAAAATTTATTGTCCGATTGTATTATTGTAGTGTAGACATCACATTTAAGCTGCATTCAAAAGGTCCCAGGTTCTATTCCCGCTCATAGCTGATACTTTTTGAGAAATATACTACCTTCACTTCGGCAGTAATGTAATGTAGCTAAATGTGCCATTTTTGTCAAGATGTTTAAGCATTGGAATGCATATGCTGTTGCAGGGCTTTTATCTTTCCACGTCAATAAATCGGACTTCATGAAATTCTTCTTTCTACTGGAGGAACGGAACGAAATCTGGAGGACTCATGTCAGGGGGATGTGGGAGAACTTCGTAGCAGTTCTTCTCGCAAACCCTTTTGAGTGGCACTGCTTTATGCGATCAAGCGTTATCGTGTAAAAGGATTACGCCACTGTTTTCTCGTCTACACTTTTGGAACCATGTATTTCTATAAATAAGGCAAATACATTTGTCTTTTGGTATTTGTCTACTTCCGTGGTCGTCTTTAACACTAGTCCAACACTCTGGAACACTCAAGTTACAATCCACACACGACCGCTTTTTTCGCGCAATGTTTGAATTTTGATATACGCAGATTAATCCGCTACAGTGACGCGTTCCATTGCATCAAACTACCCATAAACACATAAACTGAGCAAACTACCCGCACTCTATACACAGCTAAGTGATGTTCCAATGACTTTCATAATTTGACAGCACTTGCTTTTTCACCATCGCCAGTTCAGCGCTAGCTTGATATATGCATGAGTGGGTATGTAGCCCCAATTTTTTTTATTGCAGAATATGAATCTTCATGAAAAAATAATAGACCCGTGTTTTTTTTTTAATTTTTCGCAAAACGATTAGTTAATGCTTAAAAAATTGTTTGTATGTAAAGTCACCAAGGGATATTAAAACTGGAACAACTATTTATTAATTAAACTCATTTAAACCTGAGTTAAATATTGCAGTGTATATACTGCCAGTACATCATTTTATCGGGTCGGAACCTATAAATAGCAAAACCGCCTAATTTGCTTGAAATCGAACGATCTGGTCACAAGAGTTTCCTTTGCTTGCTTGTTTGCTATTTCTCAACTGTCAACATGGTATAACGTAAAAACATAGCATAACTGTGCTTGTTCTTTGTTTTTTTGTTAAAAGTGTGTCTTGATTTTGGTTTTGCGGTTGATGATGTTTACCTACTGAAAAAACGTTTTGTATAAATACCAAGGACATAAAAACAAAACTTTAATGCGTCCTCCGTTCGCAATACCAAAACGTAAGCAAATGTTACGCGTGTTCAACAGCGACAAAGGCGTCAAGCATGCTACAGGACATTCAGCGCATCGATACAATAGCGGAGTGCGTCTCCGGGAACGGTGACGTATAACGCAGTGTTTGAATTTGGCGGAAAACCTTTAAAGGTAAATAAGACACTAAAATATTACAAATATTTTTTCTATTGCAAGCTTCTAACTACATTAGGTCAAGGCTAAGTTACACATTATATTTTAGAATAACGATTTGATGTCAATGGCTACAACCCCATTATGACGTGACCCTCGTAAATGCTCGGAATAACTAGTGATAAAATAGTAAGAAAACAATGCTTATCGTGTTTACGTCAACTGTATTTAAATGTTTTTGACGGGAAACTACCTTCAACACATCTATTCTCCACCATACCATCGTCAAACAAATGGGTTAGCCGAAGTTTGTTACTACGAAAACTTACTCATTTCGTGCTTTACAGACAAATTTTGAATGCTTGAAATAAATACCTGGTGCACTATAGGAATTGCATTCACCTTAAATAGGAAAAACTCCAGCTAAACTTTCACCTACTCACACATAATACTGTGCGTGTTAGGTAAAACCGAAGATAATGAATTAGCGTGATTAATGTATTAAAATGTATGGTGGTAAACACAGAGCTAAATTTAATGTAGACGTTGAGGTGTGCGATTATAAAAATCATGTGAAGCCCGCTTGAGTAAGTGGCAAGGCACCAGTAAAACGTTGACGTAAAAATATTGAAGTGCGTGCTTATGATAATCAAATTCATTATCGTGTACTGATCAACCATTATAAWTTATAAATAATAGGAGGATCGCCGTCAATAAGGAATTTAGTACAATAAGTGATGGTAATTTAAAACATTTAAATATTTGATCATATGCCATTCTCCAGGAAGAACTAGACCTTAAGTAGCCGTAAACCTTCTGAGAGATATTGCCCTTAGCTAGTGCGAAAGCAATGCTATGATGTCTCGCAATTATTGTATGTTCTGGCCTGCTAGAATGGCACCCGTTAACGAATTATAGAGAAAGCGGTAAGCCGAGAACAATATTCCTGTATGCATGTCTTCGATCAGTTTTTAATAAACCGACTCTGTCATTCAATATTCGTTAAGAATATAGGAGTATTATAAAAAAGCAGCAAAATGTACCAGAAAAAAAGACAAACATTTAGCTATTAAATAGTGCAAATGTTGAATTTATTTATTCCATAAGACAAACAGATTATGAAACATTTCATAATGCTAGACGCTAGACGGTACACCAGCGGCATGTGATGTCTAAAGAAAACCATCACCGCGTCCAAATCTAAAATAGGAAAGCCGCTGCTTTTTTGTTTTTTTTATAGTAAAGCTGTGGCCTGAAGAACTAAAAAAAAAGTTTAATCTAGGCACACGAAAACAATGTTACATGAGTCGATCTAAATGAATGTGTTAAAATTAGTGTTGATATGAATGCAATAAATTGCAGTTGGCGTACTAACTCTAACGTAATTTTGCTAAAAAGTGTAGTACCCTTGATTGTAACAACGGTCTAGATAGAGAGGTATACGCACGACCGTATGGTAACCGTATGCAACTGCGGCCCAGATTCGTAGTCTGTGTGGGAGAGAGAGGTCTAATGTGAAATTTTTTGAAATAACAAATGTGAAAGTATTGTGTGGTGACGAACTGTAACAGTAATTCTTCCGATAGAGCTTTATATGAAAAAACAATATTAAATCGTCGAAATGCTGTACATGTAGGGATTATCTTTATCGAACAAATGTTTCTGATACAGCTGGTCCTTCATCTACACTTTTTTAAAATCCAGAAAACGGCTAAATCATCCAAATCAGATCATTTTACAGTTTAAAAATATTTTAACCAAACATATTTACAGTGTTGTTGTTGACAATTTAGTGGATTAATTGTTTTCAAACACATAGTCTATTTCGTTTCCTTGTAAAGAACATAAAGCAGAAATACTTTCAAAATTCTGTTTATTGTTATATTATAATGAGAATCAAATAGTACTACAAGCACAATGACAGAGATACTGATATATCAAGTGCAAGAAAGAAAAAGGAATCTAAGTTACATTTTGTTTTAACTTTTAGGTCTTGTATGAGTATTTTTAAAAAACGTTGACTGCAGAAGCACCACTCTTTATTTCCTAACACTCTTATTTGATATACTTCTGAAATTTAGTGTGAAATAGGTATTACCCTCATAATAGAAGAAATATATAGAATAGTTGTATTTCTGTACTTAATTTTACTTCCACATCCAACGGATGGGAAGTATTTTATCGCGAAAGAAATTTTCAAATTTTTTTCATTTATTCAATCGCTTTAATATGCCCAAAAACGTCCAAAAACAAAATTCGTGGGGTAACTACCCTTTTTGCAAACATTTATTTTTTGCCTTTTAGTATGTGATTAGTAGTCTAATTGCGAGTATTATTAGTCCCTATAAATTTTCGGTGCAGCAAACTGTTTAGAAGAAAAAAACGGTCATTTAAAAAACCTGTTTATCCCAAATATCTCAGAAAATACTTAATATACTCAAATATGAAAATACTATCCGATAGAAAATAAAATTTCTCACAAAAAGTGTTTAAAAAATGTTTCCAAAATTTTTACATTTTCGATATATTTCCAAAAAGAGGATTTGAACTTTGTCCACACAACTTTTTTTAAATTTTGCAATTATATAGACAATTAAATTTCTGATCGAAAGATACTCTTGCAATTGTTTTGTCTAGTTAATAATTTTCGAGTTATTTAGAAAAAAACAGATTTTACAAATTTATGGATTTTTGCTATCACGAGAACCATGTGTCGTAGAAAAAATGTCTAGATATAAAAAATGCTCAAAACCTCATTATAGATGGAATAATATAAGAAATAAAAGCGTAAATATCTTTTTGACAACTTGATCTGGAAGTATTGATTCAATTTGCAGCGGATTTTCATTATCTGACGCAAATCTGTTCTAAAATTGTTGCACAAGTAACCACAGAATCTTATCATTTCCACACTTTTTGAAATTAAATGAATCATCGCTATTCGCTTAGGTGATTTTAGGAATCAAATTGATATTATCAACACAGCGTGCGCTGTAAAGTAGCCTTGTGTAAAGCGGAACCATTCCCACTATGCTCTATCTCTCTCTAACATGACTAGCTACATAATCGGCCTGCTCCACACGGCATCGTGCGTATACCTCTCTATCTACTATCGTGATTGTAACGCTGTATATAACTTCCCAATATCAAATATATAAAAACACACGTGCTCAGTTAAATTTGTAACTCATTTCTGCTGTTTTGGAATAAACTCGCATAACGTTTTCATGTTTTCAAAATGTACATTGATATCTTGGAATAAGCAGTATTTCAAAGATATTTTTAACCTCTTTTTTGCACCGCACAGCTTATCATGGGGATAAAAAAGCAAAACGAAGCAACATATGAAATTTATCGGACAAATAAATGATGGGGTTGAAATTGCTGTTGAATGCAGTCGAGTGCAACTGAAAGAAATAGATTTGTATTTCATGTTCTGCTTGATATTCTCAGACAACTAAATGTAATAACTCTATGCTGTGTAAAACCACAGTATGCGGTCATCTGATATTTGGCTTACTTTTCATGTTCATCTGCTACTCAATTCTTGATGTTTACGAAGCGAGATAGATGTAAAATTAACAAATCTGGGCGCAGACAATACATATTTTAGTTGTTCCGTACTAATCTGTTTCATTATGCAGGCAATATCGAACAATGCAGATGCTTCGGTCAATAATCTGAACCCTTCGAGCTTTCTCACCCCTGCCATGCCATAAATAGCACCAACCCACTTTCCCATGAACACGTGTAAATCTAATAACCTACTGGTTACTGACGGCTCGTCATGATCAGAAGTTCGGCTTTGTTATTAATCGATTACTGGAAGCCGTCCTTTCATATTTGCACATCCTAACCTTAAGGAGAGGAAGTCGCTCGCGCACGGTCCTTTCATCAGGACACATCCATATTCAGATGACCGGAAATTCAGAGAATTCAGTCGAATCTAGTTAGCGAGAGAGCTTGGAGCGAATTGCTGATTGTCCCGGACGCAACCTAGTTAACGGGTTTTTATTTGGTAGAAAGGCAAAGGAAGCTAAAGTACTTTGACTTTATACTGCCAAGAAATAATGATTCGAAAAAAATAGTAACTTTTGCTTGTATTTTATACGGTAAACTTGTTAATAATAAACGTCACTATTTATGTTGTATCCACGACAATTATGTGAAACTTGTTCTCAAATGCCTGCTCATATCATTTGAAAACATATAGGTAGTAGTTAAACACAATCCTGCTAAGACTAKATACAGGTTCAACGAGATGCAAAGTCACCAAAAACAGTACAACGTATAGTGTCTTACAGTGGCGGCTCCGCGGGGTAGGCAAGGTAGGCACCGCCTACCTTGCAATTTCAATCAACAATGCCATAAAAATAAATAATAATTAGCTAGAAATTTATAATTTTTTAAATGCAATTTATTCTTATACCAGTGTTTTTCTAATATTTCATCTCAAGTTTACCCATACCGCTCAAAAATTGCGAACCGTGTTATTACGGCGAACGTTTAAATTGGGAATAGGCGACACAACTTGACCAACTGAAATTCATTTGTAGTTGTGTTCACGTCCTTCAGAATCGGCACCGTTAACGACCGCAGTTGACGGTTAACGTAGTAAAACCTTCGCGCATATAGATGCGTCTCAGGCGGAATGATCGGTCGCCTACGACAAACTTTGTATGGACTCGGGCTATTCGCATTGCGAAAGAAGGCGATAGAAGTTTTAAATGACACCGGTAGATGGCAGCAACTTGCAAGTGTAAGATTTTTATATTTTTTATCGTCTTATTCAAAATGAAACATCATAATAATCATCATAGGAAGACGTGACATAGGAATATGTTATATAAACATTTAACATGCTCTGAACAGTTACAACACGGATAAAATTAAGTGCTCTATTATTTAAATTAAGTACTGTTTCACAATTTTCGTTTACTTTTTTAGCGTTTTTGAGCTTATTATAGTTTGAGTTTTGCTAAATTTTTTGTTTAACATTCGATTTGGAGAAATTTAAGGTCGCTTAGAGCAAAAAACGAATAAATGTGCAGTGGTATACGAATAAAAATAAATGATTGGCATGACCATTAAAATACACATATTCCAAGATCGAAAGACAATAATTATAATTGCTTATACTATATACGAGTATGAGGTGTGGCCTACATTACTTGGAAGGCCACGAGCCGCCACTGGTGTCTTAAGTGATTCTTACTAAGAGTACATTCGTTGCACTTACTTCATTAATCCGAAATACATACAGATAAGGTCGATATCCATTGAAAATAATATTCAAGTTTAGATTAAAATATATTAATCCTACAGTATAACAGCCCCAATCCGTACCAACTTTTTTTCAAATCTAGTGTTATGTGCAGGGTGAGCAAATAAGAGAGGTGGCCGGTCATATCTCATAAACCAGTAGCCCTAGAGCTTTGAGGCAAGAAATATCCTAAGTAAAGTGGCCAAGAGAAATTGCTAGAAAATATTTTCGAGTTTGTAAAGTGACCGCTAGAAGGCGCTGTTGTACCTCCAAATTACAAAATTAATGTTTCTGTCATTTTTAGCCTAATAAATATATGCGGTATTAAACATTTTAAGATTGTTTGGACTACAATCTATCATTTTTGTTTAGAACATTTTTTTTGTTAAATGTCAAATAAAGGTTGGGGGGATATTAATATAGAAAATCGCTAATATCTCAGTTTTGGCTTGACCGATTTCAAGCGAAGTGTCGTTTTCAAGAGCTTATGTGCCCTTGTAAAAAGCAATTTTAAGTGTCAGAACATTAATTGTGTGTTGAGCGCAAAAGGGCGTTTTCTGAAGTTACTACCTAAATATCAATTTTTCTCGAAATTTTTGAATGCAAAGATATAAGGCTGTTTACTTCGTTAAAAGAACAATTAAATATATACTAAAATGGTGAAAACCGCACCATTTAAAGATTTCGAGAAAATCGATTTTAGGTAGTAATTTCAGAAAACGCCCTCTTGCGCTCAACATACAAACTATGTTCTGACACTTAAAATTGAAAATGACACCTCGTTGGTTGAAATCGGTCAAGCCAAACCTAAAATATTAGCGATTCTCTATATTAATATTTACCCGCCCCCCACTCCTTTATTTGACATATAACAAAAAAATGTTTTAAACAAAAATGGTAGATTTGAGTCCAAACAATCTTAAAATGTTTAATACCGCAGACATTTATTAGGCTAAAAATGATATAAACATTACCTTTGTAATTTGGAGTTGCTACAGCGCCTCCTGGTGGTCACTTTACCAACTCGAAAATATTTTCCAGGAATTAAGATTGTTTGAACTAATATCTACCATTTTTGTTTAAAACATTTTATTCTTAAATGTCAAATAAAGGAGTGGGGCCGGTGAATATTAATATAGAAAACTGCTGATATTTTGGGTTTGGCTTAACCGATTTCAACCAACGAGGTGTCATTTTCAAGAGTTTATGTACCTTTATAAAAAACAATTTTAAGTGTCAGAACATAGTTTGTGTGTTGACCGTAAGAGGACGTTTTCTGAAATTACTACCTAAATATCGATTTTTCTCGAATTTTTTAAATGGTGCGGTTTTCACTACTTTAGTTTTCACCATTTTAGTCTATATTCAATTGTTCATTTTATAAAGTAAACAGCCTTATAACTTTCCATTTGAAAACTTCGAGAAAAATTTATATTAACTAGTAACTTCAAAAAACGCCCTCTTGCAGTCAACACACAAACTATGTTCAAACACTTAAAATTGCTTTTTATAAAGGGACATAAGCTCTTGAAAATGACACCTCGTTGGTTAAAATCGGTCAAGCCAAACCTGAAATATAAGCGATTTTCTATATTAATATTCACCCGCCTCCCACTCCTTTGACATTTAACAAAAAAATGTTCTAAACAAAAATTGTAGATTTTAGTCCAAACAATCTTAAAATGTTTAATACCGCAGACATTTGTTAGGCTAAAAATGACAGAAACATTAATTTTGTAATTTGGAGGTATCACAGCGCGCTCTAGCGGTCACTTTACAAACTCGAAAATATTTTACAGCAATTTGTCTTGACCACTTTACTTAAGAAATTTTTTACCTCAAAGCTCTAGGGCTACTGCTTCATGAGATATGACCGGCCACCTCTCTTATTTGCTCACCCTGTACATAGTGGCCAATGTAGTTCAAAAGGTATATATCAGAAATGCGCTCCAACAACATGAAGCCTTTAGCAACACTCATTTATTATTTTCACTCATAAAAGGGAAGCTCATACTTCATTTTGCAGGTATTTTGCGATGGTATATTGGTTGAAAAGTAGATTTAATTCATTTAACTTAATTTGTTGTTAACGTCCTTAACCTTACCTTCATTGACTTTCCTGACCTGACCTGACAGTACTTTGCAATCACCATTAAGTGTGTGTAATTGACAATTTTAGCTGTATTTGCGGAATAATAAAATAAATCGGTTTTATTATGTTTATTCTGAAACTGGTTTCCACGAGTGTCATAATTGTGTCGCATTCTAAGTGAAACGCTTTTTGAACAATAATGAAATATCCGTAAAAGTATATTGATATCAAACTTAATTATTTACAAATACAGAAGATAATCCTCCCATTTGCTGAAAGATCTACTAAAAACTAAACTATACGTGATATACCAGTGAACCAAGCAATTTGTAAATAATAGGTCTGTAAGGGATCCTATATTAGTAGGAATTACGGACAACATTCTCAGCCGCGAAGTTCCGTCAATAAAAACTTAAACTGCGTGAGTCCATTGGTAAAGCTTGATACAATATGCCTGAGTGAGTACAGACACCACCGTGGAAGCACTATATAGTAGACTCTCATTCAACACAAATAGATCTATAGTCTGTAAAATCGACTCCTAGGGCCAGGAGGTAGTCCGGGGTGATACCAGAGGTACCGCCCTAATCTTAGTAGTTGATATCAAGCGGCAAATCTGGTACTGCTACCAGTAAGTAACAAGAAGAATCGGTGTGAATTTGTGTGCCGCTCGCAACTCATTGAAATTTGTACAGACAGATGGGTGGACCAAGCAGGTAAGCAAAAATAGCCCTTAACCCAAATGATTAGAAGAGTTTAAATTGTATGAAGCACTTTGGAAACAAACATTCCAACATTCCGTATACTGCAGTTCTCAACATGTATATCAAAGTTTTTGTAATTTCTCTTAAATTCTGATTTGATCATAGTTTTTATTTTATCTCGTCTAAAATGTTTAAATGTGAATGTCAGTCCCAGGTTCAATCGGCAATAGTACAATCAACATCAAACTTTAACCAAGCTATTCATGGTCTAATAAGTACTTTTAGCGATTTTTTATTTTTCTATTTTTGGCGCGCTAGAATCTTCATGCCGTCCGGCGCCATAGACATAATATCGGCTAGATGCCTTTTTGACTGTCCGTCTTGAATTGCAATTATTATTAATTCGTCAGAACAAGAAAAAATTATTGATGAAATTAGGCCTCTAATTTTTACTGTAAACACAGAGGATAGTGAGGACGAAGATTCGGACTCCTTCGAGGATTTTTAAATTTTTATTTTGTATATATTTTTGTATTTTTGTATATATTTAATAAAATCTGTATATTCTAGAGGATTTAATCTTTGTTTTAATTTTAATTTCTTATAATTGTTCCGTACGAGAAATTACAAAAACTTTGATAAACATTTTGAGAACTGCAGTTTAGGGGACGTTAGACTTATGTCTGTTTCCAAAATGCTTCATACAATTTAAACTCCTATAATCATTTGGGTTAAGGGCTATTTTTGCTTATACCTGCTTGGTCCACCCATCTGTCTGTACAAATTTCAATGAGTTGCGAGCGGCACACAAATTCACACCGATTCTTCTTGTTACTTACTGGTAGCAGTACCAGATTTGCCGCTTGATATCAACTACTAAGATTAGGGCGGTACCTCTGGTATCACCCCGGACTACCTCCTGGCCCTAGGAGTCGATTTTACAGACTATATCAGAAATAATATTAGTGTAAATATCTGGGTATAATTTGACGAACATTTGATGTTTTGCCCTACTGACGTTTATTGCAGATAAGGCGTTATTACCGTTACCTGTGATAATAAATAATAAATTGCTTGTTTGGTCTTGAGTGTCGAAACTCATATCTCTATCTTTCCCAGAAACTTTAAAACTCAACTGTCCTAGTCTGTTCCGGTATTTGTATTCGTCCGGTTTACTGAAACGTGAGCGTTGTGATCATAACCAATTTCCAGATTCCAGGCAGTTCGATACCTCGGTCTGGGTTATATGTTTAGTGATTTTTACCGAATTAATTTTCTGATAGAGCTAATAAAATCAGAATTGCCATATTTGTTCTTGTTTTTTTCATATGTTGAATAAAACTCAAGATATTACTTTATAAAAATTTGCCTTTAAAATTATGACGTCAGAAACGAAAAAAGAGAAATAGTTTCAGATCTTCTTTAGTTAAAACGAGATAGCCAAGCGACACTGAAAATGCCCACTACAGTGTTATTGTTGTGTTAGGTCGTGTTTGTTTATATTTATTCGCCCAGTTTACTTTGTATTCTTTTATCGTTAAGTATTGAAAGTGTATTTAATATGTATAAGAAAGTGTTGAATTTACTCTGTGCTCTAGTGTCTTCTATCACGAACAGTACAAATATTACCGCTTCGCTTAAACTGAACATAATCTACAGCATCATCTCCATATAACTCACCTGCAGATCTACAAACAAACAAGCAATTATAATAATTTATTTATAATAATATGAATGCAAATTATCGTTGTCAGCCTTTTTAAAAATCCAGCGTCCATTTGATAATTAAAAATACAATCCAATATGAATACAACAAAAGCTACTCAAACAAATGTTGAAGTTATATTTACATCGGCGATACTTGTTGACAACCACAACAATCAGTAGCCGGAGCTGGCAGGCCGGTAGCTTTGTTGCCAAATGTGCATTTCCGTTTCGTTTGTGACTTTTAGCATTCAAATTCTGTTTTAAAATTAGTTAACTTTAGACACTCTCTGTGACACTAAAAATAGTTTTTCTGCATACAGATTGGGTGGATTTATTTCATATGTCATTAAGATCTTAATTGTACTAAAACACGAAATTTCAATTAATCTATCATGCCCATTGCGCAGATTCTTCTGGGTTTCGATAGCTTCCTTGTATAATCTCGGACAGAAACTCGCTTTCCTTGACAGCATTTGTGCCTTCTCGAATTTGATGACGTGGCCAGTTTTGATTCAGCGTTCTGCCACAGCCGGTGTCCCTGATGTGTTCCTTGAATCTCGTGCTGATGTGCATTCCGGTTTGGCAGATATAAACCTTCCCACAGCTGCATGGGATGCTTTACACTCCCCGTGTTTGTAGCTCCTCAATCGCCGAACAACATTTGGGAAAGGCCCTAGCTATCATTCCCGGGCGCTGAAAATGGTGTTTATTTGATGTTATCTCATTGACATAGGGCAAGTCAGCTGCAGCGATGTGCKCTTCTGGTTCCTTCCTCTGTGGTTTCATGTTGATAGCCTTCTCAGTCCGTGCCTTAGGATACTCGTTTTTCTGTAGTGGTCTGCGTAGATGTTCTACTTCCTCTTCTAGGTGGTCTGGTTCGCTGATTAGCTTCGCTTGCTGTAACAGCGTGTTAACGACTCCTTGTTTTTGGGCGGGGTGATGATATAAATCTGCATGCCGGTAGTGACCCGTGTGGGTTGGCAGACCCGTTGTCATAGCGTGCCGTCTCTTGTTTCCTTGTCTCCATCACATCCAGGTAGGGTAGGGCGCCATTGGTCCTCACCTCCATCGTGAATTGTATGCCGTTTAGATGGTACACGAACTCCTTTATGTTCTGTTCTCCAAGCAGCCAGACGGTGTCGTCCACGTATTTAAACCAACACTTAAGTTTAAGGCGTGCCAATGTCAATGCAGTTGTCTTGAAGGCTTCCAAGTAAATGTTTACTGTCAACGGAGAAAGCGGTGACCCCATAGGAATACCTTCTGTCTGCTCGAAGTATTCCTCCTGCAACTTGAAGAAAGTAAATTTCAGGCGGATCTTCGCTAGTTGGATAAGTTTTTCATTCAGGTCTTCTTGTAGACGTTTCTTTAACTCCCTTAAGGCGTCGTTCATTGGTATCTTCGTGAAGAGTGAGGTGATGCCAAAGCTTATTAAGATGTATTCCGGAGCAAGTTCTTCAAAAATGTTAACAAATTTCGGTATACCCTATTGATAAACGCAATATGAGTACGTTCAAATTAAACTCGTTTGCCAATCGACACAAGTGGCAGTCGGGTGACAGTTCCGTTTGTTGTCGCAGCACTGCGACATACGTTCACAAGGACACAACCCTACTTACTTCAAAATGTATGTCTATGCTGTGCTGTCAGCACAGTGGTTACTGGGCAGACATGCATTTTAATGTATGTCGGTTGTTGCCCCTTTGCAAAAAGTGCCGCGGAAGCCTTATTACGGCGTTCTTTACATTCAACATAGTTTAGCTTAAAACCTAAATGAATCCGGTAGGTGCTGCCATCAGTATATCTTATCGAAACTCGGTCTGCGCGTTTTTGCCAAAAACGGTTTTGCCCACAAAAATACTATCACTATCACTTTGAGCCTGCAAGATTCACCTAGTAAATTTCGCTAAACAGCTGCCTTTAAAACTGGTTTTGATTTATCGAGTGTGTAAACGCAATTAGATATTTGTATTGTATCTGAAAGGCGCTGTTATTATCATAATTGATTGCCTAATTGGGAATTTGAAAAGCGAATCGCTAGTCCTTGCAGAAGAGGGTCGAAGAGCAGACAAAAGTTCTTTTTATTCAATAGTATAGTGGTTTCACCACGCGTTTTCATTATTGCAGCCTTTCTTACTTTCTTGTTTCTTACTTCTTCATCCTCCGGTTGTTACTTCGCTAAATCCACGGGCATAAGGGCTATTTGGTAGGAAAAATACTCCGGGAAGCTAATTGACAGCTAGGGTAGCAGTTGAAGGCCCATTTGGACTAGTAGGACGCCCAGAGGATCAGCTTACCTTACGGTCAGACACTTTCTTTTTTTACGTTATCTATAACTTGGACAATCTTGCCGTTCCGAGAGCACGTAGAAGAGGTTTTCCGTGGATCGTCGTTCGTCGTTTCCCTGAAATAAAGAAGAGTTAACGTTTAACATTTACAATTTGATATTAGAATTTACAATTTGATCTCTACATTATACAATTTGTTATTTTCTCAAAAATTTAATCCATACTTACCTGTATAGCGTCGGTTTATAGTAGTTTTTGTTTCCTTTTTGTCAGATTATTCTAAAAATAACTTTTTGTAGACTGTTCACACTAGAATAGCTTTTTATTTTTGTAAAATAGCGGTTTGCGAGTCGCAGCGGCGTTTTGCCTATAGTTACGGGGATGAATTTATTGTGTATTCGGAAAGGTATTGGCCAATACTCCACCCCGGGTGTCGATAATTAAGTAATATACGTTCACTACTCACGAAATACAGTGATAGGTACGGTTCGACCGTTCGTCCCTCGCGCCACGACGCTCGCTTGCTAGACCGTTGCAGGGTCTTAGGGTAGTTATTACATTAATTTGAATTATAATCATTAACTTTGTTTCATTAACTGTATATTTTAATGCATGTTAAATTTCTTTGTAAATAAACACGGGCATAAAAATTATTTCGCAATTTTATTTGGCTTTTTGTTTCGCTGTTGGTTTTTTTTTTCAAATTGCGTGGCGCCCATTCTTTCTTTTTTTCATCTGTGAACCCAGCCCGTCTCCACTGAGTAAGCTGAGGCCAGCGGAACCCTCTTGAATATCGCCGTGGTTTATTAGATTTATTGTGTAGGTAAGATCTGTGGCTATAATATTTGTTGTTTGGTGGCTAATAAAGCCTTTGTGGTAACGTCATGTAATAGCCTGCTGTCAAGTTGTTGTATGCAGGTGCATGCCAACTTGGTAGAATACAGTTCACTTCCTTTAGGAAATAGTTCCCATCAAGACAACTAGGTGGCTTTGCCATCATGTCAGTGTAATGCTGACAGATGGCATTACCATCTAATTTTCTACTAACCCACTTACTCGATCAGCTATTTTGATGAACGCCCGTTATAAATTAATATAATTTGGTTGGATTTATCCTGCATAAAATTACTCTCTTTTTCATGATTGGTGAAATCGTAGCTAGAATTGTGTAGTATTATAAGGTACCTCCATCAGCAGTTTCATAATGATCTCTTAGAGAATGTTTTACGCAGTTTGGGAAGTGCTGTTGCCTTAAGGTATTTGGTAGTTACTTATTCAGATATTTTGCCTAAAACCTCTTTTCGAGATAGCTGGTAGTAAAGATAAATAGTAGATGGACAATTTGTTTCATTAATATGCAGCAAACTCTCAGCTGTTAACTGCATATTCGAGAGATGTTTAACATAAATCCAATACAATTCCCAGTAATCCACTAAACTGGTACGGTTGATCTAAATATCTAAACTTTTAATACTTTGATCATTTATATTTATTTGTTTTCTAATCTTGTTTGCACACTAAATGAACTTTGTTATGTTTTCATCATGCGCTAGATGTGGTGGAAGAGAAATATATCCGAAGTATTGTGATAAATAAAATGAGGGTCACGTGTTAACTGCTTATCTTTTTTAATCGCATCCAAGATAAAGCAGCACCTTCGAAAATAAGATCTAGACTTTTCTAATAAACATGCCAACCTTGATTACATATAGCATAATTCGTTGATTGATTACGAAAAGTCGATGCCAGCGAGGTCGATTATAACCGGGAGCGCACCGAGCCAGCCACAGAATGAAAAATGTAATTGGCAGCATTTACCTGTTGAATCCATAAGCGCTCGGTTTAGGTTTGTGGCTTCTGTGATACCCATAAACAATGAACTAGATAGTGTTTATTAACCGCCATTATTTGACCGCGGAACCACAACGCAGTTTCGAAATGGTGTTTGAACGTTCACTTTGCCAGCGCTCAGAACTATGCTCTGTGAAAATATGAGAAAGCTGTTTATGGATTTTTTTGCTAAAATAACGTGAATCGAATTTAAAATATAGGTGAGATGCATATTTTCCGAATAAGTATTATGCCATTAAAGTGCTTTCATAAATTTATATTTTAAAATAGCTCACTACTGCATAATTTTTTTGCATTTCCACAGCGGTGACGGCTTCAAGTTCGTTCGCTCGTACAAAATCGGAATATTTTACCATCAGGTGACGGTATCGACGCGGAAGGAAACATATTCCCGTTGACGAGACCTTATGATTGAATATGCAAATTTGTGAAGTCAGCTAGGAAATATCGGAGATGAAATATTTGATACTGTGCCTAGAAGCCGCCGGTGCATCGATTGATGTTGGCAGTGCACGACACCGATACTATTATAATGCAATATGCGGCTACGAGTGCACCTGGCGTGGTTAAATCAGTTACGCTTGGGTTATCATATCCGATACGGTAACCGGTAAAGTGGATACCGTACAGAGGACACCTAAATTTTATTTATATTATTGTAGCCGTACTGCAGGCGTACTTACATAAAATATGAATTCAGAGAAAATATCTTAGACGGAAATGGTTTCTTCCAGTTTTATACCCTTGAAGTTATGGAAGTTAAGTGCAACGTGTAATCAGAGAAGTATAAGTGACGTATTTTCGAACGGTTGAATAATTCCTCCTGAATGGTTTATATATAGTAGCTGCTGGACGCGGTACGTCTCTTGATATCATCTGCTGCGATAAGGTTGTGATTAGAGGTGAGCAGAAGAAGTAGAACAGATCAGATCCGAATCGCAGTTCCGGTTCTGTTGTGGGTTCTGAATGATTCCGATCTTACCATTCGAACAGAACGCATCGCCAAGCATAATACGGGTACCTATTATGTTTGTATTATATTCACAAGTTGTGAAGTAAGAACCAGCGGGATTATGGCGGCGCGGTACCAACACGGACAAAACCCTTAACCTATAAGTGGTTGATTGACAGGGCGCAGACTCCGGGAGAAAGAAAAAAAATGGGGCAAAAAATGCGTCGATAATACAAGTGTAGGTACCTATTTCGGTGTAGTGATTAGTAACTGCAGTAAAAGCGTTTCGCTATCTTGCAAAGTTGCAAGCTCCAACGTGCCACCAAAGCGGCATATCGCCACGTCGCCAGAGCTTAAAATACTTACTGGCGGTTTTTTAAAACTGATTTTCATTTTTGCAAGGTTGCTGATTGATTGCTGGTAGAAGTTTGTTGTCGTTTTGTTAAAATATTTCCAGTGTCCAATGTCGTACAAAAAATGCATAAAAGTGTACTGCTGAATCAATATATTTGTAGTCAAACGGCAGCACAGCATCAGCTAACGGCCACAAATCCAGATCTTACTAGGGCGCGGGTTCTGAATTTCCGAATCACCGAAATGATCCCAAATTCCCATCATTAGTTGTGCTGCATACGTCCAGTATTTACAAGGGAATAAAGGAATAATTCAACCATCACTCATCTTACGCAATGCGTTTTTGCTCTTTTTCGGTACGTGTGTAACTATGGAATGCAATCAAGCACTTAATTTCATAGAATTGAAAGAGACTTAAGGCTGAGATCCTGAAGAGAAACAAAGATATATTCGAGCTACGTTAGAAAGAGAACAAAACAGCATCACTAAAAATTATTAAATATTTAGAGATAAATGAATGCTGATCTGAAAGATAAAAGATTCAGCTAGAGCCTAAGGTATTCCTCAAACCAATATACTTAATATTTTTTTTGCTAAAATAATTGCCAATTGCGTGGTCTATCTTTCAGATTATTTTTATCCTACACTTTGATTAATTTTTGTTATTGCACTGCTCAGTTTGCACATAAAAATCGCTGCAAATTGAATCAATACTTCCACATCCAATCAGGCTTTGAGCGTTTTTTCTCTCTACATATTTTTTTCTAAGATTAACAGTCCTCATGATATTAGCAAAAATATATACATTTTTAAAATCGGTTTTTCCAAATAACTCGAAAATTATTAACTTAACAAAAAAATTACAAGAGCGCTTTCTGATCAGAATTTTGATTTTCTATTTAATACTAAAATTTAAAAAAAATCGTACAAGCAGGGTCCAAAATAGGTTTTTTGGAAATATTTCGAAAATGTCAAAATTTTTGATAAATTTTCTAAGACACTTTTTGTTAGAAATTTTATTTCCTATCTGATGGCATTTTCTATTTTGAATATATTAAATATATTCGGAGATATTTAGAAAAAACCGTTTTCTTTAAGTGACGCTTTTTTGCTAATATCTTCTAAACAGTTTGCTGTACCGAAAATTTATAAAAGCTAATAATACTCGCAGTTATAATACTAATCACATACTAAAACGAAAAAAATATAAAAAAATAAAAATTTGCAAAAAGGGTAGTTACCCCCCAATTTCGTCCCTTTCCCGATACTCTACTTACCCCACAAACAATAGGTCGATTTGGGTAGTTAAGATTTATACATTTGCCGAATTTCAAATTCATATATTAAGTCTTTCGAAAGTTATCGTGTCCACAAACAATGCCACAGACACACAGACACAGACATACAGACAAGAATTTTTTTTGCTCAAAGTTTGTTTTTTTTGAAAATTTTTTGTGCGATACAACGGGAAGTATTGTATCGCACAAAAATCCGTTGGATATGGAAGCTTTCGAACAAGACAATTTTTGAAGATGTTGGTGCAGTAATTATGTGGTGGTCCTGTTTTGTAAAATAATTGTGATTCTCTTTTATCATTATCTGGAATAGATCTTTCCTCTCTCTCCAGGATCCCAGCACTGCAAATACCGCAAATTCTAATTCGGCAACACAATAGAAGAGCTATGGTGCGAGCGAGAAGTAGGGTAGCAAGTATTGGCGAATTTCTACTTAGCCTGACAACTATCATTGTCATAGCTCTCTAATCTTTCAATAAGTGAGCCGGAATTATAATAAACTGTGTGGAGATTATATATACATGCCAACCCTAGTGGCTACCTTTCAAGATACAGTAATTGGGTATTTGTCATCTATTTATATTTTATTAAATTGCGTATTAATAGGTAGCATCTAATCCACAAAACAGCTGTGACAGCTTATAAATTCGAAAAAATGGATCGTAAGGTGTATCTTTAATATTAGAAATGTGAATATTTAAAGGGACCGCCAAAACGCGAACATATTGGCCGTGACGTCAGGTGTCTTCTAAATGGCCGCTTGTTTACATCTGAGGTCAGCGCGTCACGCGTCAGCCTCAGCCCTTCAGTTTATCAGTTTGTTGTTTGCGTTAATTTTGTGACAAGCGAATTAAAATACGCCAAGAAAAAGTGAAATACTTATGAGTTATGACTTCTGAAGGCATATTCATTGTTATGGAATTTGTGTACAGCGACGAGCGGTTCAACGCGAGATGAGGAGTAAAAGCAAAAGCAACAGCATAAGTGAACTTTTTATCAAATGTGCGTAGCATTGATAATTTGATCACAGTGGGTTGTTGGAAACATACTATTTGTAAACATAAAAATGTAAGAATCCTAAACTTGACATTTATTCTAGAGGTCAGAATAAGTATAAATTGCCATTTATTTTCTGGGCTTTTGCGGCTCGTTTCCGGTCAAACAAACAGTTGAATATATAGGGAACAACGTCGTTCTTTATTATAACATTTCTCTCTATCAACTTAAAACGCATATAATTTTTTATATCCTCTTCAAGCTATAACAAAATGGAAACTGAATGGTAAACACTTATAACCCCAAAAAGAATAATAAAACTTACAGTAAGAATTAAGATGATCTTCACAACAAAAAAAAACAACTTTGCGATTTCGTCTATCACGTCTAGAGGCTTTAAACAACTTTTTCATACGTTGGTAATTCGAGGAACGGTTACAAAAATTTTGTTGGCTTTACTGAATGAAGTACTTTTATAACCATGTACAAAACAACACTTGTTTTGTTTTACATAAGTACATAATAGATGCTTGTAAAACTACATAAATCACTTTTTGGTGCGACCTCTTACACCATGCTTTCAACTAACACCACACAAAAGCTTTTCCAATACAAGAATGATACGACACCATTAAACAGCACGCTCCTCGGTAATGTTTACATGACACTTGACGTCACGAGTTGAATAACCTTGGATAGAAGCGTTTTGGCGGTGACTCTTAAGATTCGAAATTCAGACCTGAAATTTTCTACCTACAAATTTTTTTTGTTTTTTTCTTAACATTGCGTACCATATATATGCACTTCAAGATTCATTTTACGTAATTTAAAAAAAAAGTGATAATACCCAATTCTAGCGAGACTGGTGCGGTCGCGCCCTCTCCTGGGTGAGGTTTAGCAAGTGACCGCCTTTTGTTATGTGTGTTTGGGCTTAACATGTATACCTACAATTAATTTAAATTTTAAAGTATTAAATTATTAGGTTGGAATGGTTGTATTGTTTTGATTTGTTTTTGCTTATATTTGAATGGTCAGTTGCAAAAGTTGCATTAACGAAGGAATAGGGTATTATCTTTTATGATTTTTTACGTGAATAGAATTCTTTTTTTATGTTATAAATAACTTTTTTTACTATTGTATTTAGGTTAACAGATGAAGCTAAAAGACGACTTTGGATAATTTCGAAGCCAATATTTCGAGTTTGTGCTATCAGCTTCCATGGTACGCGACTCAAATATATTGCCTTAGGCAGAAGCCAAACCTAGGTCAGTTACTAACCTTGTCAAGATCACTCAAATGCATATTTATCCTACCTTCTCAGTTCTATGGACTATAGTTAACCTTCATTTATGAGTAAAAGCTGGATTGACAAAATTTGGCATTGATGCTGCCATTTGATGATATCGTTTTTGTTTGCGTTTGCTACTACCACTTTGATTTATAAAATTTCACGTTATGTCAAACATCTTTGTAGCTACGCGTCCGCCATGTTGTCGATTTTCAGCTGTTGCCGCAATTATAACCTAATTTTTTTTCGAAATAATGTTGAGAAGCGTTCTCCACTTATAAGTAGCATAATTCACCCTCTATCAAACTCGCTCACTTAACAAAAATTAGGACGTTTTCTTGATAATATCTATATCGTCAACAGCGGATGCAATAAAACTAATGAAACGTAATAAGATTACTCGGTGTTATTATTACTGCGTTAGTCGGTATAGTAACGCTTTTAGAAGTAAAGGAAGGAAACCAGAACTTCGACCAACAAGGGTACGAAAGAAAAAGCAATAACAGAACAGCTCGAACAGGACCTCTTGGTCGTTTTCTCAGCTACAGCTTCCTTGAAGATTACTAGAGGGAATATATTATCATTATAACGGTATATAAATAAAAGATATTGTTGACGCTTCATCTCAATGGAATAACAAACGGAATGTAAAATAAGAAAGCCTATAGGCAAAAACGCTTTGAAAGGGGATGCCTTTGTAATGAAGTACAAACAATAATTCACGTTTCGTGCTACTTTGAGTTTTCTTAAAAGAACCTACGCTATATTCAATTTGTTATTTGATAACTGAACTTGCATCTGATTAGCGAGCATTGTATACAATATGCAAATAAAATTATCTATAAATTATCAGTATGCTGTGGTTATTCGTTTGCTTTGCAGTTTTTCAGAGTTATCGCTTTTTTGCTAAGAAAACCTGCCTTTTTTATAACAGACCTAACTGGGGCAATTTGAATATTTTTTAAAAGGAATGATTCATTTTGGATGGTTATTTAGTTCTGTTTTGTCATTAAATAAATAAATATTAAAGTATTATAAACACAGTTTTTTTTTAACATACTTACGTTACGCAGAGTTCCTTAAAGATTCTGGATTGAAAATTCGTCAAGAGCTAATGTTACTATGTCATCGGACTGGGATATATGTGCATTAATAATATGTTTTCATTAAAACTTGTCTTTACATTTTATGACCTGACCTTTTTTATTAATTTATTCGTTATTCAACATATGTATAATCATTATCTGATAACAATCAATTTGCAACACAATTTTTTTGCAATCAACCCGAGATAAAAACATGCAATTATTATGACATCTGAGATAAGCATCGTAAACATGGAAGTTACTAAAGAAAAGCCGAACACATGTGAGAAGCAAGCGAAGGTACAGTTCTTGAAATAAGCGGTGGATATTTAATATATTCAGACTATTATAGGCGTATTGAGACGTAAGTGGATAATAAATTGTTTTGATACACTTATGCCAGACTGCCGGCTAACCATGTCTTGTACTAATAATTAAGATTGCTTATAGGGAACTTAAAAAATGAGCTTTATTAATTTTCCAAAGTAGAACAATGCACATAACGTTACGAAAAAATGCCTGAATCTGAATGATTATATCGGGCGAACTTTTTTCGAAAGTATCCACTAAAGTTTACACACTGGTGAAATTCAGGTTGTGCGTTATGAGCTGAACTAAATAAATAAGCGGTTATTACCAATGTGAGATATATTTCAGACACTGTCACTGTCATCAGAAAACGGCTCATTTGCTCATTTTAAATGCCATGATGTTTGCATTTGACAGCACTTCAGCACTCAGCATCCCTTCACTATCCTAAGCAAAGTGAAATCGATACGCTAGCACATTAAGCACGGTTCTGAGAAATCACCTTCAAGAATGTATTATGTAGAGAATTCTGTGTTAGCTCACAGCCCAAGGATGTATACAAAGCAGGGCGACGCTCCATCCTCGCTTTATTTATGATGCCTGCTCCGTGGGAATTCACGTAACCTAGGGCACTCAACACGTTCGTCGAGTACTTTGGCACACCTACTGATTCTGTGTGTAAATCATTGCTGGTCTTGTGCATTATGGAACGCGGAGGATATGGCATGCGGTCCGGGACATTTACGAAAAGTGGAAGTATAAACAGAATGCAAAATGCTCAAACGCTCGTAAAAAGTGGTGCCTAAAGAGGTTAATAATAACAGGAGCAATTAGCCGTTATTTTGTATCGTAACGGGTTTTTAATAACACGGAACACGCACATAGATTAAATTAGTTTTTTTTTGCGATATTTTCTGGTAAAGCTGGTTTTAATTGCCTCCAGGAGGAGATTAACTACATTTATAATGGCCGCACTAAAAGCTGATAAATAGTCTGCACTCCTGTAACGGGTTTTCAACCTTAAAATATGCTTAAGTGCAAAATTCTGCTTTTGATGAATATTATAAATTCATTTGGAGATAAACTTCAATTGGCATATAATACATATATTATTTCAAGAATACATGATCAAGTTAGGTAGCTTTGATTCACCATTTATTCATTAGGTGCCTACTTAAAAATGCGTTACGGTCCAGTCCAATAAACTTGGTCGAGTTGGTATAAAATTAATACCCAGATTAAAACCTATTATTTTTGTATACACATAGGTTATCTTCAGCTAAAATGTAAAACTCCATAATAAGCAACATCCTGTTGTTCCTGTAATTCCAATTGGGTATCATCACTTTTCTTGAAAATTGCGTAAAATGAATCTTGAAGTGCATATATACCGTATTCCATGTTAAAAAACAAAAGAAAATATTTATAGGTAGAGAATTTCAGGTCTAAAATTCAAATCTTAGGAGTCACCGCCAAAACGCTTCTATTCAAGGTTATTCAACTCGTGACGTCAAGTGTCATGTAAACATTACCGAGGAGCGTGCTGTTTAATGGTGTAGTATCATTCTTGTGTTGGAAAAGCTTTTGTGTAGTGTTTATTGAAAGGACGGTGTAAGAGGTCGCACCAAAAAGTGATTTGTGTAGTTTTACAAGCCTCTATTATGTATGGAAAACATAACTGTTGTTTTGTACATGGTTATAAAAGTACTTCAGTCAGTACAGCTAACAAAATTTTTGTAACCGTTCCTCGAGATTATCAACGTATGAAAAAGTTGTTTAAGGCCCCTAGACGTGATATGCCGAAAATGCAAAGTTTGTTTTTCTGTTGTGAAGATGATATTAATTCTTAATGTAAGTTTTATTATTCTTTTTGGGGTTATAGGTGTTTACCATTCAGTTTCCATTTTGTTATAGCTTAAAGAGGATATGCATTATATGCGTTTTAAGTTGATAGATGGGAATGTTATAATAAAGAAAGAAGTTTGTTTCCCATATATTCGACTGTTAGCCAGACCGGAAACGAGCCGCAACAGCCCCGAAAATAAAGTATTGAAATCTTTTACGCACTTTCGGTTATACCGGAAGCAGACGCTAATTGGGTTATTTTAAGTTGAACGGCCCTTATATTATTACATATTTACGTTTCTTATTGAATTTTAATATGAGTTTGATAAGCATTTATAGGATCTAGAGCAGATAGTTTTGCAGTTATTCACGTTTTTTTTTCCGAATAACGTGACGTCTTCGAGCACCCCAAAGAAATAAAAGTTTTTCGAAAACGTGTGGTAAGATCAATTTGACCTGTTTTCACCATTTTGTAGATCAGGGAGCTAGGCTCAAAATAGTTGTTTAGTTCAGATTCAGGAATATTTAATCACTGATATCATATTTTCAAAGGGAACGGTATGTCAATTTTTCTTTAATGTTAGCTTTTTAAGATTAAGTTTATCTAAATCACAAAAAAACATCTAAGTTTGTTCGGTTAGAATAACAAAATAATGTGATCAAAATCTTTATTAGACAATTCCGAATTTAAATTGGCCTTCCACTAATTATAGTACTTGAAGCTTCATGTTTTCGTAAGGAGCATATCTTCAAAAGACCTCAAGTATAGATGTTCATTCACGTTCATATTATATCTAACAAGAAAACCACAGCAGTTAGTACCATAAGTGACGATGAGTAATGATTAGAGTGAGAAGATATGTGTGAAATTTACACTCAACGTACAAGATATGTTGTTCACAAACTGAAAGTCTAATGCATAACGAGGCAGATCTACATGATGTATACAAAACCTCTAGGATTAATACGTATCATTTCATTTACTAAAACGTATATCACGTACGCTGAGATTGAGATACTCGTGCTTGAATGCTAAAGTTAAGAAGTATCTGTTTAGATGTAGCCATTCGGATGACTTCGATTAACGAATTATTGTGTTTCATATTTTTTTGTGGAGTAAAATCGCGTTTATTTTCATTGAACTATCAACGAAATTGGCTTTGTATCAATTCAGTTTATCGGTACTGTTGTTAAGTCTACTAAGTCTACTCAAAAATTATAAATACACTTTCGTTGGTATCTATCGTATGGATTCATCAAAATGTGATATAAATAAGCTTTACGGTTTGTGCACCTACAAACAAAATCTCGCTGTCTTTCACGCAAATGTAATTTAAAACTTCCTAGGATATCAAAACCATAGCGCTTTTTATAAGTGTAATGTATGCAGTCTAATTATTTTTCAGTAACTGCCAGTGCCATCTGTGAAGGCAAGTTGGAATAAATACTATCACACAAAAAAGGGCCTTCACAGATGACAAAAGGCAGACGAATGCAAGTGTTCGATTGTGTATGTATAGAGCTTGGTGGTGTTAAAGATAAATTGTTAATTTCGCGGGTTCTTGGCTTGTTATTTTAACAAACACCTCAAAGAACATTACAGTAAATTGGCGACGAGTAAAAAGTGATATGGAAGGAAAGGCTATCGTGGGTACGGCGAGAGAGTTTGATCCGAAGATCAACACGTGGTCGATACATAAAAAACAATTAGAGCAGTTCTTTCTCGTGAATAACATTACCGATGCTAAAATAAAATGTGGCGTGTTATTAAATAGTTTAAATGAGAACGCGTTTAAACTATTGACGGATTTAACAATTCCGGGCATACCTGAAGAAAAGACCTTCAAGGAATTAACCGACATATTTGATAAATACTTTAGTGGTAGCAAATCGGTGTGGGGAGAGAGAATGCAATTTTACGCTGCCAAGCAAGACGAAGACGAAACCATGCAAACATGGGCTGCTCGAGTGAAATATATAGCGACACATTGTGATTTCGGTGTGTGCTTAGAAACGGCTCTGCGCGATAAGTTCGTTTTCGGCATGAACAGAAACACGAAATCTTTCGAAAAACTGTTACTGGAAAGTTCCGACAAATTACTATTTGAGCGCGCGGTGCAAATAGCTGTTGATACAGAATCAGCAAAAAGCTATCTAGTGACCATGGATAGAACTGACGGCAGCAGCAGTAATGAACACTTGCGACAGAGTATGAAGAAGGAACCGCAAGAAATCTACAAATTTGGTGTTCGCAGACCAAGAACGAGGGATTCCAGCACCAGCGGAGCGAGGGTGAAGCAGCGAGCAGCGCACCAAAACTACGCATCGCAGGACGATACTGGACTTCAGGGAAGGTCATATGGAACAACGGGAACAAGAGGACTAGCAGACTGCAGCGTTTGCGGTAAACCTCAGGCAAATAAATGCAGGTACCGTAATTATTATTGTAGGGTTTGCGGAAAAAGAGGACACTTAGCTACTGTATGCAGGGAAGGTAAACAAAACAAAGTCCATTTCATAAGCGAATATCCTTTATTTAATATAAAAGTTACAGACAATAATCCTATAAAACTTGAAGTCCTTGTTAATTGTGTAACACTATCGATGGAGCTTGATACGGGGAGCGCAATAACCGCTATTTCGAGATAGTTGTGGTGCGATAAATTTAGTAACTTAGCATTGATGGAAACAGGAGTAGTTTTAATTAATTACAGCGGTAATAAAATTCAACCTGTAGGAGTTTTACATGCTTCTGTAATTTACAAAGGAATTGTACAAGACTTAGATATATTTGTTGTAGAGAAAGCAGGACCGCCTATTTTAGGTCGCCATTTTATGACTAAATATAACGTAAAAATACATGATGTAAATATTGTTAAAAAACTGATGTTATCTCACATGTACTTGAAAAATATGGGGAGATATTTAATGGAGAATTGGGTACTTTTAAACATAGTCAAATAGAGTTACATATGTACTATGGAAGGTACAATCCCTAAATTTTTCAAACCGCGTCCATTGCCATACGCCCTAAAAGAAAAAGTGAATGCGGAATTAGAGAAACTAGTTAATCTTAAAATATTAGTGCCGGTGAACTACAGTGCATGGGGCACACCGATAGTGCCAGTTTTAAAAGACGATGGAACAGTCAGAATTTGTGCGGACTATAAAGTTACCGTAAATCCGTATTTAAAGGTAGAAAAATACCCATTGCCGCGAGTCGAGGATTTATTCGCGAAATTGCAAGGTGACAAAACTTTCACAAAGTTGGACTTGTCAATGGCGTATCAACAAACATTACTTCATGAAAAATCAAGAGAATTAACCACAATTAGGACTCATCGCGGATTATTTACATATACCAGGGCACTGTACGGTCTTGCGAATTTACCATCTCTTTTTCAACAAATAATGGATAAGGTCTTGCAAGATTTACCTGGGGTAATATGTTTTTTGGACGATCTTTTGATCACGGGGCGAACTGAAGATGAACACTTGAATCGTTTACAGAAAACTATAAAGCGACTACAAGAGTGTGGTTTTCACTTGGAGATAGAGAAATGTTGTTTCTTTCAAGAATCGATATCGTATTTAGGCTTTAAAATAGACAAAACAGGTTTGCATAAGTCAGAAGATAAGGTGAAGGCAATAGTTAACGCACCAGCACCAAAAAATTTAAATGAATTACGATCGGTTTTAGGATTTATACACTTTTATGATCGTTTCATACCAGACAAGGCTACACTTATGCACCCTCTGTATGAATTACTAAAAAAGAAGTGAATTTTCATTGGTCCGGAGAATGTGAAAGAGCTTTTCGAAAATTGAAACAAATCATTGCTTCAGATGCAGTTTTAGTGCATTATAATCCACAGTTACAACTCAAGTTGTATTGTGATGCCTCGGACTATGGAGTCGCTACAGTGTTAATGCAAGTTTTTGAAAATGGCGTTGACAGACCCATAAGTTTCGCAGCTCGCACACTTACAAGTGCTGAGAGAAACTATTCTCAACTTAATAAAGAAGCATTGTCTTTAGTATTTGGAGTAAAAAAGTTTCACACTTACCTCTATGGTAGAACTTTTATACTTGTTACAGACAATATGTCACTAAAAGCGATTCTGGGCGAGAAAAAGGCAATACCAGCAATGGCAGCAAATAGACTGCAGCGATACGCAGTTTTTCTTTCGGGATATAACTACAAAGTAGAATACGTCAACTCTAAAAACAATGTCGCAGATATGTTATCCAGATTACCGTTGGTTCAACATGGTGAAGATGGACTAGAAGATGGCAGTACTTACCTGAACTACTTGAAAACCGCAGATTTTCCTATAGATGTAGCGAAGATTCGACCTGAAACAGAAAAGGATTTATTACTAGCACGTATAAAGACTTACCTGGAGACAGAGTGATCCACAGTAATAAATGATGAAGAAAAACCATTTTTCAACAGGAAGCCGGAGTTGCACCTGGAAAATGGAACATTAATGTGGGGATACAGAGTTATAATACCTACCGTGTTGAGGTCAAGAGTCTTGAAAGAAGCCCACAAATCACACATGGGAATTGTTAAAACAAAATCGCTTCTTCGTTCGTATGTCTGGTGGCCAAATATCGATTGCGATATCAAAAGAGAAGTGGAGCAGTGCGGAGGTTGCCAATAATTTAGAAAAGCACCAGAAAAATGCGAACTACCCAGAGTATGCGTGGGAACGCGTACACATCGATTTTCTAGGTCCACTGGGAAGCAAAACGTATCTGATCATCATCGATGCCTACTCAAAATGGATTGAGGTATTTTGATGAAAAATATAACAACGGCAGAAACAATTGCTAAACTGCGAGAGACTTTCGCTCGATTTGGAGTACCAAAGATGGTTGTGTCTGACAACGGTCGACAGCTAGTGTCTGAGGAATTCAAAACTTTCCTCACAGCCATTGCCATCATACAGAAGGTTACGTGCCCTTACAATCCGTCAACCAATGGCGCAGCGGAGAATGCAGTAAGGACAATCAAGAATTTCATTCTAAAAATTGGTCCTTACTCAGCAGACATCGAGAGCCAGATTCAGCGGTTCTTGATAGACTACCGGAATACACCCCATTGTACTACTGGAGAATCACCCGCTAAATTGTGCCTAGGTAGAAGATTGCGAACAAGATTAGACTTGCTGATCCCTGAACAAAAAGATGATGATGAAACAAGAAAAAAGGTGCAAAAGCAACAGGAAAGGCAGGTGAAAAACGCTAAGGGGAGAAGAAAAGTCACGTTTCAAAAAGGTCAGAACATTTTGTGCCGCGATTACCGAGGTTCACGGCCGACTTGGACTGAAGCACAAATTATTCGAAAAATCGGTCCGCGTACTTTCGTGGTTAAACCGGAAAACTTAGACACTACGTGGAAAAGACATGCTGACCAAATAATAACTAAAGGTGATAGTGGCACTAAATCAATAAGTGAATGTGACCCTAGCTCAGAAATTGAAATGGCTATGGCAACACAAAATGTAAATGAAGGAAACCTTGATGATCGTGAGGAACAACAAAGTGAAAACAGTTTGGAAATTCAAAATGTTCCTTGTTCGTCACGAACATCAATGTTAATTGAAAACAGACCCCAAAGAAATAGAAAACAGTCTGAGCGGCTTGTTTACGGGGGGGAAGGAATGTAATGTATGCAGTCTAATTATTTTTCAGTAACTGCCAGTGCCATCTGTGAAGGCAGGTTGGAATAAATACTATCACACAAAAAAGGGCCTTCACAGATGACAAAAGGCAGACGAATGCAAGTGTTCGATTGTGTATGTGTAGAGCTTGGTGGTGTTAAAAATAAATTGTTAATTTCGCGGGTTCTTGGCTTGTTATTTTAACAAACACCTCAAAGAACATTACAATAAGTATCGTTAAATGTCAACAGTAGTAAGTTTTATTACAATGTGGAAACATTGAAGTACTGTATTACAACCAGTAATAAGTATATATTTTCAAACTACACGGTAGTAAGTAAAATGATAATAAACACTATAGACTAAAAAATGTATGTGCAATAAAGTGAAGGAAAATTTAAATGGAAAACCCTTTAGTGCTTTTAGGTTTGAAAAATCATTTTACAGTGTTGTGGCTGCATGCAAACCAGTGTATAGGCATAATTGCAGTTAGTCAACGGTTCGGTGATCCACTAACACTATGCCAACATCAAAACACCAACAACCTCCATAATGCAATGCCAGCAGCGGAATCGTAAATGCACTTGTGGAGCAACGCATGCATAAATGAATATGGGCTAAAAGCACTAATTAGGTTAATCGATTTTGTTTCTGCCTATGTCTATAACCATTCTGATCGGCGCGGCGCTGCGTAAAACTTCGTAAATTAGGGAAAGCTAATTTTATTTGACGAATGTAATATTTGTCTGGAATAACGAAGGAAGAATGTTTGCCACCTCATAAAAAGCCCTCTAAATTATTATTATTATTCTATAAGGTATCGCTAATGATAACAATATAAGGTGCAATACGTGTCAAGCTTACTTTCTAGTCACAGTGCAAGGACAGAAGCTTTTCTTTATATACCCCTCTTATCAGTCTACAGGACTGATCTCAATTACAGAGTGACATAAAATGTTTTGAATAAAAATGTCAGAACTATAGAACTTAACTGTAAAACGATGTTTTACATGTCGAGATCAAATACAATAGAAGCTAAGTATGCTTTTATTCAAATTAAAATAAAGTGGAAAACCCTAACCACAATAATGTAGAATTTAAAACATAAAGTCAGCGATACCTCTTCAAAATAATATAAAAAAATTATCACCAGCATTTATCGTTGTACAAAAATATAATTATTTAATACTGTATATCCACTTTATAGTACATCCAAGTAAGCTATAAGCAGTTGATCGAAATTTCTACATTATGCTGATCTGTACACCACAATAATTCCTGTGTTAGCCTTTTGTAAAATTGCTATAATACAATTCTAGTATATTTTCAACTGTCGATAGCTATATTTTAGTTAAATTTAAAACAAAAAATTACGGACATTTATATTTACGATATAGGTAGTACTGCTATTTGAATTTAGTCTCCTCTGTTTCAGCATTTAAAGGTATTTTTACTAAACAATGTAGTGTTAAGAGCTTACCATTTTATGAGGTATATTTCATTATGAGCAGTCTCAGGAATAAATAAATTATATAAATCCAACAATATTAAAAGCACAAGCTCACATTTCGTAGGGTCGTTCACAAAGCCGCAACGGGTTCTTCACCCGCCAGTAATCGCTTACATCGAGAAGTAAGAAATACTTACATGTTGGAATATTGAGAAGATCATATTTTGGCTAGCACACTAAGACACAGAATCAACTAGAGAATAAACAGCATGCCTTTACGAACCAGTAGGTATCTATACGTATCCCTATTGGAAAATTCAAGAACCATGTGTGTGCAGCCCAATAAAATCCTTCGGACCTCGATTCTGAAATTCTGCACTGTATCCAAATTTATTATGCTTTAGCTTCCAAAAATCAAGTATGCACTGGAAATTTATAAGTTTCTCAAAACCCGATAAATAAATCTCTCGTTGAAAACGTTGCCTTACACGCTCTTTATTTGTTGAATGATACAATAATGAAATGCTGGGGATTATAAAGCCCAAATCTAGCAAATAATCAAAATTAGTCCCATGTAAAATACCCTATACTTTTACGCAGATGCTAAAATATACATACCTGTTCACATTGAACCTGCTACTACATGGACATGTTGTGGTGGGAAAACATTACACGCTAATGCTAAATGTACTGCGAAATGTGGCGGCATACAATAGGGCAACGCAATTAGGAATTAGGTTACTTTACCATTTATTATGATGCAAAACAGCAAAAGAAGCATCAACTTAATTTTATTCATAATAGCAGAATAACTGATAAATAAAGACACGCCCAGAGAAATGATCCACTCCTTGTACGCGCCACGCACCAACCCTGGATCTTTTATATGTTTGTAATAAAAAAATAAGATATTTAGTTTAAAGATTGATGTTAATCTCCCTGTTACTATAGGGCTCAGATCTCCGAAATTACAATTGCACAGGTAATTGCACAATACATATCAATAAATCGTACTTTACAAGAAATGCGTTCGTAAGCACTTACTTTAAAACCATACTATAACTGCTATCTATACGTCTACATGTATAACTTCATGATTTGTAGCTTTAAAGGAATCGCATTTTTGCACTATATCGCACTATCCATAGTTAAAAATAAACGGCAAGAATAGGTACCTAAGAGAGAACATAAAATGTCGCGGTCTCAGCTCCCACCAAGCACCAGGAATTTACTGCGTTTAAGCGCTTTGTTAACACTTGGCCAATACTAAGTAAAAAAGGCAATCGCCGCCAATAAAAATCGGAGTTGGATTGCTCGCATTAAGAATAATGCCTTAAAGTACCGCTCGCTAGAAGGACCCAGAGCGAACGCTTTTTAAGGACGACATAGGGGAATGTGTCGAAAATACGAGCTCCTTCGTCCTTAAAAGTGCCGACAAAGCACACTTTAGCAAACTACGAATCGAGGGTTAAAAAGCTGGAAGAAAACAATCTGAAGAATGAGATCTGTTCTGAGCCGTTTGTAGGTATAAATAATAGGAAGCTGCTGCACTGTAGGACGACCGACCCTCCAGAGATTTATCTGTTGCGCTACTCCCATTTGTTGGCCTAATTGATTTCCTCAAGCCTGGGCTTAGAGGAACCCGTGTCATACTTTACTTCGGTCTAACAACTTTCAAGGACTTGATTGTGTGTCTCAGCTGATGCATGTACGGATTTAGCTATTGCCTAATCCGCAGGTACTTTAATATAGGGGAGTTTGTGTGTGAAGTACCAAAACGCTTGCACTGGAAATAAATATTAGGTTATGTGTTAACGATTTTAGTAAGTAAATACTATGTCAGTATAAAAAAATTAAATAATGTAACAAAAACTCAAATGCAGATTGAAATGTACGAATTTTGTAAGTGGATTTAACTTCAAATTATTTGCTTTTAGGTACTAACACCGCTAAATTTTCTTAAAGGCACATATAAATAAGTCTTCACATTCAGAAACGTCAATTTCGAACTGCAAGTTTCAATTCATTGATCGGAACCCTATTTGCTCAATAAGATAGTTGAAATTATAGTGCGTTGGGATGCTGGCAAACAAAATGCACCATTTTGTTGATTTACTAATTGTATTGAAACTGGATCTTGAAAATCAAGTAAACCATAATGAAAAGTTAGTGATTTCGCTGCTACGTGCTTAAACTGTATATTTAATTTACTGTAACGCGGAAGAGAGAAACCACAACCAATTTGATCTCAACTAGCTGAGTAGTTATTAGAAATCGTTCAGTCACTTTAATTCAATTTATTAAGCAACACGTTAAATAATGAATGGGTATACAACTTCAATTTTTAATGCGACTTGTTTCTTTTTAACGATTGTATCTAGTGATATATATATATATATATATATATATATATATATATATATATATACACTTTTTACGGAGTCAATGTCATCGCGGGTGCCCCCCCCCCGCCTAAAATATATTTAAAAAATTAATTAATTTGCATTTGCCAACTCAAAAAAAACCTAAAATACTTAGTTTTATTAAATTATCTCAAAGCGATGTACATAAACTTGTTAAAGAAAATGTTTAAATTTTTAACTACGTTAATATATCAACTTAGGTACTAAGACAAGTTTATTAATATCAACATATTCTATCTTTATGCAAATAACCTAGTTTGCGAATTTACATTCATTTGTTCTGAAACAACCTCTAAAAGAGGCATAAATTGTCATAATATAGTGAAATTAGGCACAGAAGACAAAAATATATAAATGTAAAGGTGCGTATGGTAAACATAATTTTTTGCAGTATATATAATTTTTTTCTGTGTACCTCTAAACTAGAAGACAAACAATACTCTAAACCAATGAATGTAATATTGTGTACAAACAATGACTATACAGGTCATTTTTTAGTTAATCTTATTCACTAAAACATAATAAATTAATTTTAACCCAGCTCCCAGTAATCTACAAAATATAAGGTGTGTCAATTGACAGAACATGAAAACAATAACGGACGATCTGCTATTGCAAATCAAAATATGGTCGATTTATTGTTGTTTTACATTCTTAAAATAAGTGGCTTGAATAAAGTTACGCATCAAGCACAATAGAACTGATTACAATTTACGAACAACAAAACGACTGCCTTTATCATAACAGGTATATATTATCTAACAATAAATTAATAAAGTGGCAGTAGGAGATCCAAGTATAAAGAAGGGTCCAGCTATCAAATTGGCCAACATAATTACCTACGCTAATTTTGAATAATCTAACACTCGAGTACACCGTTTTACTGTAATAGCAAAATTAAATAAAGTGAACTGATTTTTTTATTCAACCAGAACTTCCTAATTAACCAAAACCTCTTCGTATCATCAGGGCTCGGCTTACCACGTCAAAATGTAGATTCGCATGACTGGTTTGATGTATAATGCACTGAATGGAGTTGCATGAACTCAATCAAATAACTATATATATAAGTTAAATAGTAATAGTAACGTAACAGTCCTGCGAGCTGGGCAGTAATAATCATTCAGTAGTATTTACAAGTATTTTCCGTAGTACATCCAATGCATTAGATGCGTATATAGTTCCCAACAGCGTCACAGACAAAACTACACACTAACCAGGTGGAGGTTAAGCACTATATGCACGGGCAAACTTATTTCATGTTTTTTTTGTAAATACGAAAGAAACGCAGTTACGAGTTAAGGCTAACTGTATTAATTTTGTATAAATTAATGTTCCACTGCTGCTAAATGCCCAAAAAATAATCAGATTTGCGCCGCAAGGTCAAGATGGAAATACTAGATAACAGTACGCGTCAGCCTGGAAGAATGTGGCTTTTATTTCAATAAATACACTTATAGGGTTCTTTAGGAAATTTACAAAATGAAGCTTTGAAATGCTCTTCTATTAATAGCTAAAACTATATTGGCTCATGTTTTTTAATAAACACTAGAGATCTTTTGTGGCCATGTACCAGGGTGTCCCATTTTCGTTGTAATTGTAGGATATCTCGGTAACAATTAGTGCTAGGGGGTTGCGGTTTCGACATTATTGTATTACTTTTTTATTCTGAGTTCAGCTGTACTGTCGAGATTTTTGTATCGTCTTTTGTTTTAAAGCATTAGTTAACTTTTGTAAAATGTAATATTTCTCCATCTCTAAATTTCTCGCTTGGGTCTGTAGATACAGAAAAACTGTAAAGACCTTTTTTATAGATATTTTTATTTTGTATCCAGTGGCGTACCCCGTAATTTATTAGGAGGTTACATTTTTGAGATATAACAAAAACTTGCATTTTTTAAAGTGGAAACCATAGTTGGCTTTGCTGTGGTATGAAAAGCCCTATTTTTGTGATTAAGAAAATGTATAAATTGTTAGGTTTATTTTTATTAATTTTGGAATTCATTATTTTTTAAATAATTTAATCATGATTTACGTTTACATCCAGGAGGCTATGGTACAAGCAAACACAAGATATAATTTATATTATTAAGTAAAAATTTTTAATCCTTTAAAAGTAATATATGACCTTTGGAATACAAACAAGACTCCTAAGAGCGTTCATTAATTTTTTTATCGATAATCTAGGAGGCCATGTAACTAATGAAAATGATTGTTTAATTGGATATAAGTACCTATGCATTGTTTATCATCAAGTATTTACATCCATTTTGAAGAAAAACGTAAAATCTCATTAAATTATTACAAAAATTGTAATAATACTAAAATTAGTAAAGATAAACCTAACAATGCATACATTTTCTTAATCAGAAAAAATTGTTCTTTTCAACCATAGCAAGGCCAACTATGGTTTCCATTTTAAAAATGCAAGTTTGTGTTATATCTCTAAAATGTGACCCCTTAAAAAAATTCTTACTACTCCACTGGATTCAGAATAAAAATATCTATAAAAATGTATCTACAGTTTTTTTTGTCTACATAGCCAATCGAGATATTGAGAACTGAAGAAATGTTACATTTTTCAAGAGTTGGCTATGGCTTTAAAACAAAAGACGATACAAAAATGGCGATGGTACAGCTCAACTCACAACAAAAAAGTAATAAAGTAATGTCGAAACCACAACGCTCTAGCATTAATAGTTACTGAGATACCCTACAATTACAACGAAAATTGGACACCCTGTACATGCAGATATTCAATGGGAAGTTCTCCTGGGTGCTTTTTGTCACATACTTTCTTATGAATTATGACTTTTACTTTTCATTCGCCAGTCTTGCCATGTAGAGAACAACACACCGTTTCTAAAAGTGCAGAGATTTAATTTATCGTTCGTAATCTGTATTTTAGAATACAATAATTTTGTATCAAATAGCGAACCACATTTATTAAGCACTACAATGTACGCAGATGCGGCAGTTTCATTGTGATGCATGGCAGTTTCATTACTTGTACATGCGTCCGACGTATAACGGTATCTATTCATTTCAGGACCGGTACGATACGGTAAAGTTCCTGCCAAGCTCGATATTGTATTCTACTTTATAGGTCGGCTTTGGGTTATTGTACGTGAACAGCTTCAGAGTTGTTGTCTGTACATACATGGTTTTCATAAAGCTCGAAGTTAATATTCACTTTATCAGCAGCGTCCAATGCTTGGATAGAAATAGTTTAAGGGCGCAGTTTTGCAATGCAACCAACCTTGTATTACCAACATAAAGAGTGAATAACAAAAATCTCTAGTCAGAAATAACCAATAATTAATTGAAATAGTGTCATTCAAGACTGGTACAATTTCCAAATATACCAGAATTAGTTGCTAGCTTCTACTAAATGAGATCCGGTATAATTTCAGATTTTTTGATTCTACGATTTTAAAAGGGTAGATCCGTCGACTTTCTAAAAGGACTATTAGTGTACAGGGTATGCAAATTGGACACTTTTAAAGGTAAACTCCTTTACCTACGAGTGATTGTCGGTGTCTGGGGGTCAATTTTAATGAGAAACTCACTGTCGAAAACTGCACTCCGATATATGTATATCGTTGTATCGGAGATATAGGGTGATTTTCGAAAATCAGACAAAAGTTATTTTTCAATAGTACGCCCTGTGCCTTTTTACTTACCTGTACATACCTTCAAATCGACATTCCAAAAATATATCACACCTTTAGGCTTTATATAAGTTTACTTTGGAGTACAACGCTATTTATGTTTTTGCTTGTGAGTTTAAAGCGCACATTTGGAATACCGTAATAAACAGTACTTTCAGTCTTTTTTCTTTTAACCATCTATAATGTGTAAATACACAGCAACATGCAGCTTCTAGCTGACAACTGTAGAAGTGTCGTATGAAGCAGAGAAAGACCTGCAAAAAGAAAGAAATATGCTTCACCCTTGACCACAGAGTCCTGCCAAACAAGTAAATATAAGCTTCCAAGTACAGTAGGTAGTAATAACTTTATTAAAAAAAGAAAAACTACTTGGTGATTAATGGGTTTGCTATGTTAGCTCTTCTAGTTACTGTCATTAGAGGAAGATTAACAAAGCTATTCGTTAATATATTTTTTTTCTGAAAATAAACCGTTCTATAAAGGCAAATAAAATACCAACGCTACCGATTCTAGTCTTAATTTAGGTGACTAGAAAAATCAAGATCATTTATTCCGTTTAGGTACAAAATGCAAAAATATAGCAAATATGAAAATTTTGATAGGTATTAGTAATGTAGATAAGATAATAGGGGTGTATTACACAATAGTGGCGCTTGACAAGTACGTTAGCTAATGGACGTTACTATATCATACTTTAGTAAAATGGAGAGTACTTGGCGTACAAAAATAAAAACTTGCCCGCTTTATATATTGGCGCCTGCTACGTAAAGCTCGCGTGGAGTAAATCAGTAATGCAAACATTCAGTCGAAAATTTTACCAGGCATGCTCGCCTAATGTATTATTACCTCGATTGCTAATGATGCAACGCTTCTTTTTATGCACCATACAATCCCAAGTAGAGGTGGGAATTTCGACTCTTTTCGGTGAGTCAGTTCACTGCGTCTGCTTCTTTGAACTGAGCTGATTCAGTTAGTCAGTTCAAAAGAGCTGCTAGATCCCTACGGGTCGCGGCCATATAAATTATCGTCACGGCTCTCTCTCAATTTCAACTATATGATCTAGACCGCTTCCTAGGGCGGCTCCGTTTTCGTGTCCGAGACGAGTCCGGATTTACGGTTTCTTTTTGTTGGACAAGCTAAATTATCAAATTTAAATTAAAACCGGAAGTAAAGTCCAGCAACAAACTGGAATATATAATATTTTTAATTTGGTATATTTTTTTTTATTTTAGAGTTGTGTTTTGTAGTTATTTACATATTAATGTTTTCTTTTACACACTATTTTTGTTGCAAACCCATATATTTACGTTTGTTAAAACGTCGACTTTCAGTCCCTAATTAACCTGGTTCATGTCCTTAACATAGATTTTGTAAGTATGTACTAGTGTACCTACTTAACTTGTTGGGAAAAAGAACGGATAAGGCACCTGGCCGGAGTCGTACCAATCAACGAAGACGAACCAAGAACGATAGCTGCATTCGGTTGTCACGTTGTCAGTCAACTCGGCAATTCAGTACAGTTCGGCAGTGAGTCGGAGAGCTTCATCTATTGAAATAAGTGAGTTGCCTCAACAGCTCTTTTGAAAGAGTCGGCTCTTCGATGCAGCTCACTCCTGAGTTACACATCTATAATCCCCAGGTGTCGATATAAGATGTACTACTTGTAGTCGGTGTTCCGCCGCTGCAGTTGGATGGGGGTTCCAATGTTGATCAAAAAAAGGGTGCACTACACAATTTTTTTGAACGCAAACAACGGACTGCCCTTGACGAAAGTTGTAAAAAACCTGAATATAAAACAAAACTCCAAGGTAAGTTTGTACAGGTAGAGCGTATATTTAATTTAAAAAAAAACGGGCTTTAGATATGGTAACAATAATAATAATCTGAGTATATTCGCTAATATTTGCAAATCGTTTTTGTTAACCTCCGCACTGGCCAGCGCTTTGCAATAACGAAAGATTCGTAGCAAGCGACCGTAAATTGTCGCATATCATACCGAACTAGTGTGGTGATAACCGCGAACAATATACCTGTGGCGTTCAGCGTTTATTTCACGCAAGCAATGAACTGAAAGTTCGTTTGGCCGAGAAGGATTGCTGGGAACTAACTAAAAAAATAAATATGAGCTGAAGGCTCCTCCGATAAATTTAAAGGAAAGTATATTATGAGCTGAAGGCTCATATAAAGTGATTTCAGGTTCACTAACAAAAAGGTTATTTTCAAAACTCAACAACGTTTACACAATCGCTATACAAAATATGATTCACAACGACAACATGTCCTGACACCGCTCTAAGGCTAATCTTATTTGTGAACTCCTACAGGGTCTCGCTGCTAGCTACCAGTGGTTAATGAATGACACGAAAAAGTATAGATTTTTGCTGAAATATAATGAGGGCTTAGAAAATGTCATGGGCCTCTTACCTTATTAATAACACTGGTAACCTTGCTTAAAACTTAAATTAGTGATTGTAAAAGAAGCCAATAGATACCATGCTAAGATAGAAAATATATTGTCTCCAACGTGACACGGACGCACTACCTGAAAGAAACCGATAATTGCCGATTCGAGTCGACAGAGTTTCATTTTCAAAAATGTAACTACTTTACTGCAATATTATGTTTGTGAGATCACCACGTAGATTATTTAACAAAATACTTTTAAGTTGTTAAATAGGCATTTCAGAAAGCCGAATATAAATTTCAGTTTTTAATGGATGCAAAACTACTCCATTCGGATGCATTTCTTTTAGAAAGCCCAAAATAGTTTTTTAAAGTCGTGCAATTTTTATTTCTGCCATAATTCTAACTAAAGGTTTTCGTTAGACACCTGTATTTTATATTTAAAGGCATACAAGAAAAATTCTAATTCTATAACTTTTCGAAACATACTTCAAAGCTATGAAGCGAAACATTTAGGTTTCACACATAAAATTTTGCTAGTAGGTAAATGTTAATTTGTTGCCTTTCCTGCTTAAAGCAATCTGAATCCCTCGAGACCTCGTGTAGTACTAAGGATATAATGTAAGCCGTTCCTTACTAGATGAATTCAATCCTGCCGCTTGGAGGGATTACCTCAAAAACGTTTTACGGTTCATATCAGGCGGTTTCATTGCTTGCAGTTTCATCTTTACGTCTCCAACTGAGCCGTCAACTTTAAATAAAGAGATAATAAAAGCGCGCCGGGTTGAATTGAGCTCACATACTCTTAACAGGTGCATTCATCCTAAACCTCCCTTTTCTTCTGTTCTCCAGAAATTAAAAAGAGACAGTCGCCGCTAACCCAGCCACGTTCCAGCGTAACGACCTTACCGAGCTGCATGGTATTGTGCCCGAACTTTATTAATAGGAGGGAAACGACCCATTTTAGTATCTGATAAAGGTGGCGGTGGCTTCATAATCTTCTTCATCGTCAAGTTCTCTACATTTTGATATTCCCGCACTGACAGTTTGTCGCTCTCTTTCGATTAATACCACCGCGCGGTTCCTGCTGCTCGAGTTGATATCAAATTGCCGGTCTATTGTAACGGAAATACGCGAACTTGACGTTTCTATTTGTTCAGTTGAGGTATTTTCAGGATGCAAGTACGCCGAKGCCATCGATTAAAGTGGCATGTGCATAGGTTTCTAAACTCAAGGTGAACGATACTTTCTCACCTTAGCTCAAATACGAGTACTTATATAAGTACTAAATAATATGAATAAAAAAAGTTTGTTTGTCCGATGAGTAAACTCATCGCAATATGTCCTGCACCGTGTGGCAAAGTAAGCTTTCGGTGATCACTAATATTGAGAGCGCATGCTTGTACTGTTGTTTGTTGGGATTGCAGAGTACATGGTATGCTGCTAAACAGTAAGATACAAAGAAAAGATAATATGGATATCTCGATCTTTTTTAGCATAGTTCGCTGGCGCAAACACACCTTGGCTAACTTGATTAGTTTTTTATATACGGGCGTTTTCAAACTTGGCCAATTCCTTCTGAATCTCGTATTACTGTAATAACAGCAGAAAAACTTGTAATACTTGTGAACTAATTTTTTTGGTACATAAATGATATTAATTAAATTAACCTTTTCCAAAATACGACGCGTTTGTTTTTTTATCAAAACATCCTGCATATTTCTGCGTCATTAAATTTCTCTCACCTTTACCTTACCAAAAATATAACACTACTACACCATATGTTAGAATAACTTATTTATTTTTTTATCTTTAACTGGTGATATTAGGGAAACGCGGCAATGCCGGTGGTTTTGGATACTTTACTTCACTGTGCTTATGCTTATGTGCGTATATTCAGTTCAGAACTACTATGGAAACAATTTTTCGAGATACGATTGTCAATAGAAGCCAGCTCAGGAATTCTCAATCACACTTTAAAGACAACACAACAGATTTGTACGACCGTTTTACTCATTATGAAGGTATAGTGAGATGATGATGATGATGTGCATTAAATTTTACGGTCGCATTGTTACCTAGGCAATGTTTCGACTTTTAAACACTTGTATTAAATACACTAAATCTTAATACAACTAGTTCCAAACACTACTACTAAATCTGTAACCAATGTATTGCGCACTCTAGCACTAAAAACACCTGCTTCTCTAAGCCTTTCGCTGGGGTCTCGCTTAATTAACCATTATTCGAATTCAGAATTGCCCGCGCTCTCTCCGTCGTGCTATTTATACCCCCTCAGGAAATTCTAAAAGGGACTGTCGTTATTTAAACTTCGCGTACGTTCCATAGATAGAATTTACTGCAGAGTGTCCACGCTCCTGCCTTCTACCTGTTAGGATCACCACTCGAAGTGTCTTCTTAGAGCACAGCTACATGCCTGGAACTCTGGTCCACAGATGTCGCTGATAATCCTCTAACATGTAACACTATATTAAGAATAGCAGGCGTTCCAGGTCGACTCTTGCGGTACACCTACTAATAAAATTTTTGAAAACCAAAATGTGTTAATTATAAAAATACGCTCACATTGTTTTGTAGTTTGTCATATTTTTAAACAGCTATCACCAGTTACATGAACATTTTTAACACCACATGTAATAATGTTTCCGTTTGCAGTGCAAACAAATATTCCTTCCAAGGGCGTACGAATACTTTCAACGTTAACGTCGCCTACTACTAAAACATAGTTGCAGAACCAATGATATGCAACAATCAAATGTACTTTAACATTCCAGAATAGTGGTAATATTTGGTGGACGACAGGTAACACATACTTCTACTAATAGGTATGTTTTCATTGACTATGTAAGTATTTATTTGGAAAAGAAGGTCTAGCGCGAAACCTGCACCTCCACCCTACCAGAACAATCATGGCGAAGCAATTTATTACTATTTATATGGCCAACAAAGCAAGTTTCAGTTAGGCATACTATATCGTAGTTTAGTGTAATAAAAAAACAAGGCAAGAAATATAATTTCTTCTTCGAATAAATAGTATAATTTCAGGTTATGCTTATGAAACGAGTATGGTTTTTTCGCTCTAAATTTTAATTTTTATAAGGCTGGAATAGCTTTTGTTAGAACCGATGTCATTTTTATAGTTTCATTGAGTTAATATCCAATACCCAGTATGGAACAGTGAACTTCGGATGCCATTACAACAAATATACGAGTTGGAAATTTTGCCTGTCGGCCAAGTAACATATTGCTTTTCCGATTGCGGATAAAACTGAATGCAACATTATATTCGGTTATATGGTTTTTAGAATAAGGCAAGTACGAGTTGTTTCATATTTTGAGTTGCATACGTTTGATCCCAAAAACCACTGCATTCTGAATCGTCAATTTTATTTCAGATAAACGATTACTCGCTGTGGAGTGTTTTATTCATTGCTTTATTCCGGTTCTTTGTCTTAAAAATAGCGCAATTTTTATTGAACCACTGCGGTGTATTTGCTATTGCTAATACAAGTAAAGAAATACATTATAAGTGGGCAGTATATTATTAATGTGCATATAGAAAGCTACACCAATTACACAGTTCTGTTATTCTAAACTCGATGGTAAATTATCCACTTCCACTTTGTATAGTACTCAAAGCGTTTACAGGCGTTTTTTTTTAAATTAATTTTAATTTGTTCGGAATGCTATTTTATTAACACTATACAGTTGTAAACTGAATAAGCCTGGTTTGAATATCTGTAAATGACAACAGAATTGTGTGTAATTTTAAATGTTGCCGTGATTCTGAGCGCAATGGATTTCAACATCTGTCATATCGCTGTACTAAATTCTGTTGTATAATCAGCTTCATTTTTGTAAAAGTTTTTTTACTGCATGGAATAGCAGCCATAGGAACTCTTTTTAATACCTTTGTTATACATAGCTAGTAAAATGATGAAACTTTCAAAGTATTAGATTTAGAATTACGAAGAAAACTAATAGCGTAAGCACGTTCCCAAATATGAAACCAAGACTGGTTTCATTATATCCTGTATGTACCGCCCTTCCATCATGTTGCCATGAAGCAATACCAGGTGTGACTCACTATCGTAGGTGATTGCAAGACGTACCATAATGCCAATGAGGTGCAGATGCTGTCCCACAGTGTATTGAATTTTATGCCTTTTACGTCGTCGTCTACGCACTTGCATACAACCAACACTCATCCCTAAACAAAATCGGACTTCGAGATACAAAGTTAACGGAAAACAAACAATGCAAATATTCAACGATAAATTAGCCTTATACGCACAGGTCTTCTGTTTAATTGTACATACTAAAGCATACCACCCCTAGATGCTAATTTTTAATATTTTGTACGCAATACGCGCTTGCCTGAAGCTTCCCACCGCTTTTAGCTCGGAAAAATGTCCTGATGGCGCACATATAGTTCAATTCTAGAAGTTATTGAATAGAGAAGTGACATACACGCAAGCCTATAGCTTATAGGAGTACATACACTTAATTACAGAACAAGCCTACATGGCTTTCACAGTAGATATTACCTTAAGTCCAAGAGGAACGTTTTAGTCATCAGTACATAAATAGTGACAACAACAGAATCTTAGCCCTGTTTACAAAGAGTGCTAAATCGGACAAACTTATTATTTGTTAGTTTTACAAAGATACTATGTTTACAATGAATCGTGTGAAAATAAGAATTTGTCAAAATAGGTTATTATTTCTAATGACATAATGATATGTTGGCGGCGACTTACTGCTTTAAGAACCCAACTCTAATCTAGAACGGGAAACAACCCCCTCTAAGCTGCTCCGTGGATGCTTATAAAAATCACTGCTTGATAGCCCCGACTTCATTTGAAATTTCTTTCAGGTTTCGACCACTTCTCCAAAACTCGTGTCGTATTGAACTTACTGCCTGCTAACGCTACATCCCTTGTGGATTGACACAACTTTTCCAGCTATATGAGCTAAGGAAAGGTAGAACTTATCATCTGCTGACGCTAAGTCTTGTATAGACTAGCTGACCATACGGCAGCTTTAATCGAAACCGAACTCGAACTCTCCGAGTGACGTAACGTTTTGTCACCTGCTGACGCTACGTCCCCTGTAGACGCGGTTAGCCTGTGGTAGTCTGATTCGAAGCCGCGCACGTTCCCTTTGGTAACTCCCATTGCTGACGTCAGGTCTCCTCCGTGGACTAGGTGACCCCTGGGGAAGCGTCAGTCCTAGTTCACCCTAGGAAACTCCCATTGCTGACGCTAAGTCCTCCGTGGTAAATTACCCATCCCAGTTCTAACCCGGTGCCCCATTGTTGACGCCAAGTTCTTCGTGCACTAAGTGACCCCTGGGAAGCACCTATCCGCATCTTACCAGTTAGCACCGTTCCGTAAGCAGCACAACAACGGCAGCGCTCTGTAGCTGTAGCTGATCGCTCCAGCAAAATAAAGCGTGCCGCTCGCGCTTTTTCTACCACAGGTCTTCGGAGACGACGACGCCGGACCGAGCCGGAGCCCGTCAAGACCGAGCTGGGGGACGTCGGCAATACCTAACTGAATATCGGCAGAAACGCTAGGTAACCTAAGCCGTAAAAATCTTCGTATGTGGCATTGCAATAATCTCTTTTTAGTACCGTCCGGCTCGTCACAAAATATGTATGTATGGTAATTTTAAGTGTTTTTGTTTTCTGAATTCATATTCTCTGTTATTTATGTGATTTATGCAAATTGCCTTATTCACATGTTTATCGTCGATCTTATATTGTATTAGGCCCCTGCTGTAGGCTCTCTTTGGCGTGACTTATTCTTGGCAATATCTTCAGCAAAGATCAAAGGCTATCAGGCTACCAAGAGTATCCTACAACTTAGGTTATCTTGAAGCTCAAAAGGCTTCATCTGAGAGACAGTGATGTTGACCTCCTTCGAACTCAAGGCACTGCAATGGCAGCATAGCGTCTCCATGCACGTACAAAATACACCGAGACATTATTTACTGCAGTTTGTTTCTCAGGAAACGCATAAAGCTTCCTGCTGYATACCTGGCCTTYTTGAGGAGCAATATGCGATATTTAGGTAAATTCAGCTCTAGAATGACTTACTATAATACAAGTGAATTTTTCGTAGTTAAATATAACATATATTTATTGTGTAAGGACTGTAGGTTACCAGGCGGTTTTTCTCCAGTCTATTGTAAGCACTCCGCAGTTTTTCGATGCAATTTAAACCTTATATATTATGTTACACCTGTTTTTGTTTACCTTTCCGTTTGGGCCAACTAATTAACTAGACGATCACAATTATAAAGTAATTTAATACAATTATTAAGAGCTTTCTAAATTGAAATACATGACCTGGGTAGGTTATGTAACAGTACCATTGAATGTTTCTCTCGTTGTTGAAAATCGGTCCATAACCAAAAAAGGCAGAGCTGTAACTTGTTTCTTTGATAACATTCAATCATTTTACTTTAGAATAAGCATGCAAGAGTTAATATCATATTAACTGATGTAATAACCCGAAGAATTCAACTGGTTAACGAATGATGAAGGAGTACCTGTTTATTTATTTTAACTCCTAGGTTTCTATCCGACATATGGTATAGCATAGCAACCAATCTTGACCAAAAAAGCTCATCGAATCGTTGCTTTTATCCAAATAGGGTTGTAAGTTATTTTGGGTTTTAATTAAAAATTACACATTGGAATCTATTCAAAATCTTGGAATTTTTTATTGAACTGGAGCCTGCTAAAAAAATAAGGTGTCAATTGGAGGCAAAAAAACGTAAAGTGATTGTGGGGAATTTTATTAATTAACTATTTAATAAACCAAGATTGTCAAAATCAAATTCAAAAACAAATAAAAAGAGCAGTATGAGGAAAAAAGAATTAAAAGCAGAAAACAGGCAGCATGAGCAGAGTCAAACCACATTACCGCGTGTGTACTTGTAGTTTTTTTTATACTTCGAAAAAAAAACTGAGAATATCTAGTAATGAAGAGACCAAGAAACGGCAACTGATCATAAATTATTGACTACAGAGTTGAATTTATGATTAGAAAATATATTGTCCGACAATCGAGGTGAGATATAGAAAGATTGCGAGGGCTAGTGATATGAATAGTTGGGACGAAGTCCAAAGTTTTGAACATATCGGAAAGGCTTGGAGGTTAATTATTTATGGTGGAGCCACTTAATGTAAATTATTGAAAGTTAAATAGTTGAAAGACTTTTAAAGGGGTAAAAGCTAGGTCATATATGACGTTTGAAGGGGCAGAAGCTATAATATATATTACTTTTGGAGGGAAAAATTCCAGAACATAGATGGCTTTTGAAGGCAAAAAGCCAGAACAAATACAGGTACCACTACTCGTGTACAAAGCTTCTAAGCTTAGAATCTAAAATTATGTTGGCTTTTATTCCGCATTTTAAATTTTCTTATATTATGTCTTGTAATCTGATTTTTATTTGCAATCCGTGGTACAGATGGAGCATAATTTCACTTAACCACGTTAGGCAAGCCTTATTTTATTTGCTAACCTTCAAGTTCAACTCGTCTTATTTAAGCTTTAGTTTAATAATTAATTGAAATGCATCTCTAGCTTTTCATTTTACTTGCTACAATGTGTTTTAAACTCGCGACTGTCTCTTAACATCGCATTTTAATTACTTCCACGACCAACGGATGGGAAGTATTGTATCGCGAAAAAAATATTCAAAAATTTGTATTTGCACATTCGCTTTAAATTGGTCGAAAACGCAAAAAAAAACAAAATTTGAGCAAAAAAAATGTCTTGTCCGTGTGTCTGTGTGTCTGTGGTACTGTTTGTGGACACGATAAGGCTTAATATATGAACTTGAAATTTGGCAAACGTATAAATCTCAACTACCCAAAGCGACCTATTGTTTGTGGGGTAAGTAGGGTATCGGGAAGGGGCGAAATTGGGGGGTAACTAACACTTTTGCAAATTTTTATTTTTTTTTTCGTTTTAGTATGTGATTAGTAGTATAACTGCGAGTATTATTCGTTCCTATAAATTTTCGGCGCAGCAAACTGTTTAGAAGATATTAGCAAAAAAGCGTCACTTAAAGAAAACGATTTTTCCTAAATATCTCGGAATGTATTTAATATATTTAGAAAATGAAAATACTACCAGATAAGAAATGAAATTTCTCACAAAAAATTTCTTAGAATATTTATCCAAAATTTTGACATTTTCGAAATATTTCCAAAAAACCTATTTTGGACCCAGCTCGTAGGATTTTTCTGATCAGAAAGCACTCTTGTAATTTTTTTTGTTAAGTTAATAATATTCGAGTTATTTGGAAAAAACCGATTTTAAAATTATATATATTGTTGCTAATATCACGAGGACTGTTTGTCTTAGAAAAAATGCGTAGACGAAAAAATGCTCAAAACCTGATTACTAATGGTGTAGTATGTATAAGGAATAAAAACGTAAATGTCATTTTGACAATTGGATGTGGAAGTATTGATTCAATTTGCAGCGGTTTTTTATATTCTTATGATTCCATGAGAGAACTACAAATTCGTATTTTGCGGATAAACTTACTGTACCGAACCGTAAAGCCCCGCTCCTTTGTGAGACAAAAATTCCCTAAGACTGATGCACCACTCAGGCGGTCCACAATAAATCTTGTTGTTCGCGACGAACATCTCTACAATGGGCAGGGTAAATGTTTGTAACAAACATCGGAGCCATCTATCTCACGTAATACAATAGTGAGGTGGTGTGTGCAGGTCGAGCATCCGGGTTCCTCCTTTTCGGAACGGTATAAAGATTTACTGCAGGTTTGCGGAATTGATCAGCTTAATTTAATACGGGACCGGCAAGTTTTCAAGCGGGGCGAGGGTGAGAATAACGGGAAACGGCATTATCAGGGGTTACAGAAAAACTCGCTTCGGAAATGGAAAACTGAATCGCGAAATAATAATGAACTATGTATGGGGGCGAGAGGGAGGGAGATTTTCAAGTTAATTGACTGAGTATGCTTATAATACAGGTTTTACACCCATTGGGTGATTATAAGTAACATTGGAATAGAATTTGTAATCATTCTAAATTAAAGAAAGAACACGACTATCCTTATATGTTCATAGAAATTTAAAGTTGCGTCATGACGTAGTTCCTTTACCGTCATAAGATACTCGGAACACAACGCAGAGAGAATGACAAAACTGATTTAAACCGATCAGTACACAATGTTGTAATAGCGTGTTGATAGGTTTAAGGTTGACAGTGATAACTGACTCGTATATACTATTCAATTTATTTGTAAAAATCTTGTACCTGTACGAGTTTGTTATTACCGGTCCAGGATTTATTATATCTTGCAAGAGTGTACATATATTGTTAGATGATTTAGTGCATATTATTAAAACGTTACTATTGGCTAAGGGCGCATACTAAAGTCACTATAGATAGATAAAGTACCGTAATTGTCCACGATTTTAGTGCAAAATAGCAGTGGTAAATTTTTATGTTCATGTAGAAGATTTGGTTTCAACGGTTTTGGTTTTATCCGCCATTTTAGTGCAAAACTATGGACAATGTATTGGGGTACTGTAATATGCTTAGTGACTGTAGCGCATACCGCTTTGCAGCGAGTAACCCACACATTCCTCATGGGTAATGCTAATCTGCAGCCTTCTGTCAAAAGGCAGTTTAATCGCAGAAAATGGATACAGTGATATATTTTGGGTTACAAAGCATAAAATTTGATCATCGTACTGACGGGACGTATAAAAATACTAAACAGCACCTTCGTCAAATAAAGTGCAATTTTGCACACTCCTAGAACATAAATTTCGGGACATAAATATCCGTTTCTTGCGGCCGCATCTTATTTTCGAAATGTAAGGGTTTAAGTACCTAGTGTTTTAATTTCCAATTATTTTACACACACTGTGTTTCTCTATCTCCCTGTAGGTATTGAATAGTGGCGTATGCTTCTTTAATGGTGCCTTTAACGTCCGGTCGTGCTACGGGAGTGTTTTCAAACAACGCAAAAAACACGGCCTGAGCGTCACAAAAATAGCTGGAAAAACACAAAAATCAGTTTGAAACTACACTCACGAGTCGCGACACCACACCGCATACGGAACAACACGGTGCGTCGTAACGCAGATCCACGTATAAAGACTCATTTTTCAAAAACCAGACGCAACCGCAGGAAATTCATTTCGAATTCATCTTCAGAAGGCAGTGTTTTAGTCGTGTGCAAAACTCGGCGATGGTCCGGCATTCTCCACAATTAGTGCAACATTAAGTAGAATGCATTACCTACACGTTTTTTTCTGTGGATGCTACTAATCCATAATTTACGACGTTCTTCATGAGGTTTGGTAAAATATAACCGATTTGTCTGTTACAGTCCACAACACAGCAATTTTGTTTACTTACACGCAAATAGCATACATATTTTTCAGCACCCATATTAATTACTATCAAAGAATATATCTGCTGGTGTAATTCTTTGATCACTAGGCTGGCATAAATAAGAGAAATAGTTAAGTTAGGCTACAGTAATTGCAGCATACACCATACAGCTGACAGCAACTAACAGCTAATGTGAATTGTTTACCCACTAAAATGCCAAGTTTCACGGATTTCACGCCACTTGAAAATTCGCTCATCGCTTACAGTTATTAATTATAATTATTATATGTGAGTGTGTATGTGTGTGTGGCTGTAAGGTACATATTTATTTATAATACTGATTGTTCCAATATACTGTTCACGAAAATTGCTAATTATTTATGCGATAATTCCTCAACTAGTTCATTATACACTTTTACAGATTGCTGTTTTTATTTGTTTTATCGCCTGCAGCCCTTTTCCAAGTGAATCGTGAATTTTGGGTATAGCTTTAACTATAACGCGATAGGTTTTCTCCAATACATAGCAGTCTTAATAGTTCTAAAGCTAATTCTTGAAATTTAGAGAAACAAAATCAGGCTCTCTTTCGATTTATTTATCGTCACTATAGTTATGTATAGCATTGCCCAGGCTCTTCTCAGACTTTCGAGCTACCGTAATCGAGCATCACATTATTATTTGTTTGGTAAGACGGATAGCGTACCAACACTTGCTCAAAACGTGGTAACCAAACTAATTTTTAAAGTTCATCATACGCTACAAACACCAAATATATATCTAAAAACTGTTGTGTTAAATAGCCTCCTTAGTGAATACAGCAATGAAAAGGAGATGCATAAGGTATTTTAGTTTCAATATAAGCAGAATCATAGACGGTGGCGTGACTATGACTTTATTGATCAAATTGAAGTGTATTGCTACTTAAATTAAATGTGCCTTGCCATAATAAAAACAAAAACGTAATATTAAGTTTTAAACCTGACTGGGAATGAGTGCAGTTGTTTGTTTACATACTCGCTAAATAATGGAATTTGGACAAACGGCTGCATGAACATTTGACAGTTTATGCCGTGCTCGAATTACATCGTTAATCCTTGCATGCAGCCTAGTGCAGCGTAATTATTGCTTKGTCATTTTAGTGGTCATACAAACCATGGTTAATGATCATTGAACAGTCCACAGCGTAAGTTATTTAGTTGCCAGAATATCAGCAAACGATATCTGGGTCCCACTTCAGTGATAATAAATTTTGTTGCGCATAAATAGACTTTTCAACAGCTTAAACCTCCGGAGAACACTTCGATGATTTCCATGTTTGTGTGAGCGATGCTTATAAATTATGCCGGGAGTCGCTTTGAAAGAGGGCACGGCTAACCCGACATCCAAATATTTTACCCACACCTCCTGTTCCTCCAATTGCTTATGACTGACTGCTCTCAGGGCCCTTCCACATCAATAATTCTCCATTATTTATCAACGAAACACGACACAAAACGTCTTGTTCGTTTCCGCATCGCAACATGTCCTGAATTATACGATCCATTTCTTGAGGAGCATTTTTTCCCGGTCGACAGGGAACGTTCGGTCGTGTTATAGTGACAGTTCAATCATATACGTTGTTCGGACTTGGACTAACAGAGCTACTTTTGTATTAGCGTCTAGCGTCAAATGTTGTTAGACTCTTCTCTGGACCGCATCTTGTATCCATTACGTGAATTAATCCTTATCGTTGTTACCTGAGTTATTAATTAAAAAGTAAGCGCGTGTTGCTTTTTGGAGCTCTTTGAGAGTACACCTTGGTTATACCCTCATAGACCTATTACAATAATGATATAATTCCCATTATTCTTTGTATCCTGCCCACTCGGTCTTTCATCGGGGAACAAGACATAATAATTTGCTGCGAAATTAATGGCTTGGTCCCACATGTACAAAATTTTCATATTTATTTTTGGCACGATACTCGCCACTTGTAGCGCAGTCTACTATATCGCTGGTCTTAAAAAGGTGAAATTTGAAGAATAGGTACATATTAAAATTACTTATAGGAGTAATAGGTCATATGATATTTAAAATAACTAGGTTCGAAAAACATTTAAAATTTTAGCAAATGAGTCCTAAAAGGGAGTAAAAGAAGTTAATGTATTTCATTCTTTCCACTTATAAGATTATTGTTATCGATGTCTTGTAGAGTTTTTGGAAGTTATAAAATACTAATAATCAGTGATGGGCGTTTACGCGTAAATTATAATTTTCTACGTTACACGCGTAGAAAATGTAGACAAAGCATTTTGCCGTAGATGTTAAGTAGAAAATTCAAGACAAGTATATAGTGTACTAAGTAGTTACGCAATAAACTTGAATGGAAACCATTTTGTTTCTAATTTCTCTGTTTTGCTAGCTTCTTCATGTGTCGATTTCCTTTTTATAATAGTTTTTTTAGAACATAAGAGACAAAGCATTGTTTTCCTTCCACGACTATATTAAGTACATTCTTAAGAAGCCTATTTTCACATGCTACAAATTAGTACAAGTTGATTTTTCTCCAAAGAAAGGTATCTACTGTAATCAATTATCACCTGTTACTTTTAGATCAATGTACCTAGTTCAGTATACATATATACGACAATCAAATTGACTTGCAATTAAAAACGTCTGGTGAAAGAACAAGGATGGCATATAAAATTGGCCGCGTATTTCCGTTTATAGAGAATTAAGATAATAAAATACAAAGTGCGCCAAAGTGCTTTTGGACAGCACACTTAGCCTGCTTACTCAGGTCTTCTGACTGTAATAGACGTATGCACAAGTAAGTTATTGTTATTTAAACATTTATCTAGTCAACTTAATTACAACAATGTAGCATTTTGTTTAATTAAGAATAAATATAAAATAATAATAAAATACAACATAATATTGGCATTTGAGGCGTTTTGAGTGGTACTGATGATGAACACCAGAACACCACTAAAAAAACTATATATTTCTAGAGTTCTGTTTGTCTACACAATGCTGTTTTCTACAGTAGACTTTTAAGGTAGAATATTACATAGTTTACGCGTAGATAATAGCGTAATTTACATGGCGTATTCTACGCGCCCATCACTGCTAATAATAAAACACCTGCATTTAGTTCTATTTTCAAATTTTTATTATACTTTCTCTTCTCCTTCTTCCACTACCTCAGTCATACGACAGCTCTCATCCAAGTGAACACCTAGGTATCTGATCACTTTCATTGGGTTGATTCAACATCCACCATCCGAAATACAGTAGGCATAACTTCGATTGACTAACGTTATTGCTTCTGTTTCATGCGGTCCTCTTGCCAGAGTCCAAGCACTATTTCTCGAAATGGTTACATCCAGCACCCATTTCAGACCACAATAGTCCATGCTCCTGTTATATTAACTGCCAAACAGTTTACCTACCCTTTCAACATTACTTACGCCAGCATTTCAAAGTTTAGCAGTTCTAGAGCGGACCCAAAATTGATCCTTGGGGAACACCTCTTGCGTGCTAGGTTTTACCTTCTGCGTATGGTATATTTATGTCGCTTAAATAGTTCATAAGTCTGATATGCGGCAAAAACTTTTTTCATTCCATTAACGATTCCGTCACTTCGCACACTTGGCCCCACCACGTGTGCTTACATTTACCACCCTAAAAAGATTTCATAGAAGCCTATCGTTTTGTATCTACAGATTTTCCACGCTCAACTCTTGGTTTGTTTTTKTCTCAACTGTTTGTTCTAAGCAGRACAAAATGTATTTAGACATAGTTTCAMCGWCAAAAACTTGCGAGATATGAAATTGCGTTCCATTGTTTTCTCTATCTATAAAATTACTTTSCCGTTCCACGTTTGCAACATTCAAATTAAGCTCGCAGATCACTTCACATTCGTRTACTCTGCATGARCTTTACCTGCTACCACSACCCACTGAAACTTGCATGAKAATTACACAAGTAGCATTGCCAAACTTMACCGAGATTTGAACTTTTTTTCAAAAGGTCCCGTGTTCAAACTTGTTCTAGGCTGGCAATACTTTTTCATTTCGTCTTATGCCAGTAAACCCAATAAAATACCACGTATGCTCATTTATAAATGAATTCGGACGATAATTATCTTCCATACTATCAATACAGTTAGCATTACGAGTGGCAAACTTAACAGCTAATTGAAGATTAAAATATAACATTAAATTACATATCAAACAGCAATTGCTTAATAATATGCGGTTGAGAAACAAAGGACATATAGCTTTAAGTTTCACTGCTGGAATCAACAAGTAGAGAGATTGGAAATATAAAGGAAGTGGATTTCTAATAACAGCAGGCGAACTAAGTCCAGAGCAAATGCCAGCACCTTCTATAATATAATGAACACTGCTCACAGAATCTACAGAAGCGATTACGTACCCTGCTACACTGAACATTTCACGGTATTATCATCTGTTTCCTGGTGTTTAGCCTGGCATCACTGGATGCATTCCTGAACAGTCCCTGCTTCGCTAACCTCGACATCGATTCAGTTGGTTCGTGCTCGACAGCAGCCTTTGTGGATTACAACTACCTATTTTATATCCGGCATTGTCGTAAATGGAGTCCTATTGATTGTGGAAATATGTCACATGTGGACCGTGTGACAGGTGCAGTAGCAGAAGAACAGCGGATAATAGTGCCGATCAGGAAACATTCAGTAGCCAATTTGGTAAATATGAGGCGGTTGATTCAAATCGTACATTCAGAAACGAACAGCTACTTAACATTTTTACTTATTCTTATATAGTACCTATTACTAAAATAACTTATAAATTAAATTGTTTAACGGATTTATCGAAGAACCTGAAGACATCATCTCTACTATATGGTGATTCTCAAAAGTACACAAAACTGTTTCGCATTTAGATAACTGGTTTAAGCATGTTTTGCATTTAGTTTAGTTTGGAAAGTACTTAAAAACATATTGTATCTGTGAGAAACATATCTTGACCAACACGCACTCCAAGGTTTAAATGAAATATACCTAGGCTAAAAGGTGAAGGGGACAGTTCACTATCCGGTGAAATCTCAATATTTTAGTCCACTGGATATTTTTGCAGCATCAGGTGAAACGTCAAGTATGCGTCGCCGAGGGGTTAACAAGTCATTACAAAAAAAAGTAGCTACAAGAAAAGGTTACTTTTTGCAAAGACTAACTGATATGGCATTATATAATATGATTTGCTACAATATTGATTAAGAAATTTTGACCCCAACTCTATTAAATGATCAAATTCTTTGCACCCCAAACTCCTGATGGTGCTCAGCTGCCCACAAGGATTTTTTGTAATTATTACACTCCCTAAGCTCACTGAACAGCAAACTTTTCATCAAGATTCCACAATAACTTTCATTTGTTTCATTTAACTTTTCAAGGTTTAAGATAAGAAGCTCCTTGAATCTGAGTTTATTCGTGCACCTACTACATTTAATTTCGCTATGTCTCCTTCAGTTAGGTATAAGAATGTCTACTACTGTCACACTTCAATATTTAAGGGATGAGCTACTCTCGACACTGGTTTTGACCGGGTTGCTGCCGCTAGCAGCAGGTGTTGTAAAAGATGGGCGCATCAGCACATTCTAATAGGATCGAGGAACCGCCACCACCATCCGCGGCTACTGCCGCTAAGGCAACTTAAGTTCACGTACACATGCGCAGAGCCGGAACTAGGATTGTAGCGCCCGTGGCGAACTTTTATAATGTGCCCTTAAAAATATTTTTTTAATTTTTTCATGATAGATATTTATTGTTTGTGTTTCGAAATAACGGTTTTTTCACGATCACGAATAAGTAATTGAAAAACGATAAAAAACAATTACTCCCAAAATGTTATTTACTTTGAAATAGATACAATTGATTCCGTAATAGCGTAATTTTTAGTAGCGTTAACTATTTGTCGCCCAACATTGTAAAACCCATCATATATTTAACTCCGAAATATAGAGCTTGTAGTCAAGGTAATCCTTATTTCTAATAAAAAAAAATTCAGATTTTGCGCCCCTAGATTGTTTGCGCCCGTGGCAAATGCCTCCTTTGCCACGCCCTCACGCCGGCTCTGCACATGCGCTCTTGGATTGCAATACATTTCTCTTGACAACTGACACCGGACTACTAATAATTAGCCCTGCACACATTGGGGCTCTTAAAACTACAATAACAACCAATACACGTAGGATCCTTTTCGATAGGCGTACAGCTATTAATACTTTTCCCACGTGTAATTCAGCTTAACCATAATCTTCACGTAAACACACGCTTTTGCAGTTTTTTGTTTTTGTCCTAGCTCGAGCTTACCTGCTGTTTCCTCTACATTTTAGTAAAACATACCCCTCGTTTGGAATAATGGCCACATTAAGTGATAGATTTACTTGCTATTATCAAACTACTACTACAAGTTGACTATAATAAATTTTCAAGTTGAACGCCAATGCAAAACTCACAATATGATACGGCATGTTGTCATTCCACTGAAGCTCGCTAACATAAATCTGTACTTCAGCATATTTGTAATAAATATGTAGTAATAAATAATTCTTATCAAATGTGAGCGTCTTAATTAATAATTTTCTCTTTGTTTCAGGTAAGTAAACAATTTTGCCGTCAGACCACGAGTACCTTCAGTCTAAGAAGGTGGGTGTACATATTTGTGATAAGTGTTTAAAGGGGACAATGAATTTGCTATTTTTTGTACTAATATCAATCTTAAAAGGTATTTGGTCACTGACAAAGATACTGCGTAAATAGCTACAAATAATTCTAGGGTCCCTGATTTTTAATCCCTGATAGTAAACGTAACCAAAGCATTGTCTGGATAATCCCGTAATCCAAACAGAGTAATTGTTTTCGTTCGGTTTAAAAAAAGTCGTGTCTGTAGCACATGTAGGAAAGATGTAGCAATAAACAATATAACAAGTATAGTTTATTTTTAAATTGTGCAATGGCATTTGGGGTTTGAGTGTTCCTAGGTGTAAAACTAGGTATACGAGTATGACAATTGATTGATTCCATTTTCAACATGGTATTTTATTGTGAACTATTCAGCTATTTTTTTAAACTCTAATATTTTATTTTCTTGACAAGTGGTTAAATTTATATTTACGCATAATGTTAAATGTAGGCCGCGGGAAAATTTGTAGTTTATTATTTGTATTTCTGTCAAGCATTGTCAGTATCATCCTTCATTTGCATATCTTATTGATTAGTGAGCGAAGCCTCAGCATTTGGCTTACGCTGAACCACTTCATAACGATATATTCATATCACAGTAAATAGTTAGAAATACAAGCAACCCCATACTTTTATACCACATTTTTTAGGGAATGTGGGTGGTAGTTATTGTATCAAATGGATAATTTTCAGAACAGGTTTACTATATATATATATATATATATATATATATATATATGACAAAGATTAATCACAAAAAGTAATTTTATTTCACTGGAGTCTCTTTTCGCTGGACTTTTCCTATAGTAGTTATCAACCCTAACACGGCATAGTTTCACAAAATAATCCCTACCCCAAAGTGTGATCTAAGACATGCCAAAAAGCTTTAGAAGCAAACAAACAAACAAAGTGTACTTTTCGGCTATTTTGTGATATGAAGAAACACGATAACACATAAGCTATTGAATAAATAAGGCTAAAATCTTAAAAGCAAATATGTATACCAAACTTTATTCAAATAAAACAAGTATTACTCGGTGTTACATTATGATATAAGGTCATTGTTCAATTTTATAATCTATAATAATACATCTCGGTCACTGATCCTTTGCCTTAGTTTACTACACCTCAAACGATATGTATAGGCACCTACAATTTATTTGCGGTTTGGAAAAGATAGATGGCGCAGTACCCAATAAATTAAGGCCGTAAAAGCTGGCCGCTGTTGCACACAAATGCATATTTATGTTTTCGGTTACACTGCAGATATAAGGCAAAAACATAAATTACATGTTTAAATTCATGATAGTGTTTGTGCAACTGCCCGAGAAAGCCCTGCTTTAATTAATTTCAGGGATTTTTCTAAATGCTGATGGATAGACGATACGCATTTTAGACGACCTGCATTTATGAGATTTGCATGGCGCATGATGCTCGATTTCATGAAACAGTGTCGCATACACGTTCTAAGTAAAAATGTGACTGTAAATGTGGTACAGTACTGATGATTATAAAATAATTAATTTACAGTGGTATATTTATGGTCGATCTGTTAATAAAATCCTTCTATTTTAAATTATTGCGTATTTACTAACAATTGCAACAGCATCATGCAGATTGTAGTGTGTCATCCAAATAATCTCCACTTAACAGCAAACAATCTTAATGTGCAGTTATTTTTAGCTATTAAAACGATTTCTTATATTGTCGCATACGAGTACTAGGTGGCAGATATTGTAAGAAAAAGCATATCTCAAACATAATTGGAATCTTAAAACTTCTGACAAGCTTTTGCATTTTAACTAGATTGAATTCGATTATATAGAGATAAGGTTGCTATAAAACCAGAAAGAAGTCACTTAACACACCCCGAATTGATGGGCTTTTGTTTCAGTCTTGGGCTATGCTTTGGCACCCTTATCCGTATCCAAAAACTGAATAATTAGCTACTTAAGTGAACATTCAACCAATACGTTTCCATCTGATACGTTTACAAGTTTGTAACCAGAACCAAGAATGTGTTAGTGCCCTGACCACATATTCGAGCATCATTATTTGCTGGTTGTTCGGCCAAGAGATTGTTATGATATCACTAACAAATCTTTCTTTCGTTCTTAGATGTATAATCCACTTAAAACTTTAAATACTTCTCATGTTCCATCATGCTCCTGTTGACAGATATAACTTCTAAGCATAAAAATCTGATGTATATACCTAAGTATGCTAATGTCATCTGAAGCTGAATTTACTGGCAATACATTTTGAACCCTTTTTACAGGAGTAAGTTGGGCTGCCAGAGTTATAGGCATCCTAGTCGATACCTAAACTTCATCAAATGCAAAACTTAATTACCACCTTACTTACTAGGGCACATTTTATATATATATTGTTACAGATGCTTATTATAATAGCTACAAAATACATGGATGAAGTTCGTACAGGAATATATTGCTGATGAAAGTTTCTGGTTTTATAATAAACACACTAAATGTAGATTTTACAGTGTACGTCATATTTTAACTTTTACTTACTACTTTGAATCTCTGAACGATTCCTCTTCACGCGGCAAGGGTGACGATACAGAATCTGCCGAAAACAATTAATAATAATTAATAATCGGATGCATTTTAGTCAATTACTCAGGCATTTACAAACAGCACTGGAATGTCCATTTACGTGTCTACGACTGGAAAAATGCGCGTTGCCGGGTCCCGTCCTGCCGCTACCGCAGGTACGCGGCTGTATAGAGGTTGAAAGACTCAAATTCTTCCAGTTACTTTAATAAAATTTTTAGAGAAAAAATAAATCAACATGACTCAAAATTTTACAGTAACTGTGACAGTCTCAAAAATTTTATGTTGCACGTAGAGGCTGATCTGACATGACATGACATTACAAAAAACTAGATAACTACTTTTTCCAACCCCTTTCCCGCCGCGATGCCTCTGGTAGCGGCAGGATGGAACCCGGCAGCGCAGGTTTTACTGGTCGTATGCACGCAAGTGCAAGCTCTAGTGCTGTTTTTAAGTGTGCGGGAAGAACGATCGCATTGTGAAAAAGTGCACTATTAATAATTAATATTAATTGCTTTCGGCAATATTTGCGCCGGCACTGTTGTTATTTGTGGGACAAGTTTTCACGACAAACCGTTTAGGAAACAGAATCGTCCGGAGACTCAAAGTAGTAAAATTGACCGAGCTCTCGCACTATATTGATGTCGTGTAAGCCACATTCATCTCAGATTTATCCTGGACATTTATTTGTCCGCAGGCCAGATGCAGGTCTGTATCGGTGTGTAAAGCAGAGATTTAATTTAATTCCCTTTATTCCCCAGGCGTTTATTAAAACGCCGCGGTTAGATTCCTTGCTAATATAGAGGATTGCTCGCTACAACTCATTGGGCATGCAAGTATTCCTTCTGTGCACCGAAAAGACTAAATAATGCTAAGGTTTCGTCTTTTGTTTCCTGGATATTAAATCTTTCAGCACCCTCTGTGCTCTCGTGCACGCACCCAGCTGAAATATTAACCACAATTTTCCCCTCAAGCTTCGCTAAATCTTTTACGACGGTGTTGAGGGTGGCCTTTTATAAGCACCGCCGTTTGAGATATTTCGCTCGTTGGGTGTAGTTGCGTTTTGCTCTTATTTTGTAATTAGCTGTCTTCTATGAGGCGATGTCGTACGGGTCGGGTGCTAAATTAACCGAGAAACGCCCTTTGGAAGTAACATACTTTGCATTTGAACTATTTGCTTTTTGAGTTTGCTACTCTTGTTTAAATAAACGCTATTTACCTACCTACGTGCGATTAATTCTATAGTACAGAGATAAATCGGCAGGTTGCTTATAAAAACAGTACTCTAAAACATAGGAAGGCCAAGATATGTGTATAGGTAACTATCACAAAAGCTTTAAGATGTTAAGCTATAGATTATAACTTACCTCTGGGCGACGTATTATATAACCAAACAAAATTGTCTATCAGCTAGCTTATATTAGATTTCCTTAACTGTCGCGTTTAACTTTATATATGTGTTAAAGTAAAGTTCTACACTCTTTTAATGTTATGACATGGTTTTCAATAAGGTAAGTCGCTTTTACTAAACAGTGGCTCAAGTATTACCAACAGGAAGTAAATAGAAAAAAAACTTAAGAAACTGCATTATTCCTTTGTCCTTACCTTTATCTTTATAAAACAGTAAAAGCTCGATTGTTCTTGTTCTGTTTTATTCGTAACTATTGCTGACATTCTCGTTATTGAAGTATAAGGTCCGCCTGTCTGCACGATAGTTCATTCTACCTGACCCTTCTGTGTCACAGCACGTCATTTTTAGTATTATGTTAGTAATGTAAATGATGTTCTTCTAAAGCAGTGACCTCTATAAGCCGTTGCGCTTGGAAAACAAAAAAAAACGTGCTTATTTTGCTAAGAATTATAGAAAATGAAATGCAAATTTTAACTTTTTAAAATACCTTTTAACGCCGTTGTATACTTCTGAGTCTATGAGGCATTCGATTCTTTAAGTCAAAGACATTGACAGCAACAACTTTTTCTATAACTTGAATTGTCTGCTGTAACGTATTAGCAATTATCGTGACGGGCTTGCGCCAGCTGTTATTTTGATGAGAAAAGATCTGGTCAGCTGTTGTTACAAAGGTATTGCTTATATGTATCTTCTTGCGTAAATACGTTTTCAGTTGATAGCTACTTTTTTAATAGTTAGTAAACCTATAAACTTGCAGCAGATTTCAGTGCTAGTTTTATCTTTAAATAAAATTTGTCAGCGTTATAGTTTCGGGTACTTCATTAACATTTATCTTGTAACAGTGTTCTTTAAGACTCTTGTTTGCAGTTTCATAGTGATTTTGATGTCTTTGTTAACAAAAATGAACACGTAACACTTCAATCTTTCCGTCATCATCACTACTTGTGAACAACCAGTTCCATAACAACAAACAATAAATTCTTAGCTTTTTAAGAATATTCTATGATGTGCTCACTGTAGTCGTATACACATGCATGAAGGATTGATGCCAACAAGTGTGAAATAAGCAAATTATGAAACATACCATCAATGAAGAACTAAAAATTTAACTTAGTATTAGTAACTTATTATTTAAGTGCAGACGTTTCAAAAAACTTAGTATATAACTTGTGAGTATAGCGTTACTGAGAAGTTTTGGATTCTTTGCCAGCATTGGACTATACCTTGGTCATTAACTTTTTCATTATATAAACAACTATTATAGTTTTCGCAGAATGCAAAATTATGACAACTTTTGTTTATAAAACACTGACAGGTGATAAGTTTTATTCATGATACAATTCAGTTAGTGCATAAGCCGTATAACTAATATACCGCTGCGCTTTGTAGGTAAGTTCAGGATTACTGTTTCATAATTATGTCACAATATTGAAACATCTATGTTTTTGTAACTCTAAATCAAATCTACTATAACCTGCTGCCGCGTATACACAGTGCCTCCCTTTTCTCAAAATTAGAGACTGTCAAATGACGTATCGTCTCGACTCACCATTAGTCACGTGGGCTAGGAGTTTGCCGTTAAAGATCTTTAAATATATCCAAGTATGTTTTCTTAAAAAACTTTCTGATTACAATTTTGCATTGGTGTCGCCAATTGTACATTTTCTAATGTAGCCTAAACAGAAAATGTTGACACATTCACTCCAATCTCATTTTGGTGATACATAACGTTTATTGGAACAGTTCTTTCTGTTTATTACCTACCTACCTCAAAATCTTTGCACTCAGTTTCATAGATTTTAAGACTAGCGAGCAATCAATCATTCTTAGCTTTATTACATTTTGATTAATTTATTTTCGGATGTCTTAAAACATTCGGTAAATCTTGAAAATGTGATCCACACTGTAAAAATTAAGCTTTTGGTTGTCCTGAATGAATTTGGTTACATACACAAATTCTGCCAATTCTTGTAGTGAATGATCATATATTAATAATTAATAATATTGATAGTATCCTGTCTTTATGAAACACTTGCAGATAAGTGGTGTTCTGTCGCCGACAGATATGCCAACACGTTCAACTGTTTGTGTTGTACCGTAGTCAAAAGTAATTGGATAAAAATTCTTTGGTACCGCCAGACGAGAAATAACTGCTTCTAAAACAACGATTTTCTGCCAGTGGAACCACTTTAATGTAAATATACCTCAAAGGCAAGGTAAAGTAAGGTAACGCATACTGTATTGGAAAGTTCTAAATTATAGCTCCGGCTGTGAAGTAGTGTTGGGCGATACATCAAAATATATCGATATTCGGTATCGATACGTATCGCAATACTGTATATCAATACACGTATCGTATCGTTCTCTGAGTATCGATATTCGTAGTATCGGATAAATGCCGATCCAGGAAATAGCAAATCGATATACAGTGAATTAAAACACTTCTTGTTTTACATAATTTACTTCATTGTTTTTAAAAACCTTGTTATTCTTCAGCTTCGTCAGTTACTATTAAACATATCAATAATTTGTCACCATGCAAGGACAGCAAATTGAATTTTATTAAACTGAATTGTTAGTTTGCTTTTATTTGAAAATTGGTGAGAAAAAACACATTTGATGAAAAAGACTAAAAATAGTCGTATTTGCTTAAAAAGGATTGACGGCATTTGGGAATGTATTGTATTTATGTTGTTCTATAAGGAGAGTTCCTATTGCGTTAAGGATATACTTCTTATCAAATCTGTAATCATGCTATATGGTATGGCGGAGTAGGTATAAAAAATATATAATGCTGTACTATAGCAAAGTCGTTGCCACTTTTTTCCGCAATTTTAATGGAATATAACGAGGATATGGTTGGTAGAAAATAAATGATTCGATACCACTCTGATTGGTATCGATCCAGAGAAACCAGAGAGATACCAAGTATCGATGAAAAATATCGGGTATCGAAAGCAAAAGTATCGATACGTATCGCCCAACACTACTGTGAAGATGCTTATTCCCGTCCCACCCCAATCGTTAGTGTGAGGCTTGTGTGGCAAGCTTATGAAATATACAAAAGAATTGCTCCGACTAACAAAACTTCTGCTCCTAGGTAGCCAGTAGTATTACTGGCCACACTTACATAGCATCTCGGTTGCACAAAAGCACTCGAACCCTATTATAAATGGGGTTTAATCTCATGATTACGTAAAAAAATCAGTTCATTATTGCACGATAATTGTGTTTCAGTTAACATTAAAACGTTTATTATATATTTGCTGTAAATACAATTCAAACGATTATTAATTACATGAACGAGTCAACACAAAACTATCCCAGTCAAATAAAGATAAATAAAAGGATGACAAAGCAATGAAACTAAAGGAGAGCTATTGCTATTAGCATTTAGCCGCTATATTGCAATCAGCCAAAGTTGTTTGAATTCTTTACCTTATCGATAAACTTTTAAGATTGAGCAGCAAGCTTTTCTGCTAATAACACCTTATTTGGGTGATTAATGAGAATATCAAGCTAATAATTCTGTTTATGCGGATTACTGAAATTCGTGGAAAACACTGACATGTGATGTATGCAAAGAGTACTATTTTTGTACAACATGCGTGACTGCAAGACAAAATCAAACTAGTCAAGCTTCTATTTGGGATATGCTTTGCTCTATACGCTTAGTATAATATAAAAGATGCTGCATTACACAAACGCCTCCTTATTGGTATTGTATGTTGTAATTTGTATCTTTTCACTTAGTCAAACTGTTTTTCCTTTAACGCCTTTAACTCTGCCTGTCATACACGAAGTACATAGAGCGTAAATTTTGGTTTTCTATCAACCGCTACTAGTTGGAAAAGATTGTTTGCATTAAAATCAAACCCGGCTGCCAATATGAGCAATGCTATTTGAAAAGAACCTCGAATACTTTTATAAAAATGTATTGTCTTTTACGTTCTTAAAGATATTTTTCATCAAACAGAACAGACGTTAAGGAAAATTAATGACAAAACATAAAATTGCCCGGCTGACAGCACGTAAACTGCTGCTTTGGTTTCTCCTCTCCGATGAAATATGGAGCTGGTGGGAGGGTGGCAAAAAGAAGTTAATTAATCCCACAGGTCATGTTTCCATTTCACCGCCTTTATCCTTTCTTTCCTTTTTATTCCAGTCATAAAAACTTCAAACTCTTGTTTTATGGCGTTCGACCTCATCTTACGCTAATGTCGAGTAGCGGCAGCGAAATTAAAAGAAAACAGGGGTAAATGGAAAATTGCGGCCCTCCTTTACGTTTGCAGAGTAAAACTAAAGGTATAGGCGACCGGGGAGATCATTAATAAATCTTGTTTTAAAATATGAACCTAGATGTTATGGTTCTCGGTTGTTCAGATATACACAAGAAGTGCAGGAGTCATACTTTATGTCTACTCGTATATGAGTTAAACAGTACATATTAAGAGTTAAACACAATCAATTTTACTCAAATCGTTAACAATAATTATTTGTTATTTGTATTGATATTAATACCGATATTGACTTTTAAACCACGTCTAAAAGTTACTTAAACATTTTGTGAAACCATCCGTTTTGTTAAAAATAATTTTTGGGCAAAGCAAGTTGAGTAGTTAGTGTATACAAAAGTTGATAACACATGGAAAACCTTTTAATTTTTAGTTTTTTGAAAAAAAATGATCATGCATGAAAAGTTCTACATGGCCTCAGAGATAAAATGGAACCATATCAGATAAAACATTGCTGGTAAGCAGTATGCACTCTGAAACAAATATCAATTAGGCGTAATAGTAAACACATTATATTTTTTAAATATTAAAAACTTTTACTAAGAAAAACTTAAATATTTAAACATACTTTTTAATCTATCTAGTATTGCATTATGTATTTTGGTTAAATATCTTAATTATTGCATCTCCACAAATTGTCATTCCTAACATCTCGACTTTCCTTTGAAACTAGCAAAACTGTTTGCGCTCAAATGAAGGTACGCCACAAAAATAGATAGGTACCTATAAGTTTCAGGTATTAATAAGATTTTATGACAAATCATCCTGCGTATTAGAGCCAGACGCAGGCGCAATAAAGATTTTATGGGATTGCCATGGTGACGTCACACAAACTACAGGGACCTGCCACACATTTAACCAATCGCCAATCACTCAGTTACAGTGCGCAGACTAGCTGTCCTGAAACGAGTAACGCGGCGACTTACTAGTCGGCGTTTTCTCGCCCATGCCGTTAGATTTAGCCGTCTAGATAAGATACGCTGTTTGTGGTTACAGCGCAGACTCGCTGCCCCATGAGCGAACAATATGGCGACTTAGAGGTCGTCACAAAGTTTTCTCGCGCATGCCATAAGAATTAGGCTTCTAGATAATAGCTTAGGTGTTTGTGGATACTGCAGACACGTAAAAGCAAATAATACTGTCATACATGAATCAGTGTTTTTCAGCACTGTATTAATTGTGAAATAATCAACACACCGAGGTACCCAACATCAGCCATGAAAAAATCTACCTGTAACCTTAAAACAAGAAAAAGAGTGATAATAATAATAATTTAAAAACAACTTCTACATTTCGATGTTGAAATTTTCAATTCCGGATTTAGACATAATTGACAACTAACTACCACTAAGAAGTTTATGGCTGAAATCCAGCTGATAGGTCCGAATTTTGTAAAAGGTTCGTGTTTGTAATAATTTGGTGGTCATCAGTAAAGAAGTGCACATTAACCTAAATTTTGAGAAGCTGACCATAAATGCGGTTTTAAACATGCATTCACTTGTTATGGAAACGAAATTCATTGACTGTTTTGCAATAAACATGTTACGTTGCTTTTTACTTCTCTAGGTTACTTTTCACTATCACACATTTTAACATTTAGAGGAGGACGTGTATATTTTCTCTTTCTTCGATTGTGCTATGTTCACACTGTCAAACGCAACATGAAACGACGCCTGAAGATTATCAAAATACTATCAAAATGAAACTGTGCCTAATATTCATAAAAATGCATCTATTCTGAAAATATATCAAGTATTGAAAATAGAGAGTGAAATATTTAAAGAGGTAAAAGTATGGACCAAAATAAACAAAAAAGTCTTAATAGGTATGGGTCCGCAAAGCAACTATTAAGGAGAACGGAATAGATAGTTGGCTGTGCTGTGTACTCTGACACAGTACTAACCGACCTGCGTTTCATGTATGGCTATGCTAATGGTATTGCCATGGAAGTGCGACGTCTATATGCTAAAGGTTATCCAAATCACCAGATTCCTTCATATCGCATGTTTGAAAGAATTCATCAAAGTTTGCGTGATACCGGTTCATTGAGAAAACAGAATTACTTATCCGTAAAACCGAGGTCGGTATCTACCCCTAACACAGAGGAAGAAATTCTGGCATGGGTAGAGCATAATCGGGGATCGAGTGCCAGTCGAGGTAGGCATTACTGCTCGTCTTGTTTATCTTTATTCGCATCTTATAGGTACAACGAGCACAGGTCATACATTCATTTCGTCTTCCTCTTATAACTGATGAGGCTGGGTGCACACGAAACCGAGAATTTTCACAATAAGCATGGTTGGGCCGAAGAAAATGCCCATACCCTAATGGCATCTGGACATCAGACACGTTTTTTTGGTAAACATTTGGATTGGTTTTCTAGGTCCTGCCGTTTTATCAAGCGATTAACAGACGTTGATCACCTCATTTTCTCGAAGAACACAGTGGGTGATCTGATGGCATTGCTTTGAATAGAACGCAAAGAACGTGTTTGCAGCATGATGGTGTTTGAGTACATGTTTCGATTGGCTTTAGAGAGCACTTACACCAAACTTTCCAACACCGATGGGTAGGAAGGAACGGACCTGCATTATGACATGCAAGAACGCTTGATCTAAACACTTTAGAGTTCTGTTTCTGACGATGTTTGAAAACGTTAGTCTATGGTACTACTGCAAATGGTATCCGAGAAACTGTAGCTACGCATTAATTAAATTTGCCAACAAAGCCAGTGAGAAGGATTTAGAAAAAGGTCGAGTATCCTTCAGACAAAAATGTTGTAGCCTTTGAACATCTTCTGTAACTTTATTTCTTGTTTTTGCTAAACGATTATTTTGTTTGTCTGCTTGTATATAATAAATAAGTATTAAATAATTGCAGATAACTATTTCAAAAAAGTAATCTTTCATATCTCCGAAACCGTCTTTAAAGTGCACTGGATGTTGGTGTAATTAATAAATGATACAATAATATTTATGTTGCCTACTCTTTTTATTTAGTTTATGTAGAAATAAATATAAACGATACTGAACCCTGAATTATAGCAGTAGCTACACCGCTAGTGTTTTATAGAGCGTTTTGTAAACATATTTGTCAATCTCTCTCAAGCTTAGAGAACCTGCTAATTTGATATGCAGGCCGTAACACGTCATACGTTATGAGAAGAGCTTGCTATTAATTATCAAAATTAATATTAATCCCACAACCCCCCCGTCTAGCTCCAGTTTTCCGTGTAGAGCCAAGAACGGAGGTTTATTACGTGTGACAGAATCCTCTAGAAATGCCATGAGGGTGTGCTCCCGCGTCGAATGCGTTCCTGCGTCATGTTTATACATAATTATTTGGCAGGATGTTTGATACCCGGAGTGGGGGATGAGTCGTTAGGCTTTTGTCTCGAGCTTGTTTCTGTTGCTTTCCCGAATGTTTCATAAATTAAATTAAAAGCACAAAAGGCATGCAAATTGGTATGCTGGGGAATAAGCAACCCTTTGATATAGGGCGTTATTTTAAGCAGATTTGTAGCGCTCAACGCGGCTTCGCGATAAGAATTCCAAACAAGGTTATATTTAAGGTGTTTGAATATAGAATGTTTCATCTTGTTTAAATAGGAAGTGGAAATGAAGTTGCTGCATATGTTGTCAATAACGATTTATAACAACCAATTTTTAGGGATAAAGTTTGCGTTAACCACAATTTTTTGTATTTACGGCGAACGTTATACTGCTAGACATATGTTTAAGCTTAAATATAAAAATTTATTATTTGGATTTGATCTAGCGTTTCTTGCAGAAAATTATTTCTGTATTTCTCATGTCGTTTTCGGTATTATTGTGTTAAAATGAATTACGATTAAAAATATTGTAATGGTGTCCATTTGTAATTGTAATGTTTTAGTGAATAAACCAAACTGTTTTGTTTAACATTGTGGAAAATTTAATCAGTATGTCAGTCTAAACACAACCTCAAGTCATTTATTGAAACGTCTTCAATTATATGGATAGGTTTATTTCCCTGATAAAATGCTAACCTTATATAAAACGACGTAATATTTTAGTAAAGCTTTGGCAACAGCAGTTTACTGAAATAACACGCACGGCCTTCATTTTTATAAAAAAATTCTTATACGAAGTAATAAATTACGCTATTGAACGCAGTATCGTGGTATATAGTGCTCTCCGCATACCCTGAAAAATGTATCTATTACCGTTATCAGAAAGACATTTTTCTACGCCGTGTGCAGTGCGGCCAAGCATTTGTTACCGTAAGTAGAAATCCAGTTATTTATTTTCCGTTTTACCGGTTGCATTGTCAAAATAATCCCGCGGAAATGAAAATATACTCGTTTACGGGTCTCCATGGGGCAATACGGAACATAACCAATAAAGCAGACGTATTGGTCCTATATATACCTTTGTGGGAATCGGGATCTGGCAAAGTTTCGAAGTAGAGCTTTATTATTTCCTAGTGGATTGGAACGAATCATGGAAGGATTACGGAATCTTCAGTCTATACTCAAGATGCCGATATGTTTAACGATTTTTATACCTATATTTAATTCATTATTTTCAGTGCTTTTAGTTTAGGTGAATGGGCAGTAACTTACCTCAAATCTATTGATTGTTATAGTTTGTAATATGCACTCATAAATGCAAATTTCTAATGAAATGGTGGTATTTATGTCTATCGGTTTGCTCTGAATGATGTGTTTCTTCAAATTTTTCTTTAATGTTTTATATTAATAATCTTGGTGAAACTACTGCAGGGTCGCTTTATCTACTTGCAAGTTCGTTTAATCGCCAACGGAAAAAATTTCCCATGCATTAATAGTTGTCAAGTATGCGATATCTGCCTTGGTTATTCAATCGGATACCGTACGACTCTATCACAGTGACAGGAAGACACAGCAAAGAAATTTGACAGAATTGTCAACTACGTCATTAAATCACAGTTTTCTGTAGAGATGTCCGTGTTCAAAACTTTCAGTGGTTTGCAGGTGCATTTCCATTAAGGAATTTTGGTCAGTACTACAGTGCTCAAGGAAACATAAAAGCTCTGAATGTAGTAGATGACAGGCACAAGCTGTACGTCCCAATTGAATAATGTTCACCAGATCAATACTCCATACTTATTAATATAACTAAATAACGTAATTTTAAGATATTTCATAGCCAGTAAAAATTTGTCAAGTCATATTTGTTTGAGAACGTTCATACTTTTACTTTTAGAGGATTATTCAATCATGAAGACTAAGGTATTGGAGTGGACAGTATAAACAAAAAAAGTATATACGTTACTATATATGCAATAAGACCGATATTAGTTTATTCGCCGGGGCTCATTACATAGCAGCTCTAGGAGAATGGGAATAAAATGGAAGCGACAACGACAACGCTTACTTATCGGTCTTGTCAAACATTAATAATATGACACTTGTTCAGCGATCACTGATAATCGCCAGTCTCTTCCTGAAGTTTGCCCAAATTTCGTTTTCAAACACTGATAATTAATGCAAACTATTGCGATCTGTATCACGCCAATGAGGTACCCATTGATTATTTTTACCTCCACTATTGCTTAAACAAGAATACTTATTAAACTAACGCCTTCATTGTCCAGAATAAATGCATGGCGGATGGAAAGCATTATTTATCAAATATGAAGTTGTATATAGCATCATATGATATACATATACGCATTACATGTATTTATTTATAAAAGTGAATATTTTTTAAATCAAAACGTATGCAGATTTGCTGTATTGGTTACATAGTACTACTAGGTGAAAATGAAAATATTATGTATTATGATACATAATTACTTATCATACTTCTCTTAAATGACTAGTCTAGCTAGCGTGTATCCCAACTACCTGCTGTTTTAAAAGATTAATACCATTTTGGTGTTTTTTAAAAAGAAATTATTGGGTTTTGGGTACACTAGAGCATTGGAGAAGAACCTGCTGTAACATGGGCATATCTATAGGCAACAGCAAACTATTTACCTTACACTTCGCTGACGACCGAGTTATTATAGCAAACGATCATGACGATATCTCATATATGCTGAGGAAACTAGAGCTAGAATACCAGAAGTGCGGCCTCACAGTCAACATGGATAAAAAAGAGTATTTGATAGTAGGCGCAAAAGCTAAAGACATACATCTCAGAACTGGAATTATAAAAAAGGTCGACTCTTATAAATATCTCGGAGTGAAGATTACAAAAGAAGATACATGCGAAAAAAAATAAAAAACCGTATTGGACAAGGAAGAATTGTCACAAGGCAACTTAACTCGTTACTATGGAACAAATAGATAACGAACTACACGAAACGGCGAATATATAAATCAGTAGTCGAAAACATCATAACATATAGAGCCGAAACATGGACTACACCATCCACACTCAAGAAAAAGTTATTATCAACAGAAATGAATCTTTAGAGAAGAGCATGCGGGCTAACACTAAGAATCAGTGTAAGAAACGAGCAAATAAGATGAGAAATAGGCGTCCAAATCACTATACTTGATACCATAGAAGCAAAAGGTTTAAGGTGGTATGGGCATGTACATAAAGCGCATGAGTCTCAACAGAWTGCCAAAGAATATAATAGACTGGAAACCAACGCGAAGAAGGAAAAGAGGACGACCAAACAGAAGATGGAGGAATGATATAAAAGATGCCATGCAGAGAAGAAACTTAAATGAAGAGGACTGCGAAGATGGAAAGAGATGGATGTTAGGTTGCGGAATACGGTTATAGAAAACTGTAAAATCCCGCGAGATTTATATATTTTCAAAATTAGTTTTAAATAGGCTTATTGTGTAGCAGTAAGAACTACTACAGAGACATTCGCTGGAGGATAATGTTTATATACACATACATTGTCGCTTCCTTTTAATTATCCTTTCGCGTGCCGTAATAATTAAAAAGGGATGTGCCGATATAATTAACGAATCAAGCTCTTCACAGCAATCCGTTTGAAATGCATTTTAATTGCATCCTCTTTTCACCACAGCGACTAATTGATAATGGTTTAACTAAACGCGTCATTATTTACTACACATCCGACAAGGAGAGACTTATTGTATTGTTGCGTCATATTCCCTCTTTTTGCTTATGTTAGCTAAACGGACATCTGAGTAAAGCTTTTCAGCTAAAACAGTTTGGCACACCTTCTAATAGTGGCATTTTGTATTAGTTGCCAGAAACTTCTGAAATATCTCATAATTGACTTAGATTCCAAAAAAAAAGAAAACAAATGTGAGTATTACTTGCAACTCTTAAACCTTGCATAATGCCATGCTGAAATCAAGAGATGCATCGTATGTGCAGTGTGCAACCTGTTTCACCCGAGCGGTAAACTGAACAAAGTAAATAAATTCCAGAGTAATACCAGAATAGAAGTGCAATCCTCTCATTGCAGATGTAGCGTTGCTAAGGTTGATTGCTTGTTTTGTTTTCCCCACTTTGTGTTGTGCTAGGCGAGGCTCGATCGAAGTCCGATTTTCATCGCGGTTGCAGCTTCAGTTGAAATTGAAATGCCTGCGTGCCAAGCCAACAGGTTTCCGAATAAAACTGCTTTTCAGCTTTAAACTCACTGGCTAAATTCAAAGGGTAATGCATCATTAGAAAGTATATCGACCTGAAAAGGTTTTCACTAAAGTTGCCATGTAAAAGTTTGAGAGTAATAATTTACCACAATTGATACCATTTTGGTAATAATTTTTGAAGGCACCCTAGGCAGTGTGGTTACAGTTTTCACTTAAGAGACGATAAAGATGTTTCTGTGGCATGGCGTCACATTAATCCAATGGTGTATCAAAACTGACCGCATTTTAAATTAAAAAATCATTACCATTTTTGCAGTGTGATAATATGGATTTCCTTTTATTCTCAGTTGTATTACAGAGTAAAACTGTTTCATCGAATGGCCCTAGAAACAGCTACTTAAAATCTGCAGCAGGCACTTACTTCGAATTCGTAACTTTGAAAGAACATTCAATGAAACTTTTTACCACATTGATTGAATATGCAGAATAGCTTCTTTTTATCCAAGTCTAATCGCCTCATAAAATTATAACTTTCCAACTCCTTCCTTTGCATAGCCAAATTTAAAGCAATGGAATTATTTGCTTATCAATGCACGTAATATTTAAGTAATCTCTAATATTATAGAAACGTCCGCTACTGCGGAAATTTTACTCTATTTTTGAGTGTGATAGTAGTATTAAGTGAAGTTACTATATTTGTTATAGTGTTTGCCGTATCATTTGGAAAAGAGACCTTGGAATACAGTATTAGACTTAATTTATGTACTAACAGAGCTTAATGGGGATTTTGGAATGAAATATCAAATTTACCTGGATACCGTTACTTCCCGATGCATGTTACTTCATTTTTAAAGAGTTTTTAATTGAATTGAAATTTGAAATTGTTGAAAATGGAGCAATTTTTAACTACAGTGATAACCAAATTATACATTTTAAAAATATTAATGCTATTAATTTTAATGTCAGAATTAATTCCCTGGTCCTTTAGCAAACCTCTTGTTCTAAATCCTGTTCGTCTGGAATAAGATTACTGCAGTCACGAAGCAGCAAAGTTCGTTCCCATTTTCTGTACTTAACATTTGACCAAATACTGAAGGGAACTAGTTTAGTAACAACACAACAATTTTCTTATTTAGTATTTAGCGAGCACAGGAAATTTGCTTTCATATATTCCACTATCACTATATTCATTCAGTTAGTTATTTTTCTAGTTTTGTGATCAGCAATATAATCAGCCTTACAGCTTTAGTTACTTGTATCTGTTTTGAAATTGTAATGTTTTTAGATTGCTGTAGCGTTTTTTTTCTGCTTCTAAATTCTGTAAACTGTAACTGCTTTATAACTTTTCAGTTATTTCTATGATGACATTCTTTAAGTATTTTTAACACAATAAACCCAACAACCTTTAACACATTACTGCCAGAACTTTGTCATCAGCATGTCTTTGCTGTTAAAGACACGTGTGCTACTCGATATATTGACTACATCCAGCCATAATCGTTCCGTTTTAATAAATTTTTGTGTATATGTCCATTAGGCCCGTTTGCACAAATGTGGATCAAAGAACCGAGTTTAACCCGCGGTCTTTGCTGTCGCAACACCAATCAGAACACCGGATTCATGGCATTGCTAGGCAACGACCGCAGATTCAACTCATTTCCTTGATCCATGTTTGTGCAACCGAACTGTAGGGTAAAGTAAGTAAACCATTAATAACTATTCGAATAATTTTTTTTACTTACCACGTTTTTAAATTGGACGAATGAGTATATCCGAAACAGGTTTATAGGCTATACAGATCTCGAATCCCATACAGATTGTACAGAGAATTTTTTTATAGCTATGAAAATACTAGTAAGATTTAAAACGAAAGATTATCTATTCAGCCATAATAGTCTATAAACTTTCGCGAGCTTTATCTGTAACAGCTTAAAAGCTATAGTCCAGTCCACAGCCTTTGTTAGAGCCTTTTGTTCCCTTTTTGTGTAATAAAACTCAAGCAAAGCTCCTTTTTCGTCACCTACGTAATGCCATATCCCCTTGCATGAGCGCCCGCGAGCAAAGCCTTGTTTTCGTTCTCCCCGTGGACCACAATATTCCATTAGTGCGGATTTTTCAGCCCAGATTCAACCGGTTCACCCGCAAACGAATAATTAACGCGGCCAATCCGGGATAAGGGTCGGGTGCCGGCTGCTCTTTGCCTCCCTTAAACTAAAAACAGGTTATGGAGGGGTTCTGTTGGAGAAAAAGGGTTGGGATTCTCTCAAAGACGTTTGAATTTAAGAGGATTTTGGAGAATGGGTTTTTTCAGCCGTATTATTAGGGTTGCTTGCGGACGTGCTGTGAAATATTACAGTTGAAGGGCAATAGCATATTTGCTTAAGTTTGAACGCCTTTAGTAAACACTCAGTAGACCAATAGTTTGATTTACCGAATTGTAACTCCGCGAATATTTAATTACTTGTACGTTCTTAAAACAGGTGAAATAATAAAAAGTTATTACTTGAAAAGTTGCTTGCAAGCAAAATTTTTTTAAATTATTGTTTATTTAGTTTTTTTTACGAGTAATCGATTGAAACCATTGAATGCACTCTAGAATGCTTTTTAATAAAAAAATATGACCTCAAATTCTCGTCAAAAGTTTGTACCTTAAGTTTCATTTAAGTGGCCCTTATGTTACGACTGGAATATATAATATATTTTGGATACATTCTTAAAATATAACGTTCTTAAATTAAAATGTACAGAAACTGAATAAAATTCTTTCCCAAAAGAGTAAGCGTAAATTTTACCCACCACTTCAATATTAATTCTAAACCAAGGAAAATCTTGAAAATCTGCTTTATTTATAAAAAAGTTACTCCTACCCCTAAACTTTTATATACCTACATATCTCTACAACTTTCAGAGATATATCCAAGGCTCCACCTTTAAGAGCCTGCACATTCCTTAGAAAACGATTTAGAATACATATAGGTATTTAAAGTTAAATTTACTCCAAATTATCCCTAGAGTCTGTAGTTTCATTTTGTAGATAACAATAGTTGCTGGACAACTTGTATAATAGAAAATATGTGTTTCGTTGTCTCACTTGAATACACATTATTTTAATAAGTTCTTTAACATTAACATTAACTTTAATAAAATGTTTGTGTTTCTCTGACTAGTTTCCGCAACTTCCATTGCACACCTTAAACAGATTTACGGAAGTTTACGAATGTTTGTTTTGTGCGACCTGGAAATTTATCGAGTAAACAGGTTTCCCACAGAAAACAACTGGAATACAATTGTAAGTGGGATCTGTTTACCTCCTTGCTAAGCCAACAAGTTTCCTTAGGCTCTTCCTCATATTAAATTTTGGGGTTCGCGATTGTTTGTCCTGAAATTATCTGCTCCTGAAAACTTTGAAACTACGTAGTAGGTCAAGCAGGGCCCAGCATCCTCTTCTAGTAATTGGTTACATGCAGCCATTCAAAAAAGCTTATGCAGCAGTCGAACAAAGTTCGCATCGTAGTATACTTGTTCAGAATAACTGAGCACTGGCGGTTCAGCTACTCCGTGAAAATGTTTAGAATTACTCAACCAACATTTCTGCTGCGTCGGAGTGATAAAAGGTAATTTAAATACGAAGCAGAAAAGTCGGCATTGGCGTAATGGAAAGTTAGTGCTCCTTTTTATAAAATGTAGGTTTACGAGCTGCGCCTGGTCGTTAAAAAATATTTTGGGTTTGCCTAATTGTGCTCCAAATGATCTATTTTGAGCGCTGTCCGTTCTAATTTATGTATGTACGCTGCCATAGTACGAGGGTATTTTATGAATTTTGTCCCCAACGTGGAAGCAAAAACTTGAGAAGAGGGAAACTAATAATTTAATTTGCTACATACAAATAGATATGAAAGCAACTTTGCCCTGTTACCGACATGATTTCATTATGATGGACAAAACCGATTCCAGGAATATGATAAATAAGCACAATCTGTCTATTCCCCCCTCTATGATGGACCCAACTTCCGTCCAGTGTAACAAATCCTCGCCTAAATTTTTGGATCTTTATTAATAATTGCCAAAATTATCTTCGCAGTAACCTAATAGGCTCGCTTTTATCTGCAGTTAACGTTCCTGAAACAGTATGATTTTTTTAAACGCTGCTCTTTGTGTGCAATGTTTCTTTTATATTCTGAGCGTTGCCTCCGTTGAATATAATCCTTCTGTAATTTAACACAATGTCGGGGCTTTTATCTTGGATTACATCGTACCAGATGACATTAATAAAAAACTTTCAGGTAAAAGTCGTTAACACATAGTCATAAAAAATTTGGCGTAAAAAGGTTTTCAAAACGCTTATGTCTGCAAGTTCTTTAATAGCAGCCTCTTCCGCTAAGAGAACAGTCCACGTGACATTTCTGCAAAAAGGCACGGTAACTAGTGATAAATGGAATTATTTTGAATGAATTAGTTATAGTTATAGAAAATATCATTACCGGGCAAAGGGACTCTATTTCTGAAGCAATAGTGTGTCCAAATTTCGGTCGATTAGATATACTTTAACCAGGCCTTTCATAAAATAAATAATAATTAGGTATGGAATTAAAAACTGGATGTCGCTAGCGCGTAGAATTATTTTCATTTTGGATAAGAACCAAATAACATGGCATGCGACGTTCCTCAGAAGTCACACCCAGGGCTATTGTTACATATAGAAGGTGATACACTAAATTTTTGAAGTCAACGGAGATTTTGTTGTTTTGACATTCAAATGTCATATATATATTGTGCCACCATAACCCAAATTAGTCGGCCAGAATTATGTACCTACTTCTATGATTACTTCTTACTCTTACTCTTAAGTATAATACAAATATTAATTTGTGAAAGATTGATCTCGTAATTTTCCCACACGGATCGTTAGGTAGATGTAAACTGTCAGGATTATGTCTGAACCATTTATCATACCAAATATTATCGACCTTAAAGTAGTATTTTTTCTCCCGTTGCACAAGCTGTTTGAAACCAAACCTCAACTCTAAAACTATTTTGAGATATGCAGTGTATTTCATGTAACCTGAGCGCTAACTAACCAATTTCTTTAAATGTAACATCTCCTTGATTATTAAGATTTTGAATTCATTGTCAAATTTAAACATAACTATGCTAAAACGGAAATAGATCTAATTCGCAACGTTTTCGCATACATAGATAATGTATTTTTTTGCAAAACATGACTTATTGTTATATTTAAAAACTGCTCCAGCGATGAAGCTTGAATTTTTGAGTTTTTAGTCATGAATGACGCTGACACGTCTTATAACTGCATTTTAGGGTTTTTGTGAAAATGCTTATCTCACGCAGCGATGGTTTTACTTACGGTAGGTAAGTACAGGAGAAGAATAGTGAAAAAAGTTACTTTGAAAGATTAATCCTTCTCATATTCAATTAGTTTCAAACTGTAACTATTTTCTGTACCACATAATTAAGATTTACTTACTTATATACTTGACTTGTTATAGGTGTGTCAAGGATACAGCAATCTCACACCTTTTTTATATAAATTCAAAATCACACTTTTAAATAAATGACTAATTTAATTATTTTTAAATTCATGCATGCACCTTAGTAACTATCTCTAACGGTTAAGAAAATATTAGCATTTTTTTGCTTTGTTGATTTCAGTTTGGCATATTTTTTATCAGAAAGCGTCAGTAACTTACCAATTTATTACGCACATATACACATTAATAACATAATCTGACCCCTGTTGAATGGAATCAGCATTATTCAGTTTATAAGTAGCGTTTGGGCGATCTGAAGATTGAAGCTATTAGATATCGATATTTCCAAATTATTGATTTTCCCTACCTCGCAACATTGCTGTACTAAGCATCACATTAAAACCAATACAGTGTTCACTGACGTATACACAGTGATAATCCCCCAAGGAACAAAACTAATAATTTATTTTGCTACATACAAAAAGCTATGAAAGCAACTTTGCTCTATTGCCGACATGACATGAACAAAGGAGTTGTAAAAAAATGTAAATCTAACATTGTGTCTCAATTTTCGCTCTATGAACTCAACTTCCGTCCATTGTAAGAAATCCTTACCTATAAGTTCTCGGGATCATAATAATTGCCAAATTTATCTGCGCAGTAACCTAATGGACTCGCTCTTATCTGCAGCTAACATTCTCGATACACAGATTTTTTAAAGCTGCTTCTTGTGCCCGATGTTTTTTAAATACTTTGAGCGTTGTCTGTGCTATAAACTTGAGTATAATCATTCTCCAATTTAACCTAATGTTAAATTTAACATTTAGTCATAAACAAATTTGGTGTAGAACGGTTTTCAAAAACGCTTATATCTGGCAAGTTCTTTAATAGCAGTAAAGTTATCTTGTTAAAATTTTATAATAAATTCTTGAATTTCTAATTTAAGTATGTATATAGTCAAATCGCATACAGCTAAAAATTGGTACGTCTTAGGTATATTATTACAAATAAAATATCAAAATCATGTCTCTGCTAAAAACTTTATTCAAGGCCGTATGCCAAAAGTATTGCTTTTTTGCATTTTCTCATAAACGGGGGTGAGTATTATCGTAAATACAGGTCAAACAAAAGTTGTAGATCTTACACATGTCTATATAATTGTTCTAATACAACTATCGTGTCATCTGCTTCTGCTTATCAACATTTATATCGAGATACTATCAAGTTCATGGTTCGAGTGTTGCTAGGCAATCAACTGGACCCAAAGCAGGTTGGAAATTAATATTTTGGAGACACTTCAAGCTGTACTCCCATCTGCTCCAGAAAAACATCTTAATACCATTTGAAATGTCTATTTTGACTGGACTAGTATTTATGCACTCGTACATAATATCATAGTTAAATACAATTATTACCTATTTCCTTTTATTTTGTGTTTCATATTTATTACATAGGAGAAGAGAAAAATGTATCTATAAACTTCCAAATCACCGACTCAATTCATCATTGTTGCTTCCAGGCTTCCACAAACTTTTTACAACTATGCAAAACACTTGAGTACCTAATATTACATTATTTCGGTCGCTGCATTGTCAATAAAAAATCTTCCTCTATTCTTGTATTACTTATGATTTGTCTGTTGAGATACAATTGGTCCTTGTTATCTGCTTTATTCTCGTACTTATGACTTTTTAAGGTTTTAACCCACTGCTGTAAATAACTAGCTATTAATGCAATTGAACAGAAAGAAGATGCAACTTGAAAATTACAAACAAGTGCCTACGTTTAATTTTCCAGGCACCTTCACGTATTGTGAGGCTGTCGGGGCTGTCAGGTCGTATAGATCCTGGAAATTTAGAGTGTTCAAGGCCGCCTGAGACCCTTCACAAGCCACCAACGCCTCAGGCTTCCCGTATCACACGTTTTCAATTCAGCGAGCACATTGTGTTTGACGTCGCCCTGCTCCATTCAATATATCGATGCTATCAATTTCGTTATACCGTTGTTGTGCCGTGTCCTGCTCCTGGGACTTATCTGCTACGTATAAATTTAGAAGCATTATTAATAATTTATTCCCAAACAATCGCGCGCCTGATTCTCTGAAGGTGATGTTTCTTGGTCCGTGCGGGTTATGGATATGGGAAATGACGCGTTTGCCTCCCAAATTGCCCGTTCGATTCGGAGCGATTGCCTGAAGGCTGTCACTCACACGGACTGAGCTGTCGCTAACGTGAGAAGAGCACAGGTCGAAGACATTTCTATTGATTTTTGCACACTTTTTTATTGTTAATGTTCTTTATTGGAAACTTTATGATAGGGTTAACTTTTAAGATATAGCTTAAAACAATGTGATCAGTGATTTTAAAGTTATAGCAAAATCTAATTAAGCAAAAATTGTGTAGATTCGTGAGAACAGCTGCGATATGCAATTGAAAATGAAACCAATACTGGCAATATTAGAGAACTGTACTATAACTGGAAAAACAATCAAGTGCTTGGGAGATTGTACAACAACCTACAAGAAATTACACCGAACCCTCTACCACTTATCTCAAAAACGGATACCCGTTTGCCGAAAGAACAACTTGAGAATACAAAATGTCAAAAAAGTAATTCCGCGGAAGAAATTATACAACACATAATATCGGGCTGTAAACAACTAGCGCCCAAAGAATATCTAAGCAGGCATAACAGTGTAGGCAAAATGAGCACATAGAAATTTGCAAGAGATTCACTCTAATAAAAAAAGGTGTCCCGTATTCCACATTACAATTATACGCCAGCAGCAACAACAGAATATAAACAAATTAAAGCGTACTGGGACCTAACCGTAGTGACAGATCACTGTTTTGAACAAAACAGTTCTGATGAAAATTTAAATAGAGAAAATATGAAGATTAAAAATAGAATTGCAGCAAATTTAGCAACTTCATAGTCAGTGTCATTCCTATTGCTATTTCTACAAATGGACTCATCCATCTACAAATTATTAAAGCTCCGTAACATGTAGTCCTCACAGTCCTCAGTAGCGTATAGTATGATTACTACAAAAAAGCAACAATTTTGGGCACAACATCTATAGTATATAGTCCGGCGGGCGATGGCGGGTAACTGAAGCATTTTGATCCTCCGTGGGATCCGGCATAAGCCCTACCAGGGTAATCTGTGAAAAAATTAAATAATAATGATAATTATAATATAATAATAATTTAATAATAATAATTATTATTATTATTATATATATCACAACTAGTAATCAGGGTGAAAATCATAAATTTTAATGTTTAACATACTTCATAATATTCATAAACAAAACGGAACATGACATATAATGATATTTCTCAGGATGAAACTGAGTAATTATAAAAATGAACAAAATTTTTAACAAAAACAAAGAAACACTAAATTTTATCCCTAAAAATTACATTTTTATGTATCGATTGCATTTACGATAAATGTAATTGTAATCGTAATGTAATTCTGATTAAAATGTTATTGTGTTGTGTGTTTTCTCTGCTAAGGCATTCTTGACATGGCAGTTAGATTAGAAATCTGTAATATAGTGCCGCAATCTGTGGAAAGCATCCCCTTCTAGCAAAATTGGAGTAACATAAATGTGGGTAGGTATCTTAGTCTTTTGATCGGTGATAAAAGGCAAAATATCGTGTTCTCTATTTAAATAGAGAACGCCGTGGTTACAAGGTATATGTATATCTGCATAGAAGATGTTTCTCTTTGTAAATAAGGCGTCATTTCATTAAAATTTAAACTGAATCTAAATTTAATCTTTTGCATGTTTGCAATTCTAATACTTTTTGTCATCGATCGTATGCATTGTGCGTGTGCACGATCTGTGGTATAGTTTTACGCTCTAATTTCTTTTTCTGTGAACATTTCTTAAACTACTCGCACAAGTAATCGCAATATAATTGTAATCGTAATCGATTACACAACAGATCGCAAGTAATTGTAATCGTAATCAATTACAAAAAGGAGGGCAAGCAATCGTAATCGTAATCGATTACTGTTAGGCTGTAATCGTTCCAGTTCTGCTCATGAGTTTTGTACTTTTTATAACCTGTAAGTTTCTTCCTGATGCGTCAGTCATGAATCATACATAACATCACAATTTTTAGTGCTACTTAAATTAAAGGCAACTGTACAAGTCTTTGACTTAGCGTACGATCGTTGCGTCGATCTGTTAATACAATAGATTTGATAGAGACCGTGGTGCTGTATTGTAGATCGAAAAAATCATACCACATTTAATATTCGAACATTCAGACTTTTAGGTTAACATAGTGGGAACGCTTGAAACGCTTACTATAAATTGTTCCATAATTACATTATATTTGAATTCATAAAAAAAGTTTAAAAGACTCGTGACTAGCAGTATAGTAGAAATGCGAGACGACACCGGTTATTATCGCTCTGACATTATGCAGTGAATAATGAATAGATATTAAAGAAACCTACTTAAATTCGAATAACACATGTGTGTGTAAATTTTTAGCTCTGATATTGTCATTTGACGGGTCATCAAACAACCTATGGTATAAGTAGTACACATACCGCAAAAATTAATTAACAAAATTACTAACAGATGACAGTATACATCTGTCACTTGTTGATTAATTTCTTTTTTATTTACCTATATAATGATGTTCCTGTACCACACTATACTATGAAATATGAAAATATTACAATTTCTGTATTAATTTGCAAGCACTAGCAAAGGGTTACGGTAAACATTGTTTATGAACTGATGATCTACACAGTGTATAAACACTATTTAAAGACCGCCACAAATTGGCAAGGCTCAGTATGAACCCCAGTTATGAAACTAATATTTGACATACAAGTAATTTCCGCAGGGAAACCAGGTCGTATAAAATCATGTGACAGTACGTTATTGACATTTGTCGCTATACGCGCTGCGTTAAACTTAACGGCGATCATCAATTTTAATTTGTCAATTACCATTCACCCATCGCAGAATAATTGGACCCATTGTTAGCATTTGGATTCAATCGGCAGATGGTAAATTGCATGAATGAGTATTGAGTTAAAGGATTCCATATATTTATAGCACTATCGTGCTAAAACTGTATTTATAGCATCTTTTACGTTATTAATATTTCGCAGACATTATACAAAATCATATTATAAAAAGCCAATAAACCTCGAAAAATTCAGTCATGGATACTATGTTTTAACTTATTTGTTACTAAGGGATGGAAAATGGGATATATGGGTCATAAAAATAGCTACAGGTAGGTGGCATCACATGCAAGTAGCAGTCGATCTATTGAAATACTTAATTCATTTGCTAACGGAATTACTGAATACGAGATTTTGTTATGCTATTAGGCATCTCTAAAGATTACTGAGGTATATTGGAAACAAAACCTGAACTTCAGCATCCTTATCTCTGTTAGTATTAACTTTCGGATTATAACAAATTACTTAAAACGGCTTATTCTGATGTAAGGAACATGCGACAAGTTTTTGCACAGTTTTCTTGAGGATATTGTGTATATGTTCCTCTATAGTTACAGTAACATGCTGTAGATTTGTCGCCCTTAATACAAGTTTTCGGTTGGCTCCAAATTACACCATGGTATTGCGCCCTTCCAATCATTTGGGGAAACTTTATATCGCACAAAATAGCAGCCAATGAAACAATTCTTGGTAAAGTTGACGGGCATTCAGGAATGAGAAAAGAGTCGTAGTTTGTATTTACACTACGTTGGTATCTTGGTAAATGAAAAGTCAATTATAGACATTTTTGTTTTCATCAGTTTCAGTGATTAATCCGAATTCTGCTTATCGGAATCAGACGGTTACGCGGCGAAATACCTTATTAGATGACACACAACCATTATTCCTAGCATCATTATACGGGGCACTATACGTACGAGTGTTCATTAGGCGTAGTTTAACATCAGCCCAACGGTATATTGTTGATGTTCTACAACTTCTTGCTATGTGCTTAACGCGAGAGTATTAACTGATGCAGATATTTCCAAACTTGATATATATTACTGAGCACTACAGTGTTAGCGAGTATTACTTTAACTTTTCTAATAAAACTGGAGTTTGAAGCCTTAACTTATAAATATATTGCAATCTAGAAAGCAACTATTTGAACAGATAAAAGCGCAACCATAGTTCTTTTTAGGAGCTAACAGCAAATAATAGGAGTCAATCCAATTTTGTTCCGGATGAATTTTCGGGGACTACGTCCTGCAGAAACGGACATCGAGGCAGAAATATTTCGAAATAAGCACGAGTTTTGCTTCTTATGATGACAACTTTCTTAACAAAGCAGCAACCGTTGAGTGCACTTTTTAATTAATAAGCTGGCACATAATTAGAAGCTCCTTTATTCTTCCAGAAGATACAGTCAGCAAAACGAAAATATGTATAACGAACTGGAACCATTAAAATGGAAATCAAATTAAAGAAAGTTACGTTTTCTCGGCACAGATTGTCGCTCGCCGTAGAAATATTTGAACTCGCAAGCTATGTGAAACTGATTACCAATATTTAAGCTCTCATTCCGTTTATACTTTTATTATTTATTTTACAACTTCTACCCTTCTGTGCTTTTCATGAATTATACTCATTTTGAAGACCATTAGAGCGCAAAGGGTCCTCGCCTTTTCAACCATCCTCTCATTTCGAAGGGGTAGTCTTTTAAGTGGAAACGTATCTTCGCCCAGCCCTTTAACCGTGCAGCGTTGTCGGATTTTGAGGTTTGGCAGTGAGGATCAATTGAAGTCTTTTGCATTAATTAAACCTATAGCAAGAGTTATATAAGAGAGCTAAATGATTATTTACAAAATAAATTTCGTGTGGATAACTATAAAAAGACATTGTTATTTTTATTATCGAGCATAGAATTATGTTGTAAATTATACCTACTCTGTTAATGTTTCTTGGACAACACTTAGCACTGTAACATTATTATACTACTGAATTTGTGGATTCGGTTATCTCTAACAGTAACATAATATTTTCTAGTACTTTTATATTCATAGTGTTTACGAAAATAACGCGTCTTGTTTTTTTCAGTAGATGATCATTCACCAATCGGTATTCTCGCTATTTGGAATAGATTGACATTATTAAAATTTTACTGTCAAGGGAAGACCAAGACTTTGGTATTAATACAGTTTATTGAACAGTGATGAGTAATACTCGTCTAACCTGTCAATTTCTATGTATGGAAATCCGTTTGGGACAAAAAGATGTAATAGGTGTTTAGTTGTTTAAGACTGATATCTGTCATTAGTCGGAGAGAACGTATCCCGCACAGTTTAAAGTCAATAAATTGATTGAATATGCAGCAGCGACGTTGCATGCATTCTGTGCAACTCTTTCACAACATAATTCAGAGTAAATGCCCTCCGTATTTATACAGCAAAATTCGATGTTTCTCATATAATATTATCAAAATGTATAATTTAGTTCCCTTTAAATTTAAGAAAACACATATTATATCTTTTAGTCCCTAACGGCGCCCCATAGTCGTTAATGTGGAGCATATAAAATGTAAATGCGATATGAAGCCAAAATTTCTTTATTGATTTTGCTTACCACTGTATGCACATAAAAGCCTTTATTTTGATAGAAAATCTTGTCATATTATTCTTACCGGTCAGCCACAGATTGACGCTCCATATCATCTATAGGCAAATATTAGAAAGAAACAATGCGATGTCAACGTAAAGGCCTGATTTTACAATAGCTTGCTACCTGCAAGAACAAAAAAATAATTTAATATCATGTTCGTGCAACAGTTCTAAATATGCTATTGGATAACGTTTACTCTTTGCCACAATAGAGCCAAAAAAAACAACTGAGAGTTATTTTTAACTTAAATATACTATTTGGGGGCATATTTTTTTTTGAAAATTGCAAGTAAGAAATCTATGTACAAGTTATTATTATATAAATATTATATTGGTTGCTCTCGCGAGATATATCATTTACGGTTGCTTCTGTCGAGAATCTCGATTCGAGATGGAGTTTTTGCAAGCACCGCACATTTTTATTTTAGTTGTTGAGTTACATTTTATCACAAACATTATTTTGGTAACGTAAATTACTTTATCTATTTCAAAAAGAAGCTATTTATTTCTGATGTATTAATAAATTTTGCGTAAATTTTTATAATTATAACTATTATTATCATCATAAATATCTAGATATTTAATTTAATACAAAACTACATACTATGCCGTATTTCAAATATTTCTTACTATCTTAGTATGTCTATGTGCTTGTGATATTTTATACGAAAACTGTTAAACCAAAATACTAAAATTACTAATATTATACGGAGGGCGTCTGTTGTAAATGTGGATTTAACAGTTTCAGTCGGCATTTTTAGTCGTATTAATTGTGTATTTTGCGCAATGAATGACATTTTGGACAACACTTAGATTATACTAATATGGTACTTACTGTGCACTGAAAAGTGAAAATTGATTGTCAAGTCTATTGGAGTTTTAGCTACCCATTTTTTAATGTTATGTATGGATGTTCATGGATGTGCATAATGCACTAAAAAGCTGTTTGTGGTAGTGTGCAGGTAGTATAGGTATGTTTAATTAATGAATACAAATTATGCTGTATTACAGAGCACAGTTTGACACTTATAACAATAATTTCATAGAAATGATAATAACTAGATACTTATTTTGAAAAAAGTCGCTCCTTTTGATGATAGATTTAATTTCTGTACCTTTAATTATTAGACGTCATTAAAATGTGTTCTTGGATGGCTAACTATGGCTTCCAAAATTGCCCACTTCTTTGTATAAAGTGTAATATAAAATTTTAGTATATTACATTAATTAAATGAAATACTTCTTATTGATACCCAGAAAGTCCTAACGTTTTACATGAACATGTATTTGAGCAATTAATTGGTTTTAAAGTTTGGCATTTGCGATATGTCGGCAATAAGCGCATCCTCTTTCCCATTTCGGAAGCAATAGAAATAAATCAAAAACGAATATTAGTTAGGTTGGGCCGCCACCTACATTATTTCACATGCAAATTTTTGCATCTGTTATCACCTGAATTATTCATCAAACGTGGATTTACATTGTTAATTGCGGTGAACATCTATCGATTTCTGAAAAATGTATTCATCGCATGATTTAAAAGCGGAGATTGCTTCATGCAATAACCAAAGCGGGCTGAGCGTTTAGAAACGTACACCGTTGACTCTCTGATGCGCCTTTTCTGTAAGCGATTTAAAATGCATCCATCTTCATACAGAATAAGCAGTTCCTGCCACGTAGAAGTTGCGAAGCTGTAGGAAACTTTACTTATTGCAAAAAGTGGATTTTTAAAGGTGAACTTTCCGGGTAAGCCGGTGACCAGCTTCGATACTTTTTTCCTTCAGATGGATGCCGAAATATCGCTTAGCGGAAATTCACCCTTTTCTTTCGCCGACGTGAGCGTTTTGCATTGTAGATTCGAACGAATATCATTCATTTCGTATTGAACGACGCGTTCTCGTGCACACTGTTGCAGGGAATGGCACGGAACCGTAATATAAGAGTACAATGAAGAACGGGCGCAAGGTCGATATAAGATTGATAGGACTTGAAAATGTGCTGCTGTCTATACAAGGTATCGGTCGATCCACTCAAAGATTATCTTGAATAATTTCTCATAATATAAGTGGATTCGACATAGTGACAATTGTGTTGCACATTTTATTGTAATCATAGAGGTATGAAAGTTTGCACAAATTGGTCTTGAAATGGCGAAAAAGACAATTGGCTCAACCATGTTTAGCAACATTGTCAAATTATTATTGTATTACTTAATAGTATTTTTAGGAACCTTTTCAGAAAATATGATGTCACTATTCAGACACTGACAATAGTTATTAATCTGACGTTTCGACTGTTCCTGTAATCTTTGTCTGTGGAAAATGTTTGCGAAAAACGAAATTAGTTATCTAGAAGGGTACATTGTATGGTGTTTTAGTGAAAAAAGCAATATCCGCGTCAAGTTATCGCGCGTGTTAATCAATTTGACTGCGCCTATGTATACAAGACAATTTGTTGCTTCATAACCATAAAAAATGCTTAACAAATTTACTGTTAAAAACACTTATACATGAAGTCTAACTCCTGAATGTTTATTTATTGGAGTCAAGGATCAACCACAAGACGCGCAACTAATCATATTTTTGTGCTGTCCCCTTTGAATATAAAACGTCTAAGCTCATGACAATAGCAGTTATGAATAATCAAAAATGGAACTACAACGCCCGTCCCCATTTTTATGTGCATAAAGATGCATAACGCTTATTCCTATCAGTTTTATATTCAAAGGGCAGAACCTATGGATAGAACGTCCAAAAGGCATCTGACACAAAGTTTGATAATTTAAAAAAAGGCATAATTTCGTAATAACGGACGCTGAAAGCATTCACTGTTGTATACTATTTTCCTACGTTTGGCGTTGAAAGAATAAAAAAAAATAAAAGGTCATTCTTACAAATTGTAAAAAAGACTATATTATACGCAGACTAGTGTCTTTCATTATACAGAATCTTAGAATTTAGCAGCACACTATAAACTAAAAAATATCTAGTGGCTGCATCTTTGATACAATTGGGTAATTCAGTGAAGTAAAAATTACGGAATTCAATATAGTTTCATTACTAATACGCGCATTTAGTAAATACGTCACGGGCGCCATTTTTTATGCTAGGTCAGTGGCACTGGATGTCAATACGCTGTAGCATCCATCGGTGTAGCACGCTGTTTGCTGTTGTTTGTGGTTTTATTCATTAGAAATTGATAATTAAAGTTGTTTCTAATTATATTTAAGGGCAGTTGAGGTAATTTGAGATGGCTTTTATGTATGTATGTATGTATGTATGTATCCTTTGTTGACATCCAGCTCACAACTGATGACGCGCACTAAATGCGCGTATTGTAACATATGCAAATAATTCCATATTTTGGTTATTATAAAAAATGTATTTAAGTACGTGAATATTCAAGTCAAAGTTGAACTATTTTAAAACGCCCTCCAAAGGATGTGACGACTTAACTGAAAAAGGAAATATGCAACTGGGCAACAGTGTTACCTTGCATTCCTTTGTGTCTGTCAAATCACGGTCTGATGTAGGGCGTCAGACAAGCTGATTGTAAACACGTGGTTTTCCAAACGTCATCATCTTGTGCCGGTGTTAGATTTGTTGTGTTTGTGTGTGAAGATGCTTAATTAACGCAAGAACAACAAACGATAAACAAAGAAAACACGCAACACATAAAAACTCGTTTACAGATGATCCAGCTCAGCTGTCACTGTACTGTCAGTGGTCAGCTGTACACGATGTTGCTATTTACTCCGATTGTTTCAACACGGTACAACCTGATTGTTCACTTAAGACGTCACAACGGAATTCCCTAATTTATATTAATTAATATCTCAAGTTCTAGGCAATATTCGAAGAAATTAAAAAAAACCACGCAGTCTTATTTCAATTGGATCGTTCGGAATGTATAATAAAAAAAAACGCTGAAATACCCATTTCAAATGTAGAGTTAACGTATACACGTGTGTCTTAAAATCGTAATAGTTAACTTTGAGCTGAAAGGTAAAAGATCTTACAGGATGAATGCTTTCTGCGTCATTGATTCCATTATCTGAAGTTATGACGTTTTCGAAAACTAGGTTGTCACTATTCAAACACAAAAATTATGAACTTGACGTTTCGATTACTTCTGCAATCTTTGTCAAAAACAAAACCTGAAGCGACGGCTTCGTTGGTCTAGGGTGTAGTGTGTTTGCTTGACCGAGAGGCTGCAGGTTCGATTCCCGCCCAGAGCATACGAATTTAGGTGACTAACTATCAGGTAAATTGACAGTACCATTATAAGTGTTGTTCTGGTTCTATATGTATATACTGGGAATTTAGGTCGGGATTACAGCTGTGAAACGTTGGTTGATTTTAATTGAAGGTATAATGAAGGGTAGTAAATCGTCTACACATTTTACGCGATACATGCATTAGAACTTGTATAATTATTTAAGAATGTAAAAAACATGTTGAAACGTTGTTTAATCAATTGCTAGCTATGTTTAACAAATATTCTTTCTTGATAAACATTAATTTGAAACTTGAAACCCATAACTTCTTCACATTAGAAGTCGTTCTGGTTCTAGCGTCATTCTACAAGGATTCCTATCAAATATAAAACAGTTTTGATAATAAACTTTATTTCAGCCAATATTTAACGCTATAAGAAAATCCAGTCATCCTAACCGCTACAGGGCATAGAATTTATTTAATTTGATAAGGTTTTTGGTTTTTTTGTTTCTTTTTTCATAGGAACACTTCGATTTTATTAACGTCTTTGTTGTACTGGAAAAAAAAACTTTAAACTGAATAAATATCAAATTAATGTCTAGTCTGCACGAACTGCCGTAGAAAACTATGCTATACGTAACAATCTTAGCTAGCGATTTATTGCATATCATAACCATAAAGTAGCGAGTCTCTATAGAGTTTAGCAATAACACCAGAGCAGCTTAAGCTCGGGTACCCATCGTATATATTGAAACATAAAATCATAGAGGCTATTGCCGTACACATGCAGAACCGAATGTAAAAAGCAAATTACGAACATATAGGAACCGGATCGTATAACTCCTATCCTATCACCAATAAAACATTTACAACACTGCGCTTTTCCCTTTATGTTCTATCATAGATTTGAACGCTTCCTGTTGCTGCTGACAAACGCTTATTGACAAAGACATTGCTAAAATGACCTAGTAATACCGAAAGTGATACGAAGTGTTATGTGTGCATTCTCGTATAGGGAATGATCAGTTAAGGCGGGACAGCGAGTCTGTGTTTGAGATTAATCGTACTACAATTTTTTAAACAAATGTGGCCACCCAACTTTCTTTTAAAATATTATGAAATACGTAACATCGCCGCTTGGTGGTGTATTTAATATAACATATCAAAGAATCGTTTCTCTCCAAAAGTTGCAATACAATGTTGGTCTAAAATAAACTCAGTATAATCTATGTGTATTTCTTAATAAAAAATAAGAGGTTATTAACGGGAAAGCAGCATTGATTTAAATGAAAAAGTAACTCGCTACAGTTGGGACTCGACCCGACCATCTGGCCATTTGCTGGAGATTTCCTATCACTCTATATTAGAGTCTTTGAGGAAATACCCAACGGGGACCAGATTTGGCACCGGGGTGAACATAATCCCGGTTAGTATTAATAACTATTAGAACTTTTTATCGACTGAATAATGATTTAATAAGAGGTTATTAACGGGAAAGCAGGCATAGATTTAAATGAAAAAGTAACTCGCTGTAGTCGGGACTCAAACCCGAATTTGCTGAACGGGCCTCAGGAATGTTCACATTACACCAGATGATGGTCTGCTGGTTTCAGATATGTAGAAGTTCATTAAATCATATAATACTCGCTGGGTGTGGGCTCGAACTCGAACGCTCCGGTGGTGTAATGTGAACATTCCTGAGGCCCGTTCAGGAGTTTCGGGTTCTAGTCCCCACCGCAGAGAGATACTTTTTCATTTAAGAGGGGCATTTACTTGGAGCGATCAGGCAGAAATATAAACTATGCAACCCGTATTACCAGCGGGACATGGGACGTAAGAGGGTAGCCGATAGGTTGAAATCACGCAAAGATCGTACGAGCAACAGATGGGCTAAAGTAATATTCGGAAAATTGCTGACTGTAATGTATGCATAAAAAAGTAAGCATAATATTAGTAACTTACTATGATATTATACCAGGTTATTAAAAATATGGAATAACCCATTTATTTCTGTAAATATAAACTATATAACATTTCATTCTAACTGCATGTCAACTATGATTTCTGGAGAAACTTTTATAATAATTTTCTTTCCGCCTCCCCATTGCTTTGGCAGACAGTAAATTAATGTGAAAGAGCTTTTAACATTAAACTTGTCACGTGCATCATTTAGGCACAATCTTAGAAATCCAGTCATATCGGAATAGATCGTATACCGCTTGATCATTCCCGACAGGTTTGTATCTTAGCCTCACTGTTCCCTGGATACCACGCGACGGACCTGGTGGGGATGGGCATTCGCGTTTTGCTCTCGTTGCGGACTCGTGCGAAAGGGTTTGCGGTTTTAGATTTTTTGAATGTTTTTACTCATTTATCGTGCTCATGTTTTTGGTACTGTACAAAGAAATATGTAGCTACAACGTGGAGTTCGAATTTTTAGTTTATGTGCCTTAGTTTTCGAGAAATAGCTCGCCAAAAATACGCATTTTTAAGCAAAATATAACAACAAATATTTACATTACCGTACCAAATTCAGAAAAAACTCGAACTCTACGTCTTTTGTCATTGCCATGTCAAAATTTCACTTCGAAAAAGTTTCGAATAACTCGGTAAAATGTAAAACGGTAGGTGCTTAATATGACCCGTTTCGCCCTAGGTAAACGCCCCTCTTAAATCTATCCCTGCTTTCCCGTTAATAACGTCTTATTAAATCATTATTCGGGCGATAAAAAATTCGTTTAATGAATTTTATTTGAAAATGTTTTTCTAGTTGCTATGACAACGACAACAGGAGGGGTTTAATTTTCTGATTTTCAAAATGGCATAACTTAAGTATTGTTTAACCGAATTTAACAAATTATGGCTAGTCTTAAAAAAATTATGGTTTTCAATTACCTATATCAAAAGCCACTTATTTCTTGCAACTGTTTAACAATGGAACGCGTTAATTGTAAAAGTTAAATATTTTCTCAATTATCTCAAAAAAACGCAACCCTATAGACTTTTTTATTAAGCAAGATAAATTTGAAAACCTGAGGTCGATATCTTTTTTAGTTTGTTAGTTGTAGTAAATAGACTGCAAACCCGTCCTTTGGTTCAGCTATTTATTTTTCCTTGAAATAAAATTAGAATATATTAAAAAGTCACATATATACGAATAATTATGACTTTTCTCTTGTGAATCCAGTATATAAAATATAATACCAAATTCTGACTAGCTGACGGTTACGCACTAAAAAGGTCCTGTAGGTATGTATTTCTAAGTCACTCAGTAGCCCATGACCGTTTGTAGTCATTTATAACCTTATCGAATAACAGTTATCATCCTATATTACACACTGTATCTACTAATATCACATTTGCTTGCCATACCTCCCTAGACAGATCACACGGAGTCACTGGTTTGTTCTTATATTAAGTATTAGTATTATTGCTTACTGTTGCTAATGAGAAAGTTACTCAAGTTAGTAAAATAAAATACAAGACACACTATATCTTATTGGTCCAACTATCTATAATATACTAAAGATCAAACGATAGAATATAGTCAACAAACTAACTACAAAAAAACATAACAATATTACAATTCTCTCTGCAGGGTCTGCCACCTAAAACTCCTCAGGCTCGTATTTTCTATATTTTTTCAGATGCAACCTTAAGTGAAATCTCAAATTGAAAGTCTTTTTAAACTCTTTAAAAATGGCATAGTGAGTGTCAAAAAATATTTGCACACGATGATGATACTTTACAAATAATGTGAATTTTTGTATATATATTTATTTTTAATGAATTTGAAATGTTTACTTTTATATTTAAGTATACAAGAGTTTGCTATGTTTATACGTTTTTATTGTTATTATTACTTTTATTGTTTTAATAATTTTAAGTTTAAAAAGATAGATGAAAGAGAGGAATTTATGGATGTACAATAATAAAGTAAGAGTCGAACATCTGCAGAGAGTAGAAAAAGTATATGCCACATTATTTATGTATTACTGCAAATACTGTTTCCATCTCAATAAAGAAAATAAAAAATCCTTATGAAGGGTTTCTAAAGCAATTCATAATTTTAATAATAGACAGAAGTTAGACGATTGTTAAAAGGTAACTCGGTGAAGATAATAGTATTCGCAATTAGCTTAATTATAGCTACTGATACTTACCTTTCAAATTCGGGTGCAGTTCGTTCCATGCAGCCGTACATCTCCCAATCTGCAGGGTCCATCAACTGCCGTGCACGATTTTCTTTTTGCAAATTAGGTCATCGCGCAACAGAACTAATTGCATTTTCCTTGGGAAAAAACGAATTTGGAATCCCCGCTTAATGCTCGATCATAACGGAGGTCTCGTAATAATGGCAACTGGGGTCACACCGTGGCAACAAATCACAAAAGGACGAGCAATAAATCTGAAAAATTTAATTTAAATCCTCGACTTGCCAATTATCGTCGAGGGTTATTCTGGAAATAAACAAAATCGCCGATCGACCCTATTGAACCTGGGTATGCGAGAACAGCGAGGCGAACCTGGACAAATAAATCAAAGCCGTACCGAACGGATGAACAAGCAAATGCGAATTCATTATAGCAAGTAAAGCAACACGGTTGCAGGAGCCTATAATAAATGAGTATAATAAAACGGGTTCCATTCCGGATACCGTATCGCGAAATGTACTAAAAGAATAATAAATCTGCTTACATTTTTTAACAAAACGATTGTATGATTGATATTTTGTAAGGCGATGGTATATGCGTGCCCTACGAAATCCTGCATAAGGTTTTATTTTGGCTTTTATAATCATTTCTCAAAAGTCGTTGGTAACCGAGGCAGTCGCCGAAGTGTTATGCTTCTGTTATTACATACAGGTTCTATTGGCTATTGGCTATTGGATCGCCGAGGGCTCTTCGAATAACCATATGTCCAGAAATTACATATTCTCTTGTATATCAAAGACCGCAAATTATCATGACGGATAAATATGACACGCACTTCTAGGTCCCGATTTTGACTACCTTAATAGTGATACCGGACCAACTAGAGGATCTCCGTTTTATTGGTAGTAGTTTTTATCTGAGCATCTTCTCCATACTCGCATCATTACTGTTGCGGGTGCAGTATCTATTTTTTCATTAAACTGAAGCCCACCCATTAAACTGACGTCTTTAAATTTACTTAATTGATTAAATCAATGAGGTGATAGAATTTTGTGATAAATATAAATATCAATGTTTAAATCGGTCTTTTTGCCGATTTTTGGTTCCACTTTCAAAAAGTTGTATTAAAATAATTGACTTACATTGAAAGTTGTCCACATACAATTTAAAATTGGGAATTGGTATTTTTCATGAGTTTTAAGAAGCAACAATTCGCATTTTTGTGCATGCTCTAGTGTACTTACAGTGTGCGGTTTTTCAAGTAATGTAAATTTGGTTGCTGAAGAAATTTTTGCACATTTTCGTTCTTGTATATTTGTTTACCTGTCGCCAAGGCGATTACGGGTATAATTTCTTGCGAAAAGAATTACGCCTGAAATCCGCATGTGCTAATTTTTGTGCAAATCGCTAATCCGAAATACGCAACAATCCAATAGGTGCGTCGTCAGTGTAGGAACAAAAGCAAATTTTCTCAATAGTAAGATATTGAAGAATACTACAACACAGAAAATATTGAAGGTAATGCCATTTTCCAGTTTTTAAGCGCTGTGACCTAAGTGTTAATGATTGACAACTTCTGATGCTTTATTTTGCACTATTTATTGTATTTTGCAATGAATAATGGATGAATAACAGCGTTGTCACTTTCATTTCGCCGAACCCCCTGCTGTCATCTCTCGGGCGCTAGTAGCGGGACGCGCGCGATTCAAAATTCATGCAAAGCGATGAACAAATTACCTCAAATTAAGACGTACTGAAAAATGTATTATGTAAAGGTGGATACACGTTTTGCTAATTTAAAACGCTGATAGGTTAATACATGTTAAATTTTATCAGTTTTACAAATACAGATAGATTTATTAAATTATAACCTTTTTCGGAACCGTCTGCGTCTGTTATAGGACCAAGAAAATGTGTTACTTTACGGCACCCTGTACCATGTTATCTAAAACCACATACATCATTTAATAGCATATGGATATAAGTACTTTTAAATTTGTTCGAAAGGAAACGAGTAAGTAAAATATGGCGAAATGCATGTGAATATGTGAATGCGCTAAAACATTCAGAATGTAAAGCGTAGGACAAATTACATCGGGATAAACTTGTTCCCTCAAAATTAAGTATAAGTGATCTTTTTGGGGGAATTTGTGAGACTGTTAAAGAAGCTACGGGACATATTCTACAATTCATTATTAAAATTACCATCCTCAGCACAACCCATTAACAATAAATAAATATACTGTAGCGGAGTTATGGGTTAAACAACTTAGAACGCGTAATAAGTAAGCGAATAAATGAATCACTTCCGAATTACCTTTATTTTACACACAAACAGTAAATACTGAAACACGTATTTCTTTCTGAGAGAAGTTAACTATTTTTTTAAACGAGGAAGCGGTGTCGTCTAACGAAAGCGTAACAAACGTGCTAAGACGGCTGTTGCAGATCCAGATATCCAGTGCGTTTAACTCTTTACATTTAAAAAAGAAACTACATTTTGGTCCTTGGAAGCCAACCGACAGCGCTATGAGTATTAATCTAAGAAACAGAAGAATTTCCTGCAAGGATCCTATCGACAAGGGTGAAGATCATGAACGACAGTCAATTGTGGAACGACACTCTACAAAAAGTGATCAACGCCAGTCAGCCGGTAGCACCCGTACGACATCTAAAAAATCAGGAAAAAGTCAAACATCTCTAAACTTCAAAAATTAGTTTTAAAAATGTTAGAAGAAGAATCCGATGAAGAGCACTCAAGAGTCGAGATCGAAGACGATGGAATTCGACAACCAGATATCACAGCATGGTTAGACAAGAAAATGTCGTGGGGCGACAGTAAAAATCATCTACGTCAAAATCCAATGAGACAGTTTCGTCAAAGTCAGAATATTTTGAAAAGATTCACTTAGAGGTGATTCCTCAACTTGCGAAGCTTTTGTCAATACAGTCAATTCCAAGTCTACCAACGTTCGACGGAAACCCGGTGGAATGGCCCAATTTTATTCAGCAGTACAGAATGTCGACGAAAACCTGCGGCTACTCCAATGAGGAATTTCTGTGTCGCTTGCAGATGGCTCTAAAGGGACATGCGAAACAAGTTGTGCAGTCACTGTTGATTTTACCACAAAATGTGGAAAAAGGTACTCAACCTGCTAACATCAAGATTTGGCAGACCCGAGCTCGTCATCTTCCTGTTGCTGAATAAACTGAAACAGTTCCCCGTGATAAAACGAGCAAGAAGAATATCTATGCAGCCCACATATTCTACAAGAACTTGTCGACAAACTACCAATGTCTCAGAAGTTGTCATGAATAGAACATCTTTCGAGGTCTCCTACTAAACCAAAATTCAAATTAGTCGAGTTTTCGTTGTGGTTAGACAAGAAAGCCAGTGCCATGAGTAAGCTCGAACCTTCAATTAATGTGGACACTGCCGTCAACGATCAAGGAAAATTTAAAAACAGAAACACTACAATGACTGTACGGAATACTAAGAACTGCATTTATTGTGATGCCGTACACAGCCTAGTAAACTGCGAAAAATTCAAGTTACTGCCCGTGGATAAAAAGTGGTCTGTAGTCACAAGCAGAAGATGCTGTTTTTCATGCCTTTCTCCCAGACATACGCTGAAAGGTTGCTCGAAGAGAAAATGCTGTGGTATGTATAATTGTACAAAGCCCCATCACGTACTTCTTGACAAGAAAGAAGAGGGAAATATGTCACAGGGAACTTCAACTTCAGTCAATTGTAACGTTAACTGTCAAAATACATTACTGAAGATTTTGCCAGTATGCTTATTCAATCAAGATAAAATGATAGAGACGTTTGCGCTACTCGACGATGCATCAACGCTTACATTGTTAGACGAATACTTGGCTGATTTACTACATTTAGAGGGACCCAAAGAAACTTTGTGTCAGCAGTGGACAAACGAGAATATACAGCACCAGCAAGAAGACTCCAAGGTCGTCAGTTTTGGTATCAGTGGAAGCAAGAACGACAAAAGGTCGACTGCGTCGGGTGAGTACGTGCAAATTGTCACTACCTAGACAAACCGTCAACGTCGATGATCTCAAGAAGTCGTATCCTTACTTGAAAGGTCCAGTAGAGTCATATGTTCAGCCAAAATTAATAGTTGTACAAGATAGCTGGCCACTTTTAGTAAACAGGAAACGAGTTTATGGGTTCTGGAATGGAACAGCTATGACAAAGACGCTACTTGGTTGGGCTATACACGGTTCAGTACCAAGTAAGGCGCAAATTCAAGTTACCTGCGAATACCCCAACAGACAGGACGATTTGGACATTTTGCACGAATTGGTAAAGAAACAGTCGAATACAAAAGGGCTCAAAACATATTGGATACAACTGTACGAAGAATAGGAAACCGGTTCGAGATACTACTGTGGAGAAATGAGAATTCGACTATGCCAGAGAGTAAATCTAATGCCATTATAAGACTTCACTGCACTGAAAGGAAAATGGATCGGGACAAGATTTACGGCCAAAACTACTGCAAGAAGATGCAAGAACTTGAAGGAAAAGGCTATATTAGAAGACTGACAAAAGAAGAAGCGACGGAAACAAAGAAGACGTGGCACTTGCCTCATTTTGGAGTGGTAAATCTGAACAAGCCAAACAAACTACGGTTTGTTTTTGATGCGTCAGCGAAGAGCCACGGAATAACCCTAAACGATGCATTTCTACCAGGTCCAGATTTATACAATTCTCTCAATGTTATTCTCTTGAACTTCCGCATTAAAAAATACGCTTTTGTGGCCGACATAAAAGAGATGTTTCTTCAGGTGAGGGTACGCAAAGAAGACACATGCGCTCAGCGTATTTTATGGAGAGGGATGGATCGTCACAGTGAGCCAACTACTTATGAAATCGACGTAGTATTTTTCGGTTCAGTAAGCGGACCTTGTTTAGCACAAGAGGCGAAGAACAGAAATGCTAAGGATCTCGAAAGTGAGTTCTCAATGGCAGCTAAAGCCATATTTACTCAACACTACTTAGATGATTACGTTGGTACCGCAGACACTCAAGAAGAGGCTAAACAACTAGTCGATGACGTCATCATCACCCAAGATGGGTGGATTATAATATGTAATTGGATTGCAAACGACAAAGCAATTCTAGAAGACAATGGAGAAGATTTGAAGTCAGAAACGCAAAAGAATTTAGAAAACGGAAACGAAAGCGTCACGGAATGAATCTTGGGGATGTCATGGGATTCTAGAGAAGACATTTTTAAATTCTAAACCAAGTTTTACAAGATAGACAAGGCAATATTTTAAAATGAAAGACGACCGACAAAAAAAGAAGTTCTACAGGTAGTCATGTCCATCTTTGATCCTCTTGGATTTCTTGCAAACTTCTTAGTCCAAGGAAAAGTACTCTTGCAAGATATCTGGTGATGACAGATAGGATGGGATGATGAAATTACTGGTGAGCTGTATACAAAGTGGTGTATATGGCTTTCGGAGATGAAGAACATCTACAATTTTCGAATTCCAAGAGAGTATTTCCAGCTGAAAAGGGAAGATAACAACATTCAACTCCACATCTTCTGTATGCGTCAAAGACATGCTACCCAGCTGTTGCTTACTTGCGAATTCAGCATTTGGAGACAGTGAAAATTTCCTTTGTAATGGCCAAAACAAGAGTTGCACCACGGTTAGAGCTGCAGGCGGCACTACCTGCAGCGCAACTAGAAAGCTACCTACGTAGGTCGTTGGAGCTGACAATTACTAAAAGCGTTTATTGGAGTGACTCAAAGACAGTACTATGTTGGATCCGTTCCGAAGCTCGGAGATACAAGGTCTTTGTAGCACAATGTATTGGTGAGATTCACGACTTGACGAACGTCCCAGACTGGCGATAAGTATGTTCCAAAGAAAACATAGCAGATGACGCAACGAAGAGACTTGAAGGAACTACCTTCTCATGTGACTCGAGATGGCTTGCTGGTCCTAAATTCCTCCTTCTTCCTCAAGAACAATGGCCTGAAGAACAAAAACACACGAATTCGCACAATGAAGACTTGGAACTACGACGGACCGAATGTATACTTGTGCATACTTGCAGTCAACACATCACAACTGCTATGGTACCGATAATCGACCACTTTTCTCAGTGGACACGACTAGTACGGCCAGAGGCTTATGCGTTCAAATATATGGATATACTGCAATCCAAGGCCGTTGCCAGAAGAACGAAAACATGCTAAGCAGTTTGCAAGATCTTGACGACAAAAAAACATTGAGAAGAGCGAGATCTTACTGTTCAGAAAAGTTCAGGAAGACTGCTTCAAGGTAGAACTGAAGGCGTTGAGAAGTAATAAGACGTTACAGCCAACAAGCAAACTACGGACACTTTCGTGTATCTACAGCGACGAAGACAAACTAATCAAGCTCTCTGGTCGCCTTGATAACACAGACGGGAGCTATGATTTCAAGAATCCAATTATTCTTGACCCCAGTCATCGCATCACGTATCTCCTTATCCAGTATTATCACGAGCAGTCATGTCACTTTGGCCAAGAGATCGTAATCAATAATCTAAGGAAGCGGTTTTGGATTCTACGTATGCGACAAGCAGTGAAGAACGTCCGCAGTAGTTGTCAACATCGCAAAATTAATAGATCCACTGCCAAACTGCAGAATCGAACCTACTGTCAGACCTTTTGTCAAAACTGGTGTCGACTATTTTGGACCATATGAGATAACAGTGAAGCGTAGCCAAAAGAAGAGGTGCGGAGTGATGTTTACATGCATGGTGACACGAGCTGTTCATCTTGAATTGGTTAATGACCTATCAACAAACTCATTCCTGAATGTACTTCGACAATTTATTTGCCGAAGGGGTCCTCCAAGTGAAATATTTTCGGACAATGGTACAAATTTTAGAGGAGCGGAGAAGGAGCTTTCGTCTTTAGATCAAGATCTTATCTCCAATTTCTGTATTATGAAGAAAATTAAGTGGAATTTTAACCCACCACTTGCACCAAATATGGGAGGTGCATGGGAGCGACTATTAGGAAGCGTGAAAAAGATTCTGAAAGAACTATTAAAATCACGATACCCCCAAGAGTTCATATTCTTAATTCAAGACCAATAACACCAATTTCATGTGACCCACATGACCAAGAGCTTCTGACACCAAACCATTTTCTCATTGGTCCGGACTATGCTGCCCTACCATACGGTAAAATTGACCAGAAGTGGACTGCAAGTAGCAGTTGGAGGTGCGCACAAAAATTAACAGACATGTTTTGCCAACGTTGATTAAACAACAAAAGTGGTTGGCAGATAACAAACCGATCAAAATTGACGATGTGGTGTTGGTGGCAGATGAAAACTCACCAAGAAATACGTGGAAAAAGGCAACTGTGACTGCAACATTTCCTGCTGAAGACAACAAAGTACGAGTGGTGACGGTTCGCGATACCCAAGGAACGAGCTTCCGAAGACCAGTGTCAAAACTGGTGGTACTAGACTTAGGAGCAGATAAGGACAGATTGCAGTAATCCTTCGAATTACGGGGGCCAGCATGTTGCAGATCCAGATATCTAGCGCGTGTGTGACATTATATTGTTTTCAGAGTGGTTAAAAAAAAGAACACAAGTTATTAATATAAAAAATACGTCAATAAAATATCATAAAATAATTTAACTCTTTACATTTTAAAAAGAAACTACAACGGCGACAATACAGTACATATTATTTTTGTTTTTTTCCTTTAAGGAAAATTAAGAATGCTAATGAGCATGGGCGTACCGAAGGGGGGGCAAAGAGAAGTAGCTGCCCCTCCCCGGACCTGGACTGCCAACTCTGGGCCCTTTCTATCTTCCATACATTTAGCTGATTAATTAAGTATGTATTTACGAAATTGTGAAGTGTGAAGTACAATTTATAGACATGCATATTTCACAGTTTTCATCCAGAACTCATATATGACCTATGCAAATGACATTCAGTAAGTCGTCAAACGGTTTCCAAACTTACTTTGGTTAGGAGTCATAATACGATTTCTACTTTGTTCAGCTCTTCTAATATGTTTTCTTATAGGGTCGGTCACATATTTGTATTTGGCGGTAACTCCAATCTTCTTAGTTCCAAATTTCAAAATTAATGCAGAGAAACAAAAAGTATCAGTTATTTCGAGGGCAAATACATCCGAACTAAGAGTTATGCAAGTCTATTTAACGTAAGTTTTAGGAATCCAATAGAAATTAAAACCCGGTGTACTCTTAAAATGTCAGTATACAAAAGACTTGTTGAAAAACGGATTAAATATATCTCAGTTTATTTAAATAACGCTCAATTTGGTTAAAATGTTAAGTGATGGGTTTAATTTTTGGAAGCAGTGCACTGACGGACTACGCAGGTTGACCTACCTTAAAAAAATAATGGCTAAATCAAAAATGTGATAATCAAATAAACCCAAAGGCTCAGTCTAAATAAAAGATTGTATATTCTGTACTGTGTTTATAACAAAGCATATCTTGCATAATTTTATGCATCTATCCAATTCTAATTTTACACAGTACCTAAGTACACTATTTTCGATTTATGTCCTGGCCATTATTTTAGCCAAAGAGCAAAAGGAAGTACTCAAATTTGGCATATTTAAAATATCAGATCAATGCGATTGCAATTTTTAATCCAAAATTTGCTAATGTCCAAGTTAATGGACTATCATCGATGTGCTTATATTCAGTTTCAAATGACGATATTAGGCGCTTTAAGCATATAAACTATGCTTATATGATTAAAGTTAAAAACATAAATTACTTTTATGTCATATAAAAATTACCGTAGAAGTAACAACTGTAAGTAACAATTGATCATAAAGGAGTACCTACATTTGTAATAATCCCTGCAGATTTCAGTATAGTCAAGTAAATACCGTAAAATTTTTTAACATACGTTTTTGGCGATATTGATCCAAATTTTGCAAATCAATGACAGCCAGCATGATGAATATAATACATGAAAGCATTTTTGTGGCTTGAGGACAAAAACAAATGGTGGTTTTAAAATTATGCAAAAATTAGAGTAGAAGTAGAAGTATGAGTAACAATTGTTAGAGATAAAACGACCATCAATTTAATGCTGATTGTTGGTGTTTGGCCGACTGACGCATAATGTTGGGCCTTATAACTTGTATTTTTAAGTTTAACTAAGATTAACTAAACCAGCAGCTTCAGTCATTACGGTCTTAGGTACTGTTTCACGACCAGGTTGATTCCTCATTCTCAGTTGTGATATTTTTTTATGTGTACTAGCTATCTATTCAATCCTAACTTAAATTTCTAAAGCTTCTAATGCGAAAAGTTGAAACTAAAAAGCGCATCGGCCAATTAATTAATATTTGATATGTGCGAATTCCAAATCATAAAACGTGGCTCTATTAGTAGATGCTTAAGGCGAAATTTATATTTCTTTAGTATTTCGTTTGGCATTACTATAGATTATGTGGATCACAGATCTTTATTCTTCCAAATATAATGTATCTACTCATTTTTGTTAAACGTGATAGACATACAACTGAATGCGCTAGATATCGCCTAGCTGATATCATCAATAATTGAATTAGGAATAAACGAGCTTTTGAAGATCAATATATTGTAATCCTTAGACCCTTCTTTTCAAGACAGACACCAATTCACAGGAACACTTTAATAAAAGCCGGAGCCAACTGAACAAATCAAACTAATTAACAATGCGAATAGTTAAAGAGATAAAGGTAATTAATATAACTGCTCGAGTTTTTTTAAATCCGTTGACAGACGTTTCCCAAAAATTACTGACTGCCCTCGGCCGCGTTGATTCGTCCCGGAGACGGGACGAGCTGTGACGGCGTTCTCGATTTATCCGTATATTCGGCTGCTTCAGTTGCTAACAATATATAAAAAACATAAAAAACTTGGGTCTTCACAGAAGATGTTTTAAGTCACATTGCAGAAAATCAACGAAGATTGTTCATGAAATAAATAATTCGTTAATTACTTAGGTACATAATCCGATAAAGGCATATTTTTATTTATGTTGAATTATTCAGTAAGGGAAATTCCTGCATTGCCCTCCCCCCCCTCTTAGACCAAAAGCTGATTACGACCATGCCAATGAGTGTTATGAATACCAACGATTAGGTCGTTGAATTTAAAGTTAGAGTTAGATTTCTTTAATACATCTACATTGTAAGTGTTTGACAAATTTGAACATTAAACATTGCGTCGAAGCTGAGTTATCCACTCGTTGCATTCATACCAAATCTTACTTCTGTCTTGTTGCAGAGTCCAAGAGCAGCGAATCCAGAAGGATGGTTGACATAACGAGAGACAAACCTATAAAAGTGGCGGTGAGAGTGGTGGTGCCCGTCCGGGATCATCCTAAGGTAAGAAACTACCTACTTTTTTATCGGTCACGGCCCGTGCGTCTCCCATCACGAACTTAAGTGGCGCTGGCGGATTTGCAAATCTCCGAAAAAATGACGCGTATTCGACATTATGTCCCGCTTTATGGCTTACCCTGCCGTCCCTTAAATTTCATGCGGGATTGGGGCGTCTGAAGTGGTTCATATTTTAGTGGGGTTGAATAGCACCTTCACATAGAATTGGTAATAAATGTCATTAGTGGATTACGTGCCCCATATATTCATTTGAATTTTATACAGCATGTATACTGTTAGGTAAATGAGTAAGTAAGTAAGTAATATAGTTTATTGAACTACATAACAGTAATAAGCTAATAGCTTGTATGTGATTACATTTCAATGCTTATGAATTTACTCTGATTACACTGCCAAAACTTTCATGCAAGACAATAACAAACAGACAAAATGCTTTAGACATTCCAAGACCAGATTCTTATTTCCGTCATCCAATAGACACTTCTTCAGATGCGTTTTAAAGCTTTTCAAACTTTTACTGCTTCTTATTTCACACGGAACCTTGTAGAAAAGACGAGGACCCAGGAAACTAATCAACCTTTGTCAAGCATTTGTTCTTCGTTTAATTGTGGCAAGAATATAATTCTCCCACGGCATCTTGTCCTATGAGGATGGTTAGGAAAATGGTGTTCTCCAGTCATGTATCAGTGTATCAGCAGCGGCCTGATGTACAGCAGACGCAAGTCATGAACTCCAGCTTCTGAGATTAATTGGACAGTTGCATAGTATATTTCGTGATGTAGCATACACCTAGTAATAATAATAATCTCTTTTGCAACGATGCAAGTTTTCTTAGCACCCTATCCGTTGCGGTTACTTATGCCATACGTCAGAAGGAACTCCACCAGAGCATAGTAAATAACCCTCTTCCTTCGCAGATCAAACATTTGATTTATTACCTTGAATTTATATAGAATTATTTTGTTTGGTTGTCAAGTTATTTATATGAGAATCCCATTTTACTCCAAGGTACTTATGCTGCTCAGTAGAGTTTATTTTCTTTGTGCCATTTTTCATATTTATGCTTTTGAAGTTTGCTATGTTGTAATTATGGCAGGTGAAGGTAATGAATTTAGTTTTATCATGGTTTATTGTAAGTAGCTTTCTACTAAACCATTTTTCTATTTGGCATAGGTATTTTTCAGCTGTGGTTTTAAGCTTTTCCCAGGATGTATCTCTATTGTGAAATGCAGTATCGTCCACAAAAGCAACAATTCTTGCTGAAATCTCTATTGTGAATAGGTTATTTATCATACCATTGCTTTGGTATATAAGCAAAACCAGTTCTATGCCGTGTTGTCTACACTAGACCTAAACTGCACTGATGAGCTGTAATGACAGCGAAATAGTACTATCTGCAGTTGGTTGAGGTGTAGACAGCCCAGCATAGACATGCATTTTAAGGTTATTTATATATAACAAGAACAATATCGGTCCCAAGACTACGCCCTGAGGTGCTTCCAAATTAAACAGCCGATGGGTTAGATATTTTTTGGTTCGCTTTCGTCTAAGCTGGCAATTTAATGTTTTAATCGCAATTTACGTGCAAGTTATTTACCTTCATTCCTTTTGTGAAGTTTAAATGTTCGGAATAACATCCACAGTATTTAAGGTGAGTCTTCAGCGTTCAGTACTTTATTTTAACGGTGATAGATAACGCTCATATTTAGTGGAGAGCATCACCAAATAAATATATTTATCCAAGTTTTTGGTCGTTGTCTAATGCAACCATCMCTAGACGAGACGTGAAATGGCCGTGGTATTTCTACTGCGAATAATATACAACGCAAATCTGTTTTAAAAACAGTTTGATTTTCTACTCAAGTATTAGGTACGTATCCATCTATAATACCTTGGAGATGAAATACGTAAACATATTTATAACATTTGATTATTATAAGGCAAATAATAGTCTAGGATTTATTTTTAGAGTTTGTTCTGAATTTAGAAAATGGAAATCTTTTAATTCTTTGTTCATGGCTTACGTTAATAGTATTCTGAACTATGCTTCGGTTATTTGGAATCCCCAATATATTGTGTACATTAATAGCCTTGAAAGGATTCAGAACAAATTCCTTAAATATGTTGCTTATAAACTTCGTATAGATCTGCAGAGTACTGATCTTCTACGTGAACACTTTCGCATGCTGCCTCAGGAGCAACGACGAAGTTTTGCAGATCTTCGTTATCTGCACAGCATTTGCAGTGGTGCAGTGGACTCGACAGTTATTTTGAGTATGTTGAATATTTCGGTGCCTTCTGTGTATAACACTAGGTCTCATAATTTGTTTTATGTACCAGTACATTTCACTAATGCATATGCAAACTCCCCACTTCTTAGATGTATGAAGTCCTACAATTCATTAAGCAGGCTAACTAATCCACCATGTGAAGTTGATATATTCAGTGATTCTGTATACTCATTTCGGAGAAAAATTTTTAAAGTGCTCCACCAATAAATTCTTCCGTTTCCTTTTGTATTTTGATAGTTTACTTCTTATATAATGTTATAATCGTAAATTAGGTGTTAATTAGGTATTCATTTTACATTTTAATAATTTCTGTTTTGCGGTGTGGTTTATTCTATAATATGTTAATTTCATTTTTGAAAAAGTTGTAAGCACTGTTTTAGGTTCGTCCTGTTTGTGCTTCTGTATATATATAAATAAATAAATAAATAAATAAATAAACGTATTATTAATCTCATTTTTATTTCCTTACGTTTACATTTCGATGGTTTAAAGCGCATATATTGTATGTCCAATTTCATACGCATTTTCCAGAAATGTGAAAAATAAATTTCATTCAGATTCAGAATGTTTGACAGTTACATAAATCTATAGATAAACACATATATCTAATTTTATTTGATACTAAATTGATAAAAAAACCCATCTATTAAGTAGAAAATAAAGCATTGTATGCACCACGGGCTTTATTAGATTATAATTCCCATCAGGCGAAATATATATCCCTCGGTCCAAGGGCCCTCGGGCTACTTTCGCCTTCAGAGCATTATAATCTACATAATGCCCTCGGTACATAAACAGCTATTCCGATGGCTGTGATTCCGCGTCAGACTAGTCACGGCTGCTAATAAATAAAAAAAATAAGTTGTATACCGCATAATCGCTAAATTCTAACTAACTAAAATTTTTACTGGAGGTTACCGCTAAAAAAAGTTATTAGATACTTGGAAACGGCAAATTAAAGGACCACGTTATTTACAGCAACTCGTCTCCTTAATTGAGCCCATCTGCATACGAAATTTCATAAGAACCGTTTTATTTTGAATTTTCGGACACGCGCTAGACGCTAAAGACACATTAATGAACATGTATGATATTTTTAATGGGTTTTACAGGCATATAAAGAAATGAAAAAGTATTGCCGCTTTGACCTCGATTCTGAATAGGGCCTTGATAGCTCAGTGGGTAGAGCGTTTGACTAGTGTTCAAAAGGCCCGAGTTCAAATCTCGGTCAAGGCGGCAATACTTTTTCATTTCTTCATATGCCTGTAAAACCCATTAAAAATATCATACATGTTCATTAAAAGTCAATTCAGGCAGTAAATAACTTTCGCTAAAGACACACCTTAAAAATCAAGCATTAAATTCTTTAAAGTTATATGACGACTAACCAACTTTGACAACTAATAGGTACTGTAAAGCACTAACCAACCGTAAGAGGAAATGCGCTAACAAATTGCTTTGTCAGCAAGGCGCAATCTATGAAATATATAAGTTACTTTAGTGTGGCAAACGGATCCGTAACGCAGTTGTAATAAAACATGGCTGTTTTGATATCCAGTGGCTTGCGCTGTTTTATAAAAGTTTAGAAATACTTTGATTACTTTATTTCTTCAAATAAAGTACCTACATTTGCTATAATTTCTCTTGTGGAGCTGTACGTCTTTCCGCGAGTATATTTGTTCATTTTAAGAAAACTCGGCAACCATAATATACCTAACGCTACCCCACCATTGAAATGTATCATCCTGCAAACAACGTTACCATGCCAACAAAACATGCGAGGATCTCCGTCGGGCCATATCGAAACGCGCCCTCTACATGGTGTTGCCGGTTTAACTGAAGCCAGTAGTATCTTTGGAAAAATGTTAAGGTATTATAATATTTAGTAGTAAAAAATAGTAACAATCACGTTCAAATGCTATTTGTGCTTATAAAGTGTTGATTTTAAGCTTAGAATTACTGTATGTCCAGTACTATTGCTTTTATGCAGTTAAACTTGACAATATCGATTGTTTGTCGGCATTTCTTTAGCTGTTACAGATCCATTTACTACTCTGTATTTGCCATATATTTATATTTTATTAATCTGCGTATTAATAGGTACCGTCTAATCCACAAAACAGCTGTGGCAGCTTATAAAATCGAAAAAATTGATCGTAAGGTGCATTTTTAATGTATCAAGATATGTGAATATTTAAAGTGACCCCTAAAACGCCAACATATTTTCCGTGACGTCAGGTGTCTTGTAAATGGCCGCTTGTTTACATCTGAGGTCTGCGCGTCACGCGTTAGCGTCAGCCCGTCAATTCATCAGTTTGTTGAGTTCATTTTGTGACAATCGAATTAAAATACTCCAAGAAAAGGTTAAGTACTTAAGAGTTACAGACTTCTGAAGGTTTCGTTAGGGCGCCTTTAAATAATCTCCTTCGCCTTCAAATAATCTCCCGACCGTAGACATGTTCATGGTTATGGAATTTGTGAAGAACCACGTGGGGTTCAACGTGACAGAGATAAGGAACGTAAAAGCAACAGCACAAATGAACTTATTGTCAAAATAACGTAGCCTTGAAAATTTGATCACAAAGGATTGTTGGAAACATACTATTTGTAAACATAAAAATGTGAAATTCAGAAATTTATCCTAAACTTGACATTTATTTTAGAGGTTAGAAAAAATATAAATTGCCATTTACTTTCGTAGGCACTTGCGACTCATTTCCGGTTTGACTGACAGTTAAATATATGAGGAACATCGTCTTTTTTCATTATAACATTCCCCCTATCAACTTGAGATGCATATAATTTTCCATATCCCCTTCATGCCATAACAAAATGAAAACTTAATGGTAAACACCCGTAACCTCAAAACGAATAATAAAACTTGCATTCAAATGATCTTCACAACAGAAAAATAAACTTTGTGATTTCTACATATCACGCCTAGTGGCCATAAACCACTTTTCTTATGTTGATATCTCGAGGAACGGTTAAAAAAATTTTGTTAGCGGTATTGGCTGACGTACTCTTACAGCCAGGTACAAAACAACACTTGTTTTCTTTTCCATACATAATAGATGATTGTAAAACTACACAAGTCACTTTTTGGTGCGATCTCTTACACTGTAATTTCAATAAACACAACACAAAAGCTTTTCCAATACAAGAATGATACTACATCATTAAACAGCACGCTCCTCGGTAATGTTTACGGGACACTTGTCGTCACGAGTTGAATAACCTTGGATAGAAGCGTTTTGGCGGTGACTTCTAAGATTCGAAATTCAGACCTGAAATTCTCTACCTACAAATAATTTTTTGTTTTTTTTAACATAACATAACAACATTATACGTAAAAAAAGTTATAATACCTAATTACTTGGTTACACAAGTTGCCATTTCAGCTTGTGAGCTCAGAATGGTAGGGTCCGTCCCTACCGTTTATGTCGACTTCTTCATAGAATATCATCAACTAAATACCTTCAACGTAATGTCAACAACATCAACATTCCTTACTTATAAAAAACGGAGAAGTGAATTCACATCTTAAAATTACGATGAGTAGGGATAACTAAGTTTGTATAGATTCTAATAATAGTTAATATAGACGTTAGAAAGTTAGAATTGTGTCTTGGTTTTCGTTGATATGTACATATATGTATTTTGTTTAAGTATATAGCTTCAATGAAACTGCAAATAATACATTTCAATTTTGGATGCAGTACAGTAATCAATAATAAGTAATATTATCAATGAGAATGCACTGTAATTGCTAAGAGTTACAACAAGTAAGAACTCCAGTGACTAATTTGTCAATTTAATAAATCACTTTTGGCGTAGCTGCAATGGACCTAAAAATTAATGCTTTTATGATACTTGACCGTTGCATAAATATCGATTACCTAAATGTTATAATGAAAAGCTGTCAGTTGTGGGCGTGTTGGTGCGATTTTGTTATAGTCATTAATAGGAATCCCTATAAAAACGAACACTTGCTTTCACAAGACAAACTCCAAAGTAGGCTCCTGCACTAAACAAAGAAAGGAAATTTTAATAGCGTTAATTTGGACCGGGTGAACTTTTACTCCCTGCTCATAATTGACTTCACTAAAGTACACAAGTAATTCGTACTACTTCGAAGATATATAAAAGTCCGTCCTCTGTCCCGAGACAGTCATATAAATGGAAATTGCTGAAACAATGTCAAAAGTTCGTTAGCCAGACCCTTCAAGTTGGAGTAACGGCACCAGCTCCTAATTAACTCCCAACAGTTAAATTTATTCGAATATGGTTCACTGGTTTGTCAAACAACGGCGTAAATCAACAAGAGCCAAGAGCTCGTTAGATTTCGCGACGAGAACAATACACTTTCTCAATTTCTCAGTAGAGGAATCCTAAAGTTTCTCTCTGGTGTCAGTTGCGTTACAAAGGTAAATTTAAACCCTGTCAATTTGCAGTGCAACTTACTAGTTAAACTGAAATTCTATAGGTCGTGATTTAAATGAAAATTTGCGAGTTTGTAGTTACTGTTTTTGACCGATGTCTCACAAGTAGCATAATGTAGGTATTGTGTGGATGTGTAAGAATACGGAGACAGAGGTGCTGATCTGGCCGTCACTCTTATTGAAACGAATGCATTTGTTGCTAAGGCAATTTTAAGAGACTGGATCTCATGCAAGGATCGGGTCGTTCGAGAGTTACTACTCGTATTTTGACTGGTAGTGGGTACCAAATATTAACATGAGATGTGATAGATATCCACATTTCTGTCAAGACCTTAAGAAGGCGACTTTCGGAAGGCGGTCTTAGTTGTAGAAGGTCATCAATGGCTAAGCTTCTCAACAGACCGCATCGTTTAACCAGACCAAGATTTGTAAGAGAACACCTCCAGTGGATTTTGGAAGAATGGCATACGTATTTGAAGATGAGACAAGAATAACGCTAAGGGGTTTAGGCTTACGCCTCCGAATTGTGAGAATATAGAGAAAGACATCTGCAAGCACCTATATATATGCTCAAGGGTCATATGGTGAAGGTTCCGTTGTGTCCTAAGCGGAATAAGTTTTGATGCAATCGCGACCATTCCTAGACTAGCTTTAACTGTACAGAGGTATGTAGAGAAACAACTACATGTAGTACCATTAAAATTTATTGCTGCTTTTTTTTTAATTACTGCTTGATTATGCCCGACTCCGCGCTTCCCTGGGAGTTACTGAGATAATATGCCGTCTTGAGCCGCATTAGGGGAGAAGAACGCTCTAGAAAATTTCGTTCAGATGAAGGACGCAGCTACAACACAATTGGATAACATTGCTTAAGAAGAGATTCAAAACTGGATTGTCTAGATGCCGCAAAGGGTTAAAGCGGTCACTGAAACTCAAAAGTACAACTAGTTTTTGTTTTTAATATGACATTGTTATAAGGTTTTTCTTTACTTCTTTATAAATTCAATTACAACCTCGTAAGATTTTGTGTTTTGATTATTTTAATGAAGTTTTTTTTCTGTATATTAGTCTAGGCTAGTTATATTACCTAAAACTTCAAAAAAATAACAAGGGATACAAAGTTAATATAACAGAATTTAAATGGTGTTATAATTTTGACCGGGAGCGTATTTCATCAGACATCCTCTTTTTATTTAATTGGATAAAACGTTCGCGTGCTGGAATGACAAAGGCTCAGTTAAGAGATGCTAATAAAAGTAAACGAACGGAGTGCATCATATAGAACGGGAAAAGTAGTTAAGTGGAAAAGTATAAGCTAATTTCCATTTAAATGTGAGATATAAATGCAAATCGTAGAACAGTATGGTCATTCAGCGAATGCCTTATACGCTTTTTTCCAGATGTTCGTAGGCGCAGTTCATCAGAGAACGTTGTTTTTCAAATAAACACTTGTTTCCATCTTAAAAGTTCCAAATACTCACCTTGGTCTATAGCGAGTAAAAAAAAACTGCAAGGGACCAGTGTGTCAGCATATACTATTTGCTTAGTTAAGTAATGACATATACTGACATATCTTCGTACTAATTTTGGTTCGTTGTCTTCGACCCCAAAGTAGGTTTTATTGCTTCAGTATAAAGTAATGTATCCGTAGTTGTTCGAGATCAAATAGGGGTTCTACTTGAACCCTTGGTTCCCGGTGTAAATAAGTAACTTATCACATAAGGCCACATAAAACAATAAAATTGCACCCCTTCACCACATTTCCCCTCAATATACGAAATTCGTCGATCAACGACAATTTTCTGGCGATAAAATGCGTAATAAGTACGTCTCTGACTGACCGGAAAAATAATTCCGTTGAGCGGAAATGGGAAAATCGGGGTTAGTAGGTAGTAAAATATAAAAAAGGGTCCTTCCGGTTTACAAACGACAGGAGATTATTCCTGCCCAGCACAGTTTGTTTGTGTGCTGGAAAATCGTCCGTTTGTTAACTACAACGAGGTCTTTACACGTATAAAAAAAACAAAAACCATCATAATGTAGTGTAGCTTCCGTCTCCGACGTTTCAGATTTTACGAAATGAACGTTACGCTAAAACGGACTTTCAAATGTACAATTTTCGACCCAAAGAGCAAACACATGCATCATTTAGATACCCCAGTTTCATACGCATTCACGTTAGCTGTCTAAAAGCCTAGACAACGAAGAGAGACCTATGCGAAGCGCATGCAAAGGAATAGTATAAATGCATTTACGTATAATAATGAGCTTTTAGTTGAGCCTAACGAGCGCGCTGCTACAATTAGGCAAAGCGTATTTACATTATTCTGCCAAATATACTCTTAAGCGCTTGTAAAATATGCATTTCTCAGGTTGGAAGTAGCACTAATAAATAAAGAAGTGCTTCTGGCGTCGCAGTGTAATTTTCAATATTTCAATACCTTAACGGAGGTGATAACAGCCCAATAACACAAGTCCGTTTAAAAAAACGTTTTTTAAGTCAATACAGGTATTAATAGAATGCGTGTAACTAATACGTACAATCAACTCTTAGATGTCGCTGATTTTCACGTAAGATTACACGAACAAATACACGTTTATCTTAGTGTTATAATAACGTGAGAAATAAGTTGAACAATGTCTAAATTTTTACGTTGTTCTCTACGTTTTATAATGGTATTGATTCAACGTCTATCACACTTATTATTTATTGGTTCTATAAACGTATATTTTAAATGTTTATTTAACGTATTCTTATTATGATAAGTGAGCGGTAGAAAACACGTGTAAAATACGTTATGGAAGCACCTATTTAAAAAAGCTCATTTTGCTTATTTTATGTTTTATTAAATGAAAAATTATAAAAAAATACATAAAAGCCATAAAAAACTTGAAATAAAAACACACTAACATTCCTCTGCTAACTATTTTTTCCGCCCTTGGCTGAGTCGTGTTGCTGAGTGCTTTAGCTATTCTTTAACTACCCAAGCAATCTGTAGATCGTTAAGTTCATTGGCCGGAAAGTTAAATTTGCTGCTTCTGTAAATATGTACATATTTCAAAATTAGAAAGTTTATTCTAATTTAACACGTAATTGTATGAACTTTATGATTAGTTTAACGTTTATATTATAGATTTTATGCCTAATTAATAAATATTGTCGTTGAATTTAATATTCGTGCTAAAGAAAAACAAACTGAATCTAATTTGTGTAACAGATAGGTAGAAGTAAATACATCACTAAATGAACAATTAAAAGTTTATCAGATAACCTTTTTTCAAATGATTGCATGTTGTATAGATCTCCTTTTTTGTAAATGGAACCGATGGAATTTGAAAATGAAATGGAAATGTAAAAAATGTAAACATAATATTAATTACTTAGTTGACGTTTTTAACGTTATTTACAAGTCAAAATATAAAGTAGAAGTATTACCACTATTTAATTTAGAAACAAAAGTTGTAGCAGATACAACATTAAAACTATGCAGGACGCCTTAGAAAGAAATGTTGGTTAGATGATAACTAAGCACAGATTTAAGTATTTTTGGAATAATTTAATGTATCTTGTTGTTTAGTTAAAATGATTCACAAATAATGAAGCTGTGAATAGGAATGTTTTTCGCAAAAGGGTTCAGTCGATGGGTCTCTGTCTGTCTGTAGTTTGAATTTCGCGCCGGTTCTGACTCCGATTTAAAGAGACGAACGCGTTCAACGTTCAAGGTTATTGGTCGGCATTTCCAAACAACAAAATAATTTAATGGAGTATCGCCTCTTGCAGGAAACCCTTCCATTTCGCGTTGAGGGGATCTTTTTGGGAGTAAAGACAAAATTTCGTTACAATCGGGTGGTATGCGCAGTAATTAATGTTATTTTTTTGTCTAAAACCTAAAGCGACACTGGATTACTTAGAAACAAAATAACTAACCAAAGATAGATACATGTGCTCAAAACACATATTTAACACACAGAACTACTACAAATGTGTGGGTACTCACCTCACATAAAATAAAAACACAGTATAAAGCACCAATATCGAGCAGCACGTTTCGGCGCTTCTAGTTACGCAGTTTGCAGGCAGCTGCCAGGCTGCCACCACCATCAACTATTGCGCCAATGAAATCATTTCGTTCGTGGCAAGTATTGTTCTTCACGTTTAAAAAACGTATATTTCTTTACTCATTTCAGTGCATAAAGAAACGTTGAGTCACACATAGGCATACAATTTATTAATGAAATAATAAACTACGGTGATAAACGGTCAGTAGATTAATATAAAATTCTCTCTCTTTACTATGTGTATAAATCTGTAGCAGGTTTATTAGTGTAATGCAAAATTGTCTGCATAGTTCACATGTTTAATTTTAATATAGCAATTATAATGACGATAATGATCTATTAAAACGTGTAAGCCACGTTTTGCAGATAGTAATTATAAATCCCATATCAACACCTTGTTTAAACGTTGTTTTAAACCAATGAGTTAAAATAATACATTCTTTTCACGTTTATAGTGGGAATAATAAATACATTTTCATGTGACGTTAAGATTACGTATACTGAGAGATTATTGTAACCAATCGTCTCACTATACGTATTTTTAACGAAACATTGAATCCGTTTACTCGTTAGCGTAGCAGATGTCCATGCGTCCTTTGCAAATGAAATTTGGAAATATTGACCCTATCGAGTTGTAATTAGGCGCGCTCATCTCCGAATACACTTTCAGGCATAGTTCAAGTCAAGCAGTCCTGTAAAAGAAATGATGTGTTTGCAGTAGATTAAGCGTAAGAACTCTTGGTCATTTTACTGGATATTCTATTATCGACAGAATTTTCAATGTGTATATAGTACAGTAGTCAGGGTAATGCTTGGCATTTTTCTTTTTTGGAATGGTTATAAAGGTTGATAGCAGCCAATCATTTGGTGTTATTCCGGTTGTATATTATATGTTATTGATTAATTCCACTAGTATACGTATACGATCCTCCTCTATCAGTTTAGGAATTTCTGTTGGCACTGATCCACCAAGTTGACGATTTGCAACGTGCATAGTTTTCTTTCAATTTGAGTTATATAACAGATAGCTTAATGAATAGATTAATCTAGATATCAGCTTGGCGACTACAAGCTTTACAGAGTGTAGCAAATTGCTTACGGAAGCATTGACAATGAGGTTGTAGACCATATTTTTTTATTGCAGAATATGAATCTACATAAAAAATAATAGACCCCTGTTAACTTATCTTTTTTCCATATCGCTTAGATAAACGTAAAAAAAATGGTAAAGTTTAAATATTTGAATGTGTGACGTAGGTTGACCCTGCCGCTTGTGATTGGCAGCAGCTGTGTGTTGTTGCCAGGGCACAATAATTTTCAGCGTTCCAGTTGCCTATGCGTGTTTTTCGCTGTCAACTGCCGACGAACGGACGAAGAGCGTCATTCATAACCTCTCAATAACCCTCGTGTTTTTTGCTTTTCTTTATCGATCACGATTATATCGTTCAAAACGCAGACGAAATGGCTGCTGAAAAGAAATGTTTTGTGCCAACATGCGCAAATACTAGTATTGTTGGTCTAGAGAAGAAATTTTTAATTGTACCCGAAAAAAAATTAAGACGAAAATTGTGGTGATATTCAGTAGATGCAGCACTAACAGCAAATCGCTTGTGTTAAAGAAAATCCTCGCAAAATCAAGCCAAACGCAAATGTAAACAAACAGATCATCTGTGTGTCTGTACAATGTTGGCACTGGGGCTGGCTGATAGAAATTCCGCTAGATTGCCGCATCGAATCCGCTAAAATTTTTAAGACAGGGTAATCTGTTGATATACAAGGGGATTTATTATTTATTTTACAAAAATTATTATTAGTTTCCTACAATTATGCTATAACGTTAAAAATATCGTTGTCGAGCTCGTGTTCCTTCCAGAAATATGTATCTTTGCTTGGTTTAAGATAATAATATCTGCCTCATCTGACAGTCTGAGCTGCAACGTGAAACACACAAGCACTATTGAGACGTTGGTAAAATTTTGGATTGTTAGGTAAAAAAAGCAGGAAATATAATACTTCCCAGGCAAGGAATACAGTAATCATGCATCGAGTCACCTAGCATAAATAAATCGATTGTAGATACTTCATATCTAAGTTTCCCATATTTATACGCCAAAGTGAAACATTAATATTAATTAAAAACTTTCTTATTCCGTTAAAATATCTGCTAACCGCTAAAATTTATGTTGGTTGGGCGAGAATTTTATCCGCTAAGTAGGCAACACTGAACAGATGTCTCTTCTATGAGTCAAACGCGGAATCACGGTAGGTGTACCGTGGCGAAATGTCATCCCACCACACTCCCCACTCTAGCCGGGTCAACCGGGGTCAACTGACGTTGCTAGCAATATTTGAATTTGGCGGAAAACTTTAGAAGGCGAAAATAAAACAATATAACATTAGAAATATTTTTTGTTGCTAGTATCTCACTTCATTGGGTTTAGGAAAACCTACAAATATGTTGCAATAACGATTTGTGATCGAGGGCTACAACCCCATTGCAGTCAGATCTTCTTCAGTGAATCCGTTTGCCGTTAATTTGCGCATATTGGCGGGGTAGAATCTCCTTACTCCAGCATGACCAAGCTACAACAATGCCCCACTAGGGAGCAGACGTTTTGCCATGCTAAGCAGATTAGTTCGGCGTATCTTCAGCAACACCAATACAGCGCGAAGCTCCAAATTCCGAGGCATTCTCATGTTGCTGCAGATAATTAATATTTAGCGCTCGTAGAATGGAAAACGTTAAGCTGTGTAAATAGGTTGTATTTACAAATGAATGGAAATTTCGTGGCGCTGTTTCAATTTCCCCGTGGAAGTGTGGTGAGCCCCCGGTGCAATGTTTATACGCGTCAAGTTCTTCGTCCGTGGAGGCGCGGTAGTGAACCGCTTTACGCCCCTAATTTATGCACCTGTGGAGGCGTCATGTACAACGGGACCAGTTAAACTTTAAAGTAACACAATTTGCAGGCCCCGGAACTGTGACTAGGCTACTAATAGAGCTCGTCCTGTATGTACACATCTGTTGGCCCCTGTTTACCCTATTACGTGTCCTCTATATACCTATGTGTATGTATCTCGGTGGCTATTTGTTCATAAAAGCTGCAGAGCTTCAGAACTGCAGCACCGACTAAATAGCTCTCATTGTTTGATACACATAATGATTTTTAATTTTATTTCTTGCGTAGCTACGTGCTAAATGTGAGTAGCAAATCAACACATAATTATTCGACGACCGGTGCTTCAGCGGCTAGCTATTTATTACCTATATGATTGCTTCGTGTTGGCCATTATGACGTAAGCCTGCCGTTGTCGCCGGGGTGCAAACATCATCGACAGTGTGGAACAAGTGCGACAGAACACATCTGACCTTGAATCAACCAATAATATTCGAGATTCTCTGTGCAAATGACGTACGCTACTTGAGCTGCAAGAATTTGGCCGGGTGTAGTAATGTCTATCACTTTCAAGACAAAAATCTATTTTTTCGAATTTAAAAAAAAGCTGAAACGCATACTTATTGTTCTCTCACATTCTCTCCCATACAAACTTTCATCCCTATTTCTCACCTTAAGGGTGGAATTTTCGAAAAATGGTGGAACGCTTGTTCACTGTTTTCTAATCCAAGGCCTAAAGGCTATTCCTCCTCCTTAGGCATTTTCAAAAATTTTTCTTCAACAGGTGTTTACGTTATGAAAGGATCCTACTGGCCAAATTTTATGCGTCTAACTTCAACAGTTTACGCTTGAAGATCATGAATTGGGCAGCCAGTCAGTCACATCAGGACACGTTATAATGTACTTATAGGTATAAAAGAGATTATTTGCATGCAAACAACTAATCCAAATGGAGTTCCATCATTTACCAAATAAAAATTTATGGCCACTAAACAATCTCTCATAAATGGTAATGATTATCCAAATCGAGCACTGAAATATAATGCACAAATTGTTGTTCTAACAAACAGTATAGGAGTACATCAACTTACAGACTTTTTCGCGATATAAATTTCATTTTTTTATTTAGTGACAAATCCGCTAAGTTGTCAACACTTCAAACATGGACTGGTAAAATGCCTCCTCAAATTGTGAGGGAAACTTTTAAAGGTAAAAATAATTGCAGTATTTTTTTTACTGGTGGCACCGTCATCCATATTGGGTCTAAAATAAAGCCTGTCATGTGTTATACTTACGATTTTTGATTGAGGGTAAAACCGTTTCAATAGATTTTCGTATTGTTGCATGATTGGATTATGTAGCAAAACAATCACTTGTTAGTTTTCTATTGTGATGCTAGGGTAGTTATGTGCTATCTACGTGGCTGCCTATAGAAGATTAACTGTATATGACCGAGAAATAAGTCATCATTCAATAGTAAGGCCTACGGCCAAACCCAACTCGCTTCAAAATTTTGTTCGTTTTCTCGCCACTGCTCGTAAAAGACAAGGTCCTATAGAACCATGACTGCTAACTTCTTTTATGTCATCTATACTACCCAAACTCCATTAAAATTGGCTTTATTTATGCACAAATCAATGCCGCCCATTACTGCTTAAGTGAGCCTGCGAATTCGGAATTTTAATTTTGCCCAATCTTTTATTTTAGATGAATTCAAAATCAGTACTCGTTTTTTAAATTTCCTTAAAATTTCAGGAAACAAATTCATCTCCACTGGGACTCATGCGCTACTTGCAAGTACCCATTATTCCCAGGTGCAGCCGTTGCGCCCGTTCTGCTGGCATAACGAACGTCGCAATTTATCATTGTCGATTCATGTAGACGGCGAACTCGCGCCAACGGGAGCATAGCCGATGGTACGACAGGGATTACCACGGGTTGTACCTGTGTTATTTTACGGAGGAAGATGGATTGCGCCAAAGTCGTCACTGAAAAAAGTAGTCAGCAGGTGTTTTGGTCTGGAGTGATAAATTTTAATTTCGTTTGAACGAGGTGACATACCGTGCTCGCACTCCTGCTAATAATTTACGTGACGCATTAAAGTCTGCAACCCCGTCAGACCTACGCTCGTCAAGTTTTTTTACTATAACAGAGACTTTTAAACCAGGGAAAGTATTCAACCCTGAAGGCATTAATCATTAACTTCTCTCAGCGGTGCCAAGATAAAAGTTAATTCAAACAAGATTCGCGATAATGTAACATTCTAACTGAATACCTATTGGCTTCATGTTGATTTAAACTTACACACGAAAGTTACTGAGTCCCCTCTAACTAGATACTTATTAAACACTGGATATTAGTTATAATACTGCATCACCAGGAAAACTTCGTTGTTTTTGGTTTTACGGTATAGCAACATTGCCATATCAAAATTTAAGTAAATATGGGGGATATTAATAGCTTAAAACATGAATATGTTTCACTAGTGAACTTCAGTATTTATTTATTATGTTAAAACAAAGTATTTAACAAAGTTGTATATGTATGTTACCATTTTTTACATTTGCTTTGTCTTCTCTTCGGCAAGTAACATTGCATTGCTTCGAAATGTCCTCGTGTTTAGGAGGTAGCCACACAGCTCAATTTTATATATGTAGGTAGCGGCAAATCACCAACAACTAACAACACAAATTGAAAAAACACAAAAATAACGAAAACAAAAGTTTTTACAATCGTTAAACGCCTCAGTATCACAGATCACGATACAAGCAGCCGGCTGTGGCCTAGGGGCGTGGCTTGAAACTTCAAATGTGACGTAATGCGCACAAACGGTCGCAATTATGCAGAATGATTGGCATACCATTCTTGTGTACTGTGTATTGAAAGAAATAAAAATTTTATTTGTTTCATATTCTTAGGTGATTAAAAAACTTACCTGAAGCATTATTGTGCGCGACACTATAACTCCAAATTTTACTATATAGGCTTCTTTACTATATAGGTATATAAGCCAGAAGAAAGCACAATAAAAAAATTGATTATTAAGAATTTTAACGCATTTCAAACACATAGGCTTCTACACAAAACAAAACACAGAGAATTAGTACCTCGGTATGTGTTTCCACTTCACTTTAGTACTACTCATAAAGTTGTCCAGTTAAAATATATATTATCGTTTCTGTATGTCGGTTCTACAAAAACGTAACGCATTCAATTTTTGCAGTAGTAACAAAAGTGGCATTAAACTTAACGTGTAGCCATGATATTTTGCACGTATCGTTCCACGCAGGACTTAGCGTCAGCAATGGAGGTTACCTAGGACAATTAGGACTGGCACTTCCCCAGGGGTCACCTGGTCCACGGAGGACCTAGCGTCAGCAATGGGGGTTACCAGAGGGAGCGAGCTCGGTTCCGAATTGGACTACCACAGGGTCACTTCGTCCACAGGAGACGTAGCGTCAGCAGGTGATAGTTACAAAACGTTACTTAACTCGGAGAGTTCGAGCTTGGCTTCGATTCAATCTATCATAGGGTCACCCGGTCTACAAGAGACTTAGCGTCAGCAGGTGATAGATTCAAACGTTCCCTAGTTCACAAAGCTGGAAAAGCTGTGTCGATATTGGATTACCACGACAGGATTAGCGTCAGCAGGCAGTAAGTTCAATACGGCAATAGCTTTGGAGAAGTGGTCGAAAGCTGAAAGAGATCTCAAGTAACGATGGGAATAATCGAGATGCAATAATCGGTTTAGTCGATTATTAAAACTTCTCGACATAATCGATCATACCATCCAAATTAGTAATACTAATATTAGTGGTCACGCGGGTCAACGCTAGCGCTGTACGAACGAATACTTCGCGATGTCGGGATGGGAACAGTGGAGATGCAATAATCGAATTAGTATGTAGTTTATATCATCGACGAACTTACATACGTAGAATTTCCCACGCGTGGATCTATTATTCTTAATCTTCGTTCCGACCAACTAATACAACTTCTCGTAATGGATTGCTGCTTAGTTATATTATGATATTGTGATTATTCTTTCAATTTTATTGTTCAGCTAGAACATTTAATGTAAAATTTTAATGAGATTATAATTGATTGTTGGCGTATTGTTTAACTAAGGATAAGATACAAAATATAGAATTTAATAAATGGGATAAAAGGTACAATAAAAAATGACAATACATATAATCTATATATGTACAGAATTTATTATTGACCTGATTTACATGTATGATAATAATATAATTCAGAACTATAATGCAACAACAATCAATAGATTCGCATACCAATATAAACTTGAAAAAATACTATTCACTCTTCCTCCAACAAAAAAAAACCATCTTAAAATGTTAAATTCTAATTTGTAGAAGATGTATATTATATATAAATGTCATATGCTAAAAAATAATTTAATGGAAAAACAACAGAAATATGTGTCTTAGAAAATAAAATGTTTTTATGCTTATACACAAAATAAACAAAAATTTTAATGCTGTTTAAAATAGAATTTGATCTAGGTTTTTTGGCGATAATCTATTCCTTCGCAAGTTAGTAAGCTGTCCAGCTTTTGAAAAAAAATACGTTCCGATGGCACTGAAGTTGCAGGAAGAAACAGTAGTAGGTACTCAAATGTAAATTCGTGAAAATGTATATAAAATATTCGAGCATTCGTAATTAAAAAGAACGATGTAGCATGAACACTGGGTATCGCACTACCTATGCCCTACAAAACTAAAAATGTAGTACTACTAATGTTAGTCGATTATTAAAATATATGGATACGAAATAATCGATTATTGAAATATCTCGATTATTCCTATCGCTAATCTCAAGTGCTGTCGCGGCCCTAGCGCCGCTGTTTTTATGCATTTTTGGCAGCCCAGATTAGAGAGGGGTCGACGGTCGAATCACGTTCTAGAGTAGAGTGGGGTTATCGAAGTAGTAGGACGGCGCCAATATATGTGCGCGATCGAGACTTTTCTCCAGAGCTGCAGGTGGTGGGAGCCTTCAGGCACGAGCGTAATTGTATGCAAAGTAATAATTAAAAATGGCACCTAGGGGTGATATGATTCAATACCAAAGGCTTGGTATGATCTAAGTAGAATTTTGGATCGCAATGCCATCTGTCAGCATTACACTGACATGATGACAAAGCCACCTAGCTGCCTTACTGGATACGAATTCCTAAAGGAAGTGACATGTAACCTGACAAGTTGGCATGCTCCTGCATACATCAACTTGACAGCAGCTTGCTAAAAAAAAACTAATCGGGGCGACACCACATTGCTGAAAATGTGTCAAGATATTATCTGCAGTGAGTCCAAAACGCAAAAAGGTACCCCATAAGCCATAGCTCTTAATTATATTAAGGAACTAGGTCAGAAAAATGCATAGTATATATAGTGTTACTAATATCAGTTCCGTAAAATATCTACCTTTAACGAGAGCAAAACCAAAAAAAAAAGTGGAAAATGCGGTATGAGTGAGTAGTGCTACTATTTTTATTACCGCAAAGAAGAGAAAAAGAGAACTCATTCACATGGGTTTTTTGGTATGAACTGAGATATTCTGTAGGAGTCCTCAGAAGTTACATGAAAAAACACCTCGAGAAATTTATAAAGAAACTAGTTGTTGCTCGCGTATTTGTTCGCATAGGGCAAGATTGTATACACCGAAATAAAAATATTAAAAAAGAAATGCTAGGTATCAAACAGACGTGTAATATCTAACCAATAATCAATACAAAGTGTAAATAATAACGATTCATGTTTTTGACGTCAAAAAATGACAGAACTCCCATACAAACTTTACTTTCCTATTTCACTTCCTTAAAGGTAAAATTAAAAAAACCCTGGAACGCGTCTATTATTGCTAGTCAAAAATCTAAAAATCAAGTTTTGTACTTCTAGTTTCACAAATAACGAACTTCCATAAAAACTTTCAACCTCTATTTCATCCCCTTTCAAAAATCCTTCTTGAGTGGGTGTTTACGTTATTAAAGGACCCCTTTGACTAAATTTGACCTGTCCAATTCCAATAGTTTACACTTGACGATCACAAGCCAGTAAGTCAGGACATGTTATTTATATGTATAGTATAGATGGTAGAAGTACTTTGTCACTTTGCGCCTTCATACGAGGTAACCAAAAACTGATCACTAGGTGTTAAGTTAATGAGAGAGAGAGAGTTCTGTAAACATGCACCAGGATAGTAGGCTGTCTATAACATATTAAGAATTAGTCAAATTTATGCTAGAAATGTACCGAACTTCAGCTAAAGGCATTGAAAGTCTCATAAAAGTTACTGGACGTTGAGTTCTAAGATTCCTAAGGGGCAGAATCGCACCCGTCAGATTAATGCGGATGCAGACTTGTTGATCATTAATGGTGATCTCGATGAATTTATGCAAAAATTTATTATAGTGGACCACAGTTAGATATATCACTTTAAAACCAGAGTCAAAATGTCATAGTATCGAATTTGACCACGGGGTTCCCACTTTCCACAGCAACTAAGAACATGATGGCTATATCATTCCTTTGAGAAAGGATTGTTTACTGCGTGGGCGTGCGTATGAATACTCCAATTTAAAAATTTAAAAGTACGCGAAATGATCAAAGCAAAGTCAGTAAGAAAACTGAGATGGTCACAAGACAGAGTTCTGGCTCACACGGGCTGTGATTTTCCAAATTAGCGCTCAGAAACCATCTTTTACTTCCAAGATTAAGAACTCCCTCGTGGAGTTCCCCTTACCGATCATAACGAAATGATGTCGGTGGTATACTATGTACGTAAGCGTAGAACAGCTACGTTAGTTGTTTTTATTATTAATCCCGAGTTCAAACTAAATTCTGCGTTCGACCTAACCTCCGAATTCCGTGTTCGAGCTTGAAATTCTGTTTTGGAATTCGGAGTTCTGTGTTTAAACCCGTAATTAGTCAATTCGTTAATTATTTGTGTGCAACGTACGGCATGATCTAAAATGTATGTGCAAGGTCCAGTTATCGCGCTCGCCCAAATTTAGCTTATTTTAAATCTCGGATGTTGGTTATACATCAAAATCTAAGCAAATATTTATGAATATTTATATGGTCTAAATTTAAAGGTTTAGGAAATACGCCTATAGGTCTACTTATCTTGTCGAAATTATATGGAAGACATCGTGGCAATTGTAATATCATTTAGCAGTTCGTTTATTTCCCCTTTACCGAAATAAGAGAACGCATTTGACCATTAAAGAGAGCGATCTTCAATATTAACACAGGCGATAAATACCAAGGATGTTGCTGGGTTGTCGTTCGAAAATGCATCTGCAAGGATATTATTGTGACGATTCATTAAGTCACGACGATGAAATATGAGTCCATCAAAACACAGTACTTGTTTGCAAAATTATTGGTTTTCTAGATACTGCCTATAATCCTCTGACGATGCACCAGCTTGCTTTGAATATTAGCTCTAGTTTCGTCGTCAGTTTTCTCGTGATTCCATATTATTCTCGAAAGTACGGTGCAGTACGGCAAAGCCCTGTTGGGATATCTACAGGCGTATTTTTGATGAGTCACAGATAACGTTTCTGCCACAGGCCATATAAAGTTGCAACACACATTGTCTTTTGTTGACAGATGTATTCCATGTTCAAAGTATATAAACACAGGAATTATGAATGAAAAAGAACAAAGTTGATATGCATTTCTAGTATAACCGTCCGTCGTTTTTGAAAACACAATAAAAGTAAAAAAGGCCGATACTAATTTTTTTATTTTCAGCGGTTATAAAGTTGTAAACTATGTACGTTTGTTTGGGCCATTCTGTAGAAACTATTATTCACACTTGACACTAGCAGTTAAGCATCTGTTGCATCCTGTAACTTTTATTTTATAGATTTCTCCATAAGTTTCTAATAAACCAATAAAATAAACGAATACTATTTTTATACTCGAAATTTTTGCTTAGAATATAACGTATAATGAATGCTACATATGAAATACGTGATTCTATTAAAAAAATTTTGTTCGATACTCAAAAATTAAACACCCCGTATAAATATGCTCCATCACTTTATTGAATGCTCCTAGGTTGCTAAAACTTTTATCTACCTAAACATTTTTCTCCAAGATTTCAATTAAAATCAATTGGGTGAGCACGAAAACAACTATCTGTCCCTATATCTAGAACCATTAACTTATTTAAACCTTAATATAAATTAAACAAATTTAATGATTAGGGTTTGATGTAGTTCTGCTAATAAAAAAAAATTGGTATCCAAAACTGAGCACCCTGTATATATCGCTTTATCGAGGACTCCGCGGGTGTTACAATGTTTATTCGAGATATTTTTCCCTAAAATTTCAAATAAAGCTGTACTATGGAGAATTAAAGTTTGTTGTTGTTGACGCAGTTCAATGCGGTTATACTAAGTACATAATAGTTTCAGTAAACTGCGCAGACCAAAAAAAGCAGTTTTGCCTTGTTGTGTTGAATGGGCAGTATTTCATGAACTACCATTGCAGACAAACAACAAATACTACCACATCGTCTTCGTTTATATTTGCTGGTTGTTGTACGGTATTTCGACGTCATACAGGGTTTCTTTAAACGATTTATGCAACGCGGGTGGCGTTGACTTCATAATCCTTTCTGCCGCTTTTTATAACGCTGCCAAACTACAATAAGCACAATATACTGCACTGAAGCACGTTATAGATTATTTAAAGGTTGCATATCAACTTATGGTCACTAAATTGATGGTTTTATAAAGATTTTCCAACAACTTATGGTTCTCTGTTCCACTGAAGGTAGGAAATAACAATAATTATTGATGGGGTAGGCTTCTGGTAACCTCTACAGTACACATCTTTTCACTGTGGAAGCAATGTGGTGTAGCTAACGTTACTGCCACTTTGTTAATTTTAACATCGCGGTGGGCCAAAAACGTCTTTCAGTCCATCATAGTACAATTATTTAACAGGCTTACTGTAGCCACAACCTCACAACTACGATGCATAACCTAAAAAAGTTATAAGAAACCCTGTCACCCCATGACTCCCAAATGGGAGCTTTCTGTAACATTATAGTTAATTATCCCACTATTATCCATTATGTTGAAAATACACACTCCCACGCGTTTATTATTAAGATATATCAATATATCGACAATCGACAGATAACAAGTATCTGTCAAAGCAATAGTTCACTTTCCAGAGAGGCGGCATTTTGATTTAATGGTAATTTCCACAAGCCCCTGGATGCACGAATCACTTATAGAAACCCTGTATTTTGTGTTAATTATTATTTTGCTTGTCCAGGCTATAGTTAGGTAACCGTTACCTACTTGTAAATAAAACTATTAAAGTTCCGTCAACATTTCCAATCGCGATTCAGTTTATCAGGTTGTTTTGAACACTAGACAATATACCTAGTATCATCTAAAGCAATTCACACTTCAAGAGATTTGGATTATGAATACATTTGCGTTAACAATGCAAGTTCTGAAAACGATTATCACAGGCTATCAGCAGAGGAAATGCATACAATTTTCCCGCTACAATCACAAACGAAATCTGATTCAAGCGTTCTTTAAATCCAAGGCATACAAGGCAGGCCCTTAACTCGTGTTCACGTAACCAAATAGGGCTATCGACCGGCGCGTGCACTTGTTATGTCTAGTCTCGTATAAACGAAAGGTGATTTCCATGTGGAGTGTCGCCAATTTGCGCGAAAATACCACGCGTGACAATTGGAGATCCGCTAGAAAAGTTTCATAGCTTTAAAGAGCTACTGAGTTTTACGATTTCGTTTTACCGCAGATTGCGATTGCTAACAGCTTCAGAGGGTGCAATTTGCGCTGCGAAAGAGACGTTTTAATCCGCACCTTAAGTAGACGCTTTTCCTATTCGAGATTTGCTCTGCATTCATCCGTTGCAGCGGCAATTTGGGGTCCTAATCCGTCACAGGTCTTATAAACTGACGCTTGCTTTGCAGGTCCCTCCGAGTTGCAGAGGTTAATTAATACTTTGTTTCTGAAAAATGTAGTAATTAGTGTTGGGAAACGAATTAAAAAAGATTCTCGTTAATTACGACCGGTGCAGTCGTAATGGCAGCGAGGATCTTATTTGTTAAAGCTTACAGTTCGTCTCCCGGAGCTGTTACGTCTCCTATGAAACAGGCAATCGAGTTAGCATAAATAAGTACGTGTACAAAATATAACTATTTTTTAGTCTTTTTTTTAAGTGGAAGCTTTAAATGTTATTGTTTTCCAATTCGATTTTATATTCCAAAATACGTTATGAGATTAGACGTAAGGTCACCCTTAGGACAAAGGTCAGAATCAGGTAAAATTATAGTGCATCCTTAAATTCTTAAATTCGGATCATATACGGATAACTGGCTGCTCCTACGGATCGACAACATCCCAAAGGTCTGCAAAAAAGGTAAAGTTATAACAATTCCACGTCCCGGGAAACCAATAACGACCCGAAAAATTTCAGACCGGTAACATTACTTTGTTGCTTGTACAAGTTGTTTGAGCGCATGCTATTGAACCGACTCGTGCCTAACATTGACGATCGGCTCATTCCAGAACAGACTAGCTTTTACCCAGGGAAAACTTGTACCGGACAGATTTTAAATCTCACACACTTCATAGAGGATGGTTACAAGAATGGCTCAAAGGACTAGAAGTTAGCCTTACTAACGACCCCAATGGTTTAACACAATATTACTAGGCCAGTAGCTTCCGCCCGAATGCAGCAAAAACAGTTTCATGCTTATTTCATCTTCGGAATCGAGATGCCAAAGCCATCTAGAACGTCATGTGGAACAACCAATGTATTACATTCGGCAATACTCCTTGCTATCTTGATTGCACAAGGTTAGGGGCAAACTGTCTACCAGAAATAACCTGCACAAAATGGGGTGCCCACCCACATACATTACGTACTTCAGTACTTGCACTTTGCTACTCAGCTGCTGAATACGCTGCTCCAGTATGGAAAAGGTCAGCACTTGCCAAGCAAGTAGATCCTCTGTTGAAGGATAGCTGTCGTATAATCGGGTGTCTAAAACCCATGCCAGTAAACCAGCTCTATTTAATCAGCAGCATAGCTCCACTTCATATCAGACGAGCTACATTTAGTGAGGTAGAACGCCTTAAGCAATTGCGTGATCAACGTCATTCCCTCTTTTGGCCGAGTCCTGCACATTCACGCTTAATATCAAGAGAGATTTTCCTCACCACAGTAAAACCGTTTGAAGCCTTGCAACCGCGGACCAGATGATTAAAATAGGGATCACTAATATCTGTGGAAGATCCTCTAATTCCTACCAATGAAAAACTAGTTCCTGGTAATAATAATTGAAGTGGCCACTATGGAGAACACTTAATCGCGTACGAACTGTGCTGTGTGCTGTGATGTTGATTATGTTCTATCAGTAATGTGACTCTTATTATAGGATTATTATTATTTTATACATTTATACATAACACGCACTGTGTTTGTTTTTTGGATATGTACACAACGTTTTTGCTGTGGCTTGAACATGATAAATAGAGCATATAAATATTAAGGTATATGCAGAGTCCGCCACCCAAAAACTCCACAGCCTCGTATTTTCTTTGTTTTTCTAGGTACAACCCTAAGTTATATGTCAAATTGTAGGTCTTTTTGAACTCTTTAAAAATAGCATAGTGAGGGTCCAATTTTTTTTTGCATATTGTGATATTTTGCAAATAAAGTTAATTTTTGTAAATATTTTTTTAACCTTACCCTTACATAATAAATATTGCTTCATAGTTGGATGCCGATTTTTGTCTTCTTCAATTTGGGTCTTTACCATGTATGCGTAATTTTTACTCCTTCTTGGTGAAAAACAAGAAAAATTAGTCGCCGCCATGTTCTGTTATATGGTCGTTCAAAATTTTTTAAGTATTAGTTTAGTAGCTTATTGTGGTACAAATTATGCCTACACACCCATCGCTGCACACAAAACCCCAAAATTTTGAGTAACTTTTAAATAAATCAAGTACAAAGTTCGTTCTCTCTAAAGAGAGAGGGGCTAGAAAGCGGAACCCTGCGATGAGGCTAGTTTGGTTTCCTACATCGTCTACTAGCCTCGTCACGTCATTTCCTAGCCTTTCTCGCTTTAGAACGAACTTTGTACTTGATTTATTTAAAAGTTACTTAAAATTTTTAGGTTTTGTGTGCAGCGATGGGTATGTAGGCACAATTTGTACCGTAATAAGCTACTAAACTAACACTTAAGAATTTTGAACAACCCTATTTAAAGAACATGGCGGCGACGAGTTTTTCTTGTTTTTCACTAAGAAGGAGTAAAAATTAGTTACCTAACTCATAATTTCCACAATCCCTATTTTATTTTAATAGGCATTGTGGAAATTATGAGTTAGGTGACATTTGGAAGGCTATTTTGTAGTTATTTTTATCAAGTAGTTCATCTATATCTAGTAGGTAGGTAGTTCCTTTTTCATCGTTAGGTTCTTTTTTATCAGGTTGGCACGTTGTTTCTATGACGTCTCGCATCCTTGGTGATTTGCTTATTTACTTTCAAAATTTTGTTTGAACTTGTGTCAGGCAAATTTTGAAGTTCTTCGTCTTTGACAAAGATTACAGGTGTAATCGAAACGTCAGATTATTAACTTTTTGTCAGTGTTTTCAAGAGACCGCGATCTATCCGACAAAATATTATCTTATATTATGGACGCTGAAAGCATTCACCCTCGCATATAATCAAATTTTTTAGTTCTGTAATTCGTAAGGATAACACAATAACATAAAGGGATACAGGTAGGTACATGAAACTGCTTTCGCATAAAATGACCTCCAACGTATATTATTTGCTAAGCATGTTTTTTTGTTTATTAGTACATGGTTACTACTACCATAATTAGAATGTTGAATGAATCTTAAGCAGGTAGATAAGTGCAGATATACATGAATCATACAGACCCTGTTTTTTCTTTTAATAAGATTTTTTGTGTTAATTGACATAATTACTCCAAATATATATTAATACTGATGTTGCCAAGTAAATTATAAATTTTTAGATAACATTGATTGTCGAGTTTATTGTTGGAAGCCCATCAGCAAACATCATTTACTGTTTTAAAACGGACGTGGTAAAAAATTCCTGTAACGCGCTAGAGAAAAAGGACAAGCTAAACGCCGTTGACACTAAAACGCGAGGTTACTATTATTAAAGGCAGTGTCTCACGGGACGTAATAATCCAGAAGCTGGTGGCAAACAATGGCCGGCAAAGAATCTGAGAAAAGAGAAGGAACTGCGGTCCCCCGAGAAACTTAAAGCAATATCGCCGTTATAAAAGTTGTTTGTTGTTTGATTTGTCTTGTGTGTGCTTGTGTCAATTCGCCCATAAACCGTTTAGACCCGTAGACTCTGCACTACTTTAGCTGTAAGTCATAAAGCGATGAAGATACCCCGATTATATTAGAAAATAACGCGACTGAGGCCACCATTGCACATCTAATGGTCTTACAATAAATCCTGAAATTTTATATGGGTATAAATTTTAACTCAATTTCAAGTATAAATTTGTAAAACAATATCCATCCAAGCTGAACATTAATTTGTTCATATTATTATCAATAAATTAAATAATAAATTCTTAGTTTAATCATTTAATTGATTTTAGAATTAGCAACTATTGTATTTTGATCGCAAACTAATAGAGTGCCGAAGAACAAGTTTGAGGGAACGGAAATTTAAGAATTAACAATTTTCAGTGTGCCACTAATCTAAATTTTATACATGCCTGTTCTATTATAAAAACAAATTACAAAATTACTAGATGTTCATAATCTTTACGGTTATGGCATCAAAGTTTTCAAAACTACAAGCTAGTAGATGCTGGCGAGGCTAGTTATAGTGAAAGAAGAGTACCACCTGACGAAACAAAACGAATGCAGTTTCGGTAACGGCCGTAGGTTAGGTGCCTTTTGGCCGAAACCAGTACATTGGGCCGAAACTGGCCGAAAACGAAACCGAACATTCCCACACTAATTCTGGCAAAGGGTTGTTTAGTTTGTTGAGAATTGCTGAAGGTGTCCCATAGCAGACAAAATGTCAATAATCGAAAAACTATCCAAAAAGCTCTTGCCAGCAGTAAGAAGATTCGTTTTTAATACCTGCTTAAATTCGAACGATGATGTATTAGTAAAATATCTCTAGATTTAGTCCCTAGATTAACCCAAGCAAAAACAGGCTCATCAGGGGTCAATCTAGGAACGAAAGATAAGAAACTATAAACCTTTATTTTGACATTCTAAATGTCATAAGATAAAAATGTTTTAGATATCTTTTAATTATATTCTTATTTATGATAGTAACATTATAAGTAGGAAAGAAATTAAATAAATATATATTTTATTCCATCCGTACTTTGGAAATATTTTGTTATTTTACTTTGTTTTAGAGCCGCTCATACTATGCAAATTACGAATTACTATTATAACAATCACTATTGTGGTAGTGCTTTAATTACAAGTGCAGACAAACTCGCCGTTGCGATTATTTATATTCCTACGTCATTTTTTTTTTGTACGGATCCGACAAAACCATGGTAAAACAATCAAGTAAAAGTGCTAGAATGAAGAGAATGTACTAAACCATATAGGGTAATAAATTTCAGCAATTGTCCAGTCCAATATTCCCACGGCAATTTTTACAAATATTCGCTTAGTTTCTGAATATGTGTTCGATGATCTGCGAAGCGTAGAGCTAGCAGATTAATGATAGGTCGATGGTTATTGTTGAAGTGACAAAAGCCGACGCGTAACACCTTCCAGTAATTAGATAAATTAAAGCTCGCGACATAATTGCCGAAGTTTGGCAAGAACAACATCGTAAATTAGTTTTGGCTTGGTTTTCCGTCTTCCCACGATTCTAATTTATAGTTTAAAGGAAATGCTACGTTTTCGCTGAAATATATTATCTCTATAAGGGCTAGAATGCAGGAAACGGCGACTTCAAGATGAAGTAATATACGTGGCGCGGCGTTTAAGAAAAGTTTACTCATGGAAACTGGGTTAAAACTCAGCACACATTTTATCTTGGTTATTGGCGTAATAGGATTAAATCCGGATGGGCAGTCAAGCTTGTGTAAGCTTATTTGCTAGAAGGTAATAATGGTGTGCAAGCACAGCAGTTTGGTGGCTAAAATCTACTCTTATCAGTTTGAATAGTCGTAAACACGTAAGCTAATAATTGAATACGTACTAGAGCATAATAAAATACCTGTAGGTAAGTTTTAAAGCAGCAGAAAGTAACAACTTTTTTTCTGCTTTTTCAAAATTTTTAGTATACCAATTTACATTTATCACATAAGGAAGCAAATTTAATAATGATAACAACCGGTCACCTGCTCTACCCGGATCCTCTATGACCTACTCTGTGCATTCGAAGATCCTTCTAAAATGTCTATAATTCCCGCACCACGCTAATTAAATTATTTTCTAAAATGTGCATATTATGGGTCAAAGAAGTGGAGTTCAATTTAAATGAAATGATCCGAAAAAGTGAAATTACACCCTCAACAAAAATGCCAGTTTGCATGCGTTCTGAGGAAAATGACTACAAGCAACGGAGACCTTCTGGTTGGCTTAGAATGATTTAGAGTGGCCAAGAATGGCACCCACAATAGCTTGCAAATCTAACGTCGCGATAATTTCGGCAAGTTAGAGATAGTKTTGCTACTGCAACATCATAAGGAGTTAATCGGAGAACGTTTGCTACAGGTCTTCACGCATACCGCGTCCAGCTAGAGTGCAATTTCATTTCCTTCAGTGAAAAGTTCAGATTTTGCCCATGGCTCAATGACAGACGTAACGAAACAGACTTTCCAGTGAAAAGCAAAATGTGCGCCTAGCGTCATTGTATTCTTGGAAATACAATAAGTCCTCCTGGTGTCATTTAAGTATAATTTAAGAGTCCGATGGACGTGAGATAATTGATTTGTTGGTAATATAACACAATCAGTCGAACAAATATCGCCGCCTCGTAATAGTGTCATCCGATGGTGAAAAGCATGATCTAGTTTGATAAGTTTTGTTACGAACCCAGAGGAGTTTTGCTACGAACCGAAAGAATTGTCCCTTCTAAGTCGTTTCGTTTTCAAAGTCCGCGATGTATATTACTGTTGTGCATGCAAACAACACAAAATTAATACAAAAATTATTCACGACATTTTGCCTTCTGCGTAATACTTTTACTTCTAAGCTCCATTATAGTATATTAGACAATTTTAATTTTATTATGCAGATCAGGTGTAATGCAATTATTTCATATTTTTTCTATCACGAAGGAAATATTTAGACTTAAAGTTATTCAGAGATGGGTACAATCTTAGATTCAATTGTATACTATATACATATAGACAGTGGTCGTAAGATTGCACAAGCTAGATAATAAAAAAGTATCAGCTAATTTGTAGATTAAATATACATTTTTACTTGTCTATTCGTGGCACTAAAAGGCCGACGTTTAGTGTGTACAAAAAGTCTGCTATAGCACTTTCTGCAGAAGAAAGTTCGAGTTGTTTACATCTTTAAAACGTAAATGAAGAAACTGAAAGTTATACATAGGTGTTGAAAAGGAGTGTCTGAGTGTTGGAAATGCACGATTCTTTTTCGTTGGCAAAGCAGAGTACTGAACCCTTTTATTTTATTTAATTATTGTGGATGGAATGGAAATAATAATAAAAACGCAGCACCTGGCTGTACCTGTAACGTTGCGAAGAAATATTTTTATATTGATTATTTGCTTAAACCGTACTTAAATTAAGCAAGTTGCTCAATTGAATCGCCAATTTATTTACCTCATATTACCTTAGTTCTCGCAAGCAGTTAAACACATACCTAATAAAAAAGAACTTACCCTTACTATTCCACTACATGATTTATTTAATCCCCAAAGGTAAAGTATTAGGTGTTAGTTTTAATAAATACCTAATTTTGAGCTTTAATTTGGTTATTAATGTAATATTAACGCAATTTAATTAAGATTTTTGTTTGCTCCTAATGTCTACCCAAAATATTTTAATATTTTAAAAAAATTTTTCGTAGTTACAGTTTATAAATTTCAATGCCTTATTTTTGTACAATTGTAAGAAATCGGCATATTTTACAGTTACATTTACATTATTTTAACTAGTTATTATCGTCGGACAACCCAATATAAACTACAAATGCACATCAGCGTTTAGCTTGCCTACATTTACAACTTAAATATTTATTAGTTAGTAACTTTTGAAACCCATTATTGAGGGTAGGTAGACATGAAGCCGTCGTAATAAAAACAAGAGGAAGTCAAATATAAATAGTTACCCTAACGTCTAATTCATTAACACGGCAATTATTAGCACATTTTAACAGATTCATGACCACTTCAAGGATCTCATTTTGATATAAAATGTTTCAGCATCCCATTACTAAAGCTTTACAGCACAAATTATAAACTGGTGCCCTTTCTGTACACCCATTACACCATTATTTTAACCTACTAACAACGGTCGCGAAATTTTGTGCAATGCGATTTCAACTGAAAGATCATTCCTGTTAAAACAATTCAAAACATACCACTAGCTTAGATCATTTTGGATTACTATCCTTCGTCCAACAAATATATATAAAGCTAAAATATGTAAAAACCGTTGAAATATGCAGGCCTTTATGTTCAAACTTGCTTCATTCCTAATTGAACTGTTAATACCTCTTGTGTGCATACTTTTATCGATAATAGTAGTCCTGCTGCAATATTTGCACTTTGACTATTTCGTAATTCCATTATTTGAGCGCAACTTTTACCACCTTTTAAAGTATACTATACTGAAGGCTTATATAGCGGAAAACGCTGTGCCCGTATTTTTATAAATATATTTCGTCGAGGGATACATTTTCTATTTTAAGCATACTTTACACGTAGAAGATGGATTTGTTGGAGAACATTCTTATCAATTTATTATTTAATACAATGTGTTCATCAGTTGAGGAGACAGTTGTGTTATTAAATGGATGTATAATAATTAATTCTCGTAAGGCCCAATTCATAGGGATAAAAATTTAAGAAAGCATTAAAATTAATTACATAAAAGCGGTCGCCGTTTCGAAGGCAATTATTGTTCGCTATTCAGCGTGATACTTTGTCATCGCGCAGTTTTATTTAAGAATTTAAAAAGAATACATCTCGGTAATTTCATGGATTTTTATCATAGCACAATTAAATCTCTATTCAACACGTATCCTTTGAATGCCTGGCGAAACTAAAATAATTCCATTCGTTTTATGTGGCTCACAACTACCCCCAGTTGTATACAATGAAATATTAATATCTCAACCGCAAACGTCGATCTGACACATGGGATAATTGCGGGGAAGCTATCAAAGCAAACGAACTGTAAATACGTTAATTCCAGCAGGTGAACGTTTTGATTAGACCTGAAAAAAGTTGCGACGCCATTAGGCAGTCTCAAATTAAATTCTATATATCTAGTTTCATGAAAAACGATGCGTGCTTCGGGGTGATTTATCGAAGTGGAAACACCTTTTATTTAATCCGGTAACGCTTTGAAAACGATCTGCGATGCCCCCCCAAAGAAATGTGTAATTAATTTGGGGTTTGGCGAGTTGAAAATACTTTCGTTTGGCGTGCGCTTGCAGAACAGTTATCGTGAATGCTGTATTATACGTGTTTTGTCGGTTTGCAGCCTTGCTTCATCTCATGTTTTCGGAGTAAATAGACCTCATTTTTTAGGGCATCCAATCGGAACTAATACAGTTGGTTATTAATATACTGTTTGCTAGTTCAAATCGAGCTGAAATTTGTTTTATATGGGAAGATACGGTAAACGCAAATACACCCAGAAACAACAATATTATAATTACAATATGGCATAGAATATCCAATTAGCGACTGCTACTGTAAAAAGTAGTTTTCAAGCGCGAGTCTGGCGCGGCAGCAATATACTAATTTTTTTTAATAAGCATAATAGCTTATGGAAAGAGTCACAGAAGAAAGAAAAAGAAACTTTCTGTACAGCAGATATGTTGATATAGTATACTAAACAATATAACGAGCCTTTTTCAGTGGATCCGTACGAAAGACTATTAGGCTGCCCCAAGTTTGTGGTGGCTCCTAGCGCGGATATTTTTTTAAATTTTTTAAAGACGAAATAGAATAAATATAATTGTAGATTCAGACGGTGGCAGATTTTCTAAGACAAAGGAAAAGCCAAGGGAAACATGACTTGTAGAATAAATATGTGGATTAAAAAGTGCTAGAACTAAGTATAATACCAATGAAATGCACTTAAAGTAGGATACTTGTGTGGCAAGTGGTATGGATTTGTGTACAAGCAAACATATTTCTTTTCGCCCAGAATACCATTCTTCTAGATTTATTTGTGCATTTTCCTTTAATGTCACGAAGATATATTAGAAAGTCATTAGAAACCATCTTAACTGTAAACACATCACTGTTTAACCAAGGTTCAATTAAGACGATGATACCATAGGCATATGGAACCCTTGTTAAAAAAATCGAAGTTACGAACTTTCAGTTTCATTTATTTACAGCAATTACTTTTGGATAGTTATTTACAAAGCGGATGCTTAAAGTAATACCACTTTTATGCGTTTTTCACCTTGCGCTTGTTTACCGCAGCGATAACGTTCCAGCTGCATAGTACATCCTCCAATTTAGTTGAAAAAGTTACGAGATATCCAATATATTACAAAGCTTCACAAAGAAGAAATACCACTGAAAAAGTCTCCAGGCTCTGATGCATCCATTATACCGGTTTCTTAGTTTCAGAAAGTTACAAAAATGAAATCGCTACCTGTCTTTATATGTATTCAACCTTCCTCCGCTCGGATGATTTGTGCTGGTTGTTTCGGGAAAGCGTTTGCTATCGATAAACTCCAAAAAACGTTGCTAAAAGGCGACTAATAACTTTCCATAAAAAAGGGCATGAGTACTTTCTCTTAAAGTAAGAAAAACTGGTGTCAACCACTGTGGATACTGCTTTTATTAATCATATAAACTGATAATAGAAGTGTCTTCTTTTATTGAAAAAAACCTTTAATCAATTAAGAATTAATTAATTAATTAATTAATAATTTGTGTAACTAATATATTCAATATTTCCTTCTGTCGCACGTTGCTTTTGCGCTTTAGCTAAAAAATAAAATGTGAAATAACTAATTTGAAAGGTTTACAACAACAACATAATTATGCGGCTCTGGCGGTCAAAGTTGGAAATTTCCGTAATTACTTGGCGGAGTGGTACCCTCTTCCTCCTTCTGCCTCTCGAGTTCTGCGTATTTTATTACTTTTAAGCTCTGAGCAATCTAGAATACGTCAAGCTTCCTGACTTTCCCAGTTTTTTGTTCTGCTGGTTTTCAAGTGCCGTAAAACACATGAAATATTGAGCTTTTCCCTCATGTTTTTGTTCAGCACCACAAATAAGGTTTGCGTGCATAAAAAACTTAATTAATGAACGCTGTATGTTCGTTTTAGGTTCTATTAGATCCGTTATTTAGTCGAATTAATGCTGCTTGTCGGCAGAAAATGCATGGTGTTGCTATAGAATCATCTACAACGATACCTAATGAATACCTTTATGAAAACGTAGTACCTAGTCCAGTGTTAACAATACAGGCTAATAGCAGTAAAGTGCTTAATTTTTCTAAAAAGTGTGGCATGAATTTTTACATGCCGCACGCCTTAATTTCGTTTATTGTTAAGAAGGAATTATAATAATAAAAGCAAGTTTTATATTCTTCACACAATTATGAGATACTCACATATAGGTTAAGACACTAACTTACAGTATAAGGAACAACCACCATAATAATTATAGTGGTTGATTATTAAATAAGCAGTATAAACGTCACCGCAGCAAAGTACAAGATCTCGTAGGGTAGGAATGATAGTAAGGGCGTGTTTCAATGTTTACTAGGTCATAATAATGAATACGTATCAGGCTATTATGGTATAAGTACTAAAATAGGACAGTGAACAAATTTAGCCTCTGGAATAGAGGTCTTCAGTAGTATCTTGGCCCAGCACCACGCAGAATACGAACTACTTTTTTCTCAAGCTAGTTTTCCTAATTTACTGCAATTTTCCCACAGCATGATGCCATAAGAGAGATGACTATAGATAAGAAAATAATAGACAAGTAAAGGTGTCTCTTCATTTAAGCATTTACGAAGTTTGCGCATTAGAAATATAGCGCTTGCCGGTTTCCCGCATTCAAAGTCAACATGTTTGGTCCAGTCAAGAGAACTGTCCAAAACAAAACCAAGCAATTTACCTCTTTCATCTGTGGGAATGGCAGTACTTAATAATATTTTCAGCTTTCTCTGGATTTAGCTTCTGATGATTCGTAGAGAACTACGACTTCCTCTTCAAAAGAAGTTATTTCGACCCAACAGTCAGGCATGTAATGTCCACATGAAACGACATAAGCGAGGTGTCATCGGCAAAAAATATAGAATTGCCAGGCTAGGGGAAACAAAAAGGTTCATTAATGTAGGTAATGAATAGAAGGGAGCCCCCCTGCGAAAGACCGCAAGCAACGCTTTTTGGATTGAGTATAAGGTTGTTAAAGTAGACCATTTAGTTTCGAGGAATAGCCTCGAATGTCACATCAGAAAGGTTTTATAGCTTTACACTGAAAAAAAATTATAGTAAATTTAACTGCAATTGTAATAATCTTTACCACAAAATATAGTGCAAATACGACTAGATACAAACTGTAGAAAATTATACTATATTTTTGTAGATTAACTATTGTAGCTGTATTTACTAAAAATGTAGAAATCAGTACTTACCATTTTATAGTGTATGTTCTTAGAGAATGCAGTACAGTTCAATACAAATTTTGTAGGATTTACTAGGCAGGGTATCACAATTTTTTCTACAAGATGTAGTGTACTTTATTAGTGTTTTGTTTATTGTAACATATTATAATAGTCAAATTTAATATTCCAGTATGCTAAATTTTACTATGTTAAATCTTTTTCTTTACTATAAATTAATGTTATAATTTACTAAAAATATAGTGGATATAGTGCAAAAATAAATTAAACCAATGCAGCATTATTATGATTTTATTCATTAGACAAACAAGGTTACATTTTTGTACCTGTAAATTAAACATTTAACGTAATCGTCCATGTTGCAGTACACAACAATTAGGGGCTGTTTAATAAGGAAAATCCAATATAATAATATAAAACACAATAACCACTAACACTTCCGCACAACTAAAACAACAACGTGAGTGGACGAGACTTACGTGATGGCGGATGGCGTGATGCCACGATGTGATGACCTGCGCGCGCGCTGCCGCCGAGCGACTATAAGTACCAACTTAACAATAGTGCCAACCCTTAGCTACTAATTGTCTCACTAACGTTGTACCACAGATCAAATTTAGAGATTATTATTCATCTGTCGTTATACGTTATACCGTAAATCCTAATTTCCAGACAATTACAGTATTGCATGCATTTTAGTCTAGAAAACATAGGTAGACTTTGTAATATAGGTATAAATTAATAAAACTTCCAATGCTCGACATAGTTTTGAAAAAAGCTATACTTTAAATTATTGATATTGCCTATGGATGTTGTTTGCATTTATCATTGTTTGTAGAGTAACAAAAGTTGTATATAATAATGCGATTTGTAGCATGCAATATGTGTTGATGCATTTTATTCGTTTTTAATAATGATATCATCTATAATTAGTGCAATGTTTGTTTTTTTGTAATTTAACTAATAATGCCTGAGAATGTTCTAAGCGTGTAAAAATATGCTTGTGAGTAATCTACAAAAAAACTTATAAATAATTACTAAATGATTTTTGTTATATTTTTACAATGATATTATTTTTTAAAGTATTGGTTTAAGCAGGTTAATCAAATTTGAAAAAGTAACTCGCTCCAGAACGGGTCTCTGAGTCTATATATATGGGCTTTAATTAGAATAGCTCTAAGATGCATGGTATAATGTAAACACCAGAGATTCGTTCGGTTCTGGTTCGAGTCCCGACCGTGGCGAGTTACTATTTCTTTAATTTCTTTAATTAGTATGCTAACCTAATAACCCAATACTTTATAATCATTATCAACGCGAATTATAAAATACTTTAATATTATTTTGTTAAACATTGTAGAACATTCTGCTACAATGGTTATACTACAAAAACCAGAGACCTATTTCAAGACGTTTATGTAAGATTTCCTACAATATTAGTAATGAGTAACACAAAGCTGTGCACTACAATCACGTAGCAATTTTTTACAAGTAACTTTTTTCAGTATGATATGCAATTGAAAGCTTTTATTAGGTCGCACATAGTAACCTTTCCAAGACTTCTGTAGCCATGTTAACTATTTTGTGCATAGCTTTGGATGTAGACATACCCTTACGAAAGCTTCATTCAGTAGCAGATTGCTTCAAAATATTCGTATAATCTAACTTGTATATTAATTAATTTTTTAAAGTTAACCTCATTACTTAATCGTTGGTAATCTCATCAACGACAGTACCAAAATTGGAACTAAAGTCTTCGGCATTCAATTGTGAATCTATTGTTGTCTTCCCACAAGAATTTCGGTTATGGTTAATTAAACGTCGACTATCCTGAGAAAGCGTAGTGAATGAGTTGTAAGCACTTTTTTTGGCATGTTCTAGATGTAGATTATACTTTTTTGCATATTACACACGCTCTGATGCCTGTTTAGCGCTATTAGAGTGTCTGGCATCGTGTTAATTAATTAAACCCACCAACTGCTGAAAAACTCCTTACTACCTTCCGTTTTACAAATGTACATAATCTGATTCCACTAAGCAATGTATTTAACAGATTTTCCGTTAACATATTCGGATCGTTGTTGTTATTGTAAATCGACCAGTCAACGTTGTTCAAGAAGGTGCATAAAATTTTGTAATTATATTTTTATATCCCTAGTTACCACTTGCATAGGCTTCATTGCTACTTTATTTATTCTTAGTACTTGGCCGCTATAGCCTGAAAGGCCGGCATTGTAAACTTTCGAGTTAAACTTACTATCAGGCAGATTTGTCAATAAGTACGAGTATATATTTTATCAATATTGCGATACCCATTTTCTCAATATATAATTGATCTAATTAGATTGGCCGCACTGAGAAATCTGTACTGTCCTTTTCTTATCACGCAAGTAAATAAGAGAATTACAGTGTGGATGACACCATGCCATCTAGTGGCAATACGGCATCATCCACTTGTCTCTGTGGAGTACCTTGGCGTATATAAGGGAAGCCAGATCTATGCCGTGTTGTATGCTGTGCTGAGGAGGCTTTATAAGCCGAAACAGTTGTCCATAGATTGTTTTGAGGCAGGCAACATGGCATAGACGTAATTATTAAGATAAGTATAACTTAAAGCTTTTTTATTTTATAATCAGGTTTATCATAATATTGATAAATCAGTAAGGAATCAACAACACTAGTTTTTAATTTTCAGACAGTAATCTTCTCCATACTCGCATTACTATTGTGACTAAACGAATTCATGAAATGTCGCAGATGCTTTATTATTTAAGTGCAAGTATAGCATGAGGTGTTTCATTTATACATTTGGACATACATGCAGCCCCAGGGCAACATGATTCTGCAATAATTAGGTCATTCTCTCCGTCTTGTTATAGATCATATCTACAACATTTATTCAGGGTCCTAATTAATCTACCCACAAATCAGTTAACTCGAGATGGAGACAGCAGCGTGTGTTTGATTAGGAGTCTATATTAACATAAGAGCGGTAACAATGTTCTAATTTCATATACTATGTAAACCACCGCGAGTGAAGGTATAATTAGGGTACGATCTCTACTGGAATAGCTGAAGGCGAAGTGAACCGTGAGTTCATGTTTTATATTGGAAATTCAAAATGTAGCTAATCGGTTGATGTGGCAACTCAATAAAAAGGGAGTCATTTATACGTAGTTGCTTTTCATTGGTCCATTCATTTAATTTTATTTTCCCTTGTGAAGAAATAGCTGCTCGGTTAAAAGCGCACAATGCCATCTGATATTAGCTTTCTACCACTGTGACTTCGAAAGATAGTTTGAATTAAGGAGTAATTGCGGACATCGCATTCAGAAGATGATGGATCTCGCCGTATACATAACGGATGTTGCTGTATGTAAAGAAGCTGATAAAATTGTTTGTGGAAGTTAAAGGGCAGCAAAGGATATATAACAAATAATAAAACAATAAAAAGTCCAGTGAATAACAAAAGACCTAAAACATTTATAAAACACCATCCCATAGTGAAGTATTAGAAACCACGGCGTGCATTTTAAGGACTGCATGATAAGTTGACATGTCATAGCTCCACTTTTCTAACATAACCTATATGCAAATTATCGTAGGACGGTCATGTAGGGGACGATGTCAATACACAGCAAGTAAACACGAACAGAATGTGGTATTGTCAAAATAAAAATTAACTAACGTAAACATCTGGGCCGTATTGCATTAAGATTTCCAAAGGCCTTGCTGTAACAACTTACATTTTCATAATCCCGGACTTGTTATCACGGTGCATATAGCAATTCACTACTAACGGCTTTTTCATTATTTAAGCAACTATTCATTTCTAGCAAACTCTCTGTCCATCAAGGACACGTACCTAAATATTATCTTAGAAAGGATTTAGAAAACGAATGTAAAATACATTTGAGTGACTTTAGCATAAAATGTGATAAAGTGTTAAGAACTGATCCATGTGCAAAGTAATAATTAATAGTTTACACCAAGTACAGTGAGTCATTACATGGTTTAGCATACCGAAATTTTTTGTACGATCAAGTAACACAAACAACTAAGTTGATCATGATCCATAACAAACGTAAGTCATCTATAACGTTTATTAGAGATACAAATTGCTCGCTAGCGAATCTCCGTTCGAAGCAGTATTCTGATTAAGCGCAAGTACTTACAACCAGAAGTTTGCAAGAAAACACTATAAAAGCCAATTTTTAATCAGACTTCTCGATAGCAATGGCTTTATGTCAAAAGTACAATGCGTTGTATTTTATATAAATTTTGTAGGCCTATCTCATTTTGCAAGACTACATTTATGATTAATACTACTCATTACAAATGCACCCTACACCTTAATATTATGGTAATAGACTACAAAATTTCAACAAATGCGATGGTCAGAATATATCATTTATCGTGGTATTTAGTGACATGTTATTGAAACTGTACTGGTTATACTTTAGCAAGCGTTTGCTGACTTCCTTCGTAACGTTCAAGACCCTAAATTGCTTACATCATTTCCTTTATTATACAGCAGCATCACTTTGATGAACACAGCCATTGAAGCTGTATATCAAGTTTAGTGCCCACTTAACCAAGCATAGAGCAGTTTGAAACGAGTGGGCTGGTTTGGAGCTTCTGCTCTATATTACTGTCCGAGAGGCAAGAATGATTAATTAGGGTTGCAAGCTGCCAGTTTTTGTCTTTACAAGCCCCGGCTGGTCTGTATGACTACATATTGTATGAATAAGGTTCTAATTTAGCATAACCTATGTGCAGTGTTTGTCAAGTTTCAGTGAAAAATCAAATAAAACGGAAAACTTCATAGTAAAACTGAATGCGTCTTTTAATTAGTAATGATTGCAGAATATTATATTTCTACTGGAACGCGTTCTAAATTAAATTCTTTCTTCATGCATAACTCGTATAGCTTTACTATTAAATATGTAGAACGATTTACAGCATTTTGGTTAGACTAAGACACGCTATCTGTTAGTTTACCTTTATTTGAAGTTATGGTGTAAAAATCGAACCGTTTCAGCTTTCATGTTCAGACTATAGTAAATTAGTCGCTGCACAAAGGTACAAGTCACAATTGAGCCACTGGAGAAGCGAATCATAATACTATTACAAGTTGCCTGTCTGCAGCTGCCCTCTCGAATATGTCTATAGAATATAATTTAGGTGTAGGTTTTAGAAGCCGAATGATGAATGACCAACCTTTTTCTAAATTTTATGAAGCAGGTATATTTATTGTATCTTGACATCGATTGTTAAACTAATAGATCTGCGATAATCTACAGGTTGTATTACTCATTCCGAGGCAGTAAATTGATGATTTTATTATTTATTATTATTACTTATTGATGATTTATTGTCTTTCCATTTATTTCAAGTATGCTGGGTACTGTGACGCATAAAACCCGTTGTACAATTCGTACGTTTGGAAAATAATCTTTCAGCTCACGGTTCAAAACGACTGAAGTTGTAGCTGTTTTTAGAACATAAATTGATCCACTGTTTGTTACCAACGTTAATTCTTTGTCTTCATATGGAACCATTTGTGCTGATGGTGTTTCAGAGCATAGAATGGTGTTTTGTCGACTTCAGCTTAGTGATACTGTGTGTGAACCGAAAATAGTCCGGTACAGATACTGGAGTAATTTCAGCTATGATGATTTTCTTAATAATTTTCTAGTTACCAAGGAACGACATCTTTAAAGTACGTTGTATTGACAGTAAAGTCACCATGCTGAATGATTTTATATTGCAACTTTTTAACAAACATGCACCTTTTGTGTCACGTCGTGTAACTAAAGCAAGGGCGCCGTGGCTTACACAACATGTAAAAAATCAAATGAAGCAAAAAGAAATTGTCTTACAACGATTTAAGCGGTCTCGTTTAGAGAATGATTGGAATTCGTATAAAATAATACGTAACAAAACTGTTTCAGCTATAAGAAAGTCTAAACGGGATTACCTGAGTTCAGTCAGCAATAATCAACAATCTTATAAAACTTGGAATTCTCTAAAGTCACTCTCTGTATGTCAGCCTACTGTGCACTCGGTTCCTGAATATCTGGCTGAACCTGATGAAAATAATGAATATTTTTGCAATTTTTTTCAAGATGACAATCATTTGCCTAACGAATTGATTGAATATTATCAAAATAATTATTTGAAATACAATCTTAACTTTGATTTTGCCCTGGTGTCGATGGATGATGCTCACAGTGCTTTATGTCTAAGGCATGTGGGGATGACGGCATGACTCTGGCTATGTTGAGATACTGCTGTCCTCACATTGATATCTACATTATGCATATAATTAAAGTTGGATTATTCTAAGGCTTTCGACACTATTAATCACAGATTGATGTGTTCTAAAATAAGATACTGGTCATTTTCTTCATCATCACTTCTTTGGTCTCATCTTAGATGTCAAATAATATTTCCCAGTAACCGTTATTCCAATATTTAAAAAATATTAACTGGAGTTCCTCAGGGGTCTATTCTAGGCCCATTATTGTTTATTATATATACTGCTGATATAATTAAATCTGTGAGTAGGTGAGTATGATTATGACACCCAGATTTATCATCATTTCAGACTTGAGGACTGCTTAGCTTCATCTTATACTTATTAATGAGGAACGAGATAGAATCAGAATTTTGTCTGAGAAGCATAATTTAAAATTAAACCCTTCTAAATCACTGGTTATGTGTTTTGACAAGAAAAATGTCAGAAAATATGTATGCGATTCTATGTCGGTAACTCTAGCAGGTGATATGCTCTGTTTGTTGATCACACTCGAAATTTGGGTGTCGTTATAGATAGTGCACTTCGGTTTAGGGAACATGTCAAAAAGCTAATGCAACGGGTATTCTCTGCTTTAAAATTGTTATATTCGAGTAAATATTTTTTAAATTTCTTACTAAGGACACAATTATGTGAAAGTCTTGTATTATCGCATTTTAGCTAATGTGACTTTATTTATAGGTTTTGTTTGGATGCCAACGAGAAAAGTCGTGTGCAGAAAGTACAGAATTCATGTTGCCGATATATCTATGGTTTGCGTAGACGTGATAATTTATAAGTGACTTAAATTGGTTGAACATAGATAATCATAGGAAGTGTCATCTTAACCGTTTTGTTCATAAAATACTTACCATTCCATCTCCTAACTCTAACTTGAAAGGTCGATTAACATATCACTCAGATATTCACTCTAGAAACACTCGATTTACGGACAGTTTTGTTGTGCCCCGCCACCGTACAGCTCTGTTTCGCAGAGGTTTCTCTTTCAATGCTGCTAAATTGTACAACGCCTTACCACGTCAGATCAAACTGTATAATATTAATACATTTAAATATAAATTAAAAGAGTACTTTTTTGTTACTCAAACTAGATGAAATCTGCTTGTCAACTGGACTTTCTCTTCTGAGCTTTTTCTTTCATTGTATTTTTTCTTGCATTTGTTGATTTCTTTCCCTCTTTCAACATTTACGCCGTCTTATAGCTTGGGATGCGTGGTTAAGTAGAATAGAATTTTGCTAGACTTCGCCATGCTTCCCAGGTTACAAAAAAGATTTTTGTTTGGTTTGTATAATTAAGTAGGTTAATACAGTATATGTATTTTATATTTTCCTTTTCTTTTTTCTATTACGTTCAAAATAATAGTTTTGGTTGTATTTATAAGCTACTGTGCCTAACCTTATTGAGCAAGCTGCTGTGTAAAGGAAATGTTTCATATGAAACAGCAATATTACGCGCCTCTTGAATCAAACGCCTCGAGGGTTACTGGTTCGACACAAAATCAGATTATATTGAGGTCTGTTAGKTTCAAGCTCTGGAGCTCCTCGTACCGCAGGGGTAACATATTTCTAACTAATGGGGTACAGAACAGCAAAAAGATAAAAGAGACATCTGGGAGCGAGCTGCGGTGTCATCTAAATCAGGTCGTCTCGATCGCCCCTGCTAGCTCCGAAAGAGTAAAGCCGTTTTGTAAGAAGCCAGCATTAATCCGTTTAGTGGGAGCTTCCCTCCTTTGACAACTGCTTGCGATACGACCTCTTTTTGTTCCTTCTACATGCCGCAAACTTCTTGTGCGCTCTGGGAATTTCCGGTAGGTTTGCTTTACTTTTTGATGCATATAGGAATTCCACTCGGACCACAAAGCAATGCAGGTGGTTAGTTGGACCTTTGATCGAAAAGTAGTAACGAATCATAAAGGATTGCATTTACTTCTCAGAAAAATCTGAGAAATCATTCGCTTGATTTGGATGTAGGATAGAATTAAAAAAAAATACCTTATGCTGCAGATTTTTTAACTGGAGCCTCGCTTTATATTTATATAAAAAACAGGCCAAGCAAGCCGTGTAAATTAGTTGATATATTCGACGTTTATTGTACTAAAAGAAATAAGACGATATTACTGTTACCTGTAAACGTGTGAATAATATGGGAATTGTTTATTCTGCCAAAATGTTTGCAAACCACGGGATGGCGTATGGTTAATATAACTACCGTTATGTTAGGCACAACATACCTCGCTTTTTCAATTATGTTTTTTCAATTATTCTTGTTAAATGATTAATCTTGCTAGGCAATTAACCTTTCATTATTACAGAAGATAACTACAGATAACCTACATAAGGTATCTTTTAAAGATTGCTTCATAAGATTTCAATATTCTTCTTTGCAGTGCATCTGACATATTTGCCAGTTTATGGAGTCATGGTTTATTTCTGGAGTTTTATCTATTATATGCTGTCGAAGTTCATTCAGCTCATTAATGAGAACTGAAAATATAGAGTTCTTCAGATGAAAAGAAAACACACGGAATTAAATTACAAGATCTGTTTGGAAATGGATTTGTTGCATTTCTGCTAATTAGTACCTTGCATGAAAAAATGTTATATTCTTAAAATAATAGAGAAAAAAATTACAATATCAGTGATGCTTCAATTACGGTGATTGGTTATTAAAAAACTTCACAGATTCAAGTTAAACCAAGGGCAGCGCAAACGACTGAGGTGGACGGTGACGCCACGCTACGGTAATGCACAAATCTTTATGCAACAAACCGCGTATTTGCCACTGCCAGAAATCAGCTTGACGCCTACTTGCCGTACTTAATGCAGCGAGCGACCTTGGTGGGCGGGGCCTCATTACTGTTGCGTGACGCAATTTTGTATTCAGCCAATCACGATTTTTTTCGAAAGATTTTATTTCATTATATTATACAGATGAACATTAGGAAAAAAAATTACTGACCGTGATCATGCGAATTAATAAATTCTATAATGTAAAACCATGCATCATGCGTAAAAAAGTTGAACGTTAACGTTTTGGGTTATTCTATTGTGTGTTTAAGAAAACACTGTTAGATCCATGGAAAATCATGGCAGGTGCTCACAAACAGTTGCACCTATTTGCGATTAATGACGAATCAATGTTTTTTCATAATTTTCCACAATTTCCCTAACTATGCCCATGTTTTGGGTGTGTGCTGATGGTCGTCCTCCACCAAGACTTCCAGTTTCAAGAAACAACTTAACAACGCCGACCAAGATTTCCCTCAAATTAGTATTCCACTAAACTAAAATGTCCAAACGCTGTCCACTTCCTTTCCATTGTGAAAATACGCTTCAACCATAAACGTTTGCCAATGGGGGCACAATTGATAGTTTGTTGCACCACCTCTACGACATACGTTCACGGCGACAAAAACCATCACCGGCTTACTTGAGCCGCTTTCTTATGAACGTCCGTTACTATAAAAACAACGATGCCAAACATGAAGGAATTTTCTTTCCAGAGTTGTGACTCCGTTTTCCACCGTAGCGAAAATGATGTTTTCAACATTATTATGACAGTAAAAAGCAGTTCTCGTTTTGTAAAGTAAGTAAGATTTAAAACTAAAGCAACTGATAATACTACTACATATCAACATCTATCGTTTCTGTAATAATAGATAAGGCTATCGAGCATGATATAGTGACAAAAACATACGAACATTTTGATAGAATCTAAATGGAGTTTATTACGGAGTTCGTAAAGGTATGCCTACTTTCACAGTGATTCACTATATAGTTAAAGAAGCAATACAAACGTCGGAGGCAAACGCGTATAATGGCTAAGCTTTTTCATTTAGAAAGGATGAACAAAAATAACACGTCAGTAGCGTAATATCGTAATTAATGAGTGTTCTGTCGGGGGGGGGGGTCCACAGAGGCCTATATTAGGTCCTCTTTTATTCATTATTTACATCAGATCCCTATTGCTACTACCGGCTTAGGATTTCGGTATTTTTGTTAACAACACCACACTGACATCTGCAAATGTCTAAAGTAAGATTCATACAAAAACTTCACATAAATATTGCCGTTCCTACAAGTGATGCTAGAGTCTGCGTGTAAAAATACGTCAACTTCATAAATAATATTTAAATGAGGTGGAACTCACCTACTACTACTACAGATCAGAAAAGGTTTATTTTGCAGAAAAAAAAATTGCGTTCTGCGTAGTGTCCGACCAAAATACCAGTGAAAAACTCAATGCCAGAGTCCTTGTGTATATTTCGACTCTAAAAGAGCTGATGCCTTGAGTGCCATCTAAGCGAAACTGCGAGCTAGGCGGCCCATAACTGTGATATGTATCGACCTATTGTAGGGTCCTGTCGATGGCCTAGGAGAAGCTACTCTATAAACATGATGAAATAAGTCATCTGCTCTGGTCAATCTACTCTGACATTACGACTAGTTTCGCCCTATTGGGGCTCATCAGACAGGGGTACATAGTAAATTAACCAAAGCCGACCGTCGCCTTTAGCCGCGACCTGCGGACTGGTGTATATATAAAAGAGGTATAAACTCTGCGAGCTAGACGGGGCCTATAACTGTGATAGATATCGACCTAGTGAAGGTCAGAGTGAATTGAAGAGGGCAGATGATTTATTTCATCCAGCTTATTGAGTAGCTTCTCCGATGCCATCGGCAGGAACCTGTACTAGGTCGATGCATATCACTGAAGGCATCAGCTCTTTTATTCACCAGTCCGCATGGTCTGTTTTGGTCGTTTACTCTGTACCCCTACCTGATGATCCCTAATAGGGCGAAACTAGTCGTAAGATTAGAGTGGATTAACCAGGATGGTTGATTTATTTCAATTCGTAAAATACCTTATTTTCATTCTTATGTTACAAGAGTTTTTAATTTATTGTTTCCAACCTAGTATAAACCTTCAGTCTCAGTTATATAAGCCAATAATATGACAAACGGTTAGTATGTAGCCGAGTAACCGATGCATGCTATTGATGAACTGAAAGGCTAGAAGTTGTTCGGTCAGATATTTTATGCGAGCTTACCGAAAATGAAAAAAAAATATGTGTTTACAGAATTATATTTTTTAGCACACTTTTATCATTAGACATCTAAGCAAGCTATATCACATGACATCTAAACATTTGAATTTTGTACACTCCATTGATTTATTTATTATTTGAAGTTTCCTCAATTATATGGAACAACGTTATAGCAGTAAATAAATCTGCTTACCTTTGAGATGTAATCTTTCATTTTTCATTACAAATGAGAGATGTTATCTTTACAGAAGGGTGTAATATTACGCAGCGGTCTGTTATTCTCCAACAAAGCACATTTTTAATTGCCTGACTATATATGCAATTATTCCGTGACCACGTGATACGTTGTTATTGCGGCCTCGTTTCAACAAATTTGTATTCTCTCTGTAAGCTGACCATAAAAACTTCCGAGCTACGAGAGAGCAAATGTTGACACACCGCTTGTGAACGGCGCATAATTGTGGAGCTCCGCACGATGACTACCATGTCGTACCGGACTCTTTCCGTTGTATAAATAACCCGCAGCACAATATTATTCCAATCCTCCAACGAAAGCTGAACTGGTAACCGTAAAAAATTGAATTAATGGAGCTCAATGGCCAGATTCATTTCCACGCGTATGATTGAGCTTGGTCAGATTCGGTGGAGGATATGCGTATGTAAATGCGTGGGTCTATTTGCTGTTCGGTATACTGCATGGGAACAAGCTTTCAATGACAAGTTGTTGGATTTAACTTTGAATTTGCTTGCTATATTGATACATATTAATGCTACAAGCTTAAATACAATATTGTAACAGTCCCAGCTCGGGACTGTCACATATTTTAAATTGAGGTGACGTACACCTCTAGATCTGCGTACGCCACTCCGGTACCAGTCACTTATGCAACAGCGGTTGGTCGGTTAGATAAGTTACTGATGTCGCTTCGTGTAGCTTCAGTGAAGATAACGGGTTCTTTTTCGGACAGACACTGTAGTTAACGTTTTCTTTTAGAGAGAGAGGAACAGAGGTTATTGAAACTCGTACAACTGCTGTAACTAATAATACATTTATTGTCTCATAAATATAACAACGTGTGTAATGTAATATATCAAATAGCGGTGTCTTGGGTCTCTGGTCTGGGGCATCGATCTCCGGGAAGCTGAGGAGCTCGATGATGCGGACGGTCCTGGAAAGCCGAGGGACCTGGGGACGGTTCTGAACCACGGAAAGCCGAGGGGTTCAGCGGAGGGACCACGGAAAGCCGAGTGGTCTTTGGCGGAGTAGAGTCCCGGAAAGCCGAGGGACTCTGGAGGAGGACGAGGCCGCGGAAAGCCGAGCAGTCGGGGTAGGTACCTCTTGAATTGCTGTGGGGAAGCCGACACAGCAAACACTAGTTTCTCTTCGGATGGGCTCTAGCTTTTATACGGTGCAGGACGGCCAAAGTTCAGAGCGCCTCTCGCCTTCTCAAGCAATGCGAGTGGTGGAACCCTCGCGCATTCGGACGGAGCCGGTCAGCTTCGTTACAATATGGCGGCGTGACAGTTGCAAATTAAAACTACAGGTCATATTTTGTCACTTTGACAATTCTTCTAGTACACTTTTAATATATACTACAACAGTATTGTGTGTGCAAAAGTTTTTCTCACAATACTGGACCTTAAAAGTAATTTGGCACCCTGAAGGAGAATGAGTCCTATATGATATTAATAATAAATGCTATTATATGTTTAACTTTTGTGTTACAACAAAAGATTAAAATTTGATTCAAGTTATAGAAAAATTGCAAGACTTTAGTAATGCGTTACGTCTCTAACTCACCAGGCTGTTTTTGCCGATGCTATGCACTGCACTGCACTGATGATCAGTTAGAAGATCTTGCAGGTCAACCATGAACCTCTGTGCTAGCGGCTTGAAACAAGTACATGATTCAATGACTGTATGCGAACTAATGTTATCTTTTTCCTCTTGGAAAAGCCAATGTGGCACATCATCTGTGCATTGTACAGGATAATCTAGTTATCGTGCTCACCCAATTGACGGCTTTATTTGTGATCTTAGAGAAAAATGCTTCAAATAAAAGTTGTAGTACCCAAGGAGTACTCGATAACGCAATATAACACATTTATGCAGCGTTGCCAGATTTCGAGTACCGAAACAAACTTGCATTTTTTTTAAATAGAACCACCTACTTTTTATGCCTGATATGGAGTATATATCAAAATTTGAGAAAAAAATTATTAAGATACATGTGCTCTAAAATTAACGGTTTCGGAGATACGCATGGGTTGGCCCAGTTATCGTGCTCACCCAATTGACGGTTTTATTTGTGACCTTAGAGAAAAATGTTTCAAATACAAGTTGTAGCAGCCAAGGAGTACTCTATAACGCAATATAGGAAATTTACACAGGGTTGCCAGATTTCGAGTACTGAACCAAACTAAAACGAATAATTTGTTTAATATTCAGTGATAAATTTGGTGACAATGCAGCTGCGCAACCTGCACGCATGACTTTAAAGAATAGATAGCTGTTTTCATATTCTGATTTCTTACCAAATTAATTACTGTTGTTTCCCCACAGTTTGTATTTTTCTTATCATTTGTATTAGGCACTGGCGATGGCCATTTAAGACCGAAAGATAACAGATTTACTAATATAAGTACCTAAAACAGCTTTGGTTTATTGGTTATATTTTCTAATAGTACTAAGGTGTTATTGATGTAAACTGTTGAAAATGTTTTTCTGCATCCTTTATTTCTAGAATTGTTGCAGCTGCGTATTTGGCTTATGTGGCCTAAAAAGTACTAAACTAAACTAAATGATTTTTCCAACATTCTCTATATCGTTCATTTCGTCTTATACTGTCTCCTACTATTGATCATCTCAAAGCTTTTATACCATACATACTGGGCAATTAGATGCTTGTTGACAGTACTTGTTTTGTTTTTACTTCTAAACAGTGCTTAATTCTTAAATACAAGCATTATATGAAGATGTTACAGGGCATACGCAGTATACAGCTATATATCCCTCGTGACTTCTACCCATGGCTCTCTTGCAGCTAAGTTTAAAGGCGACTGAATAATACAAATTCAAAAATACAATAATATATTCATTTGCTCGCAGTTTAGCCACCAGTCGGAAAACACGAGCGCACGCAAAAGATCGAATGAGTGTCACGGAACACTGTGGTTAGGCATTTTATTACACAGTCTCACAACCAGCTACTGGCGAAAAACTGTTTATTAAACGTGTATAACATCGCCACGTCAACTTTATGGCGTACAGTATACTTCATACAACGGTCACGATTTCGTTTTACGGACGAGCAATATCCAAGCTCTGTGTTGCACACACATAAATGCTTTCCCAGTTGCCCATGCGACTGAATAGATGAGGCATAATGCCTAGTTAAATATTGAAGGTACCGAGCAGTGCTTTCTTCGTACTGCCTAGATCTGACTGTTCAGGAAAACAGAAGATTGCTTATTTCATTTGAAGAGGGCCGTCCTACAACAATCTCATTTTGATGAAATATGTAGAGTTGGTATTGAGTGCTACTGTGCTCTATATGCATTGTTGCAACTGATCACTTTTCGACATTTTCACATTTTAATCTCCCTAATCTGAATTTTGCGTCTCACTATGTACGGTATAGTTGCTTTAAGTATTTTATTGATTAAGATTTTGTTTACGATTTACCCAATTTAGACTGGGAACATATTTATACTTAATGACAAAGCCCAGTTTGTATGGTTCACGGACAATTCAAAAATTGTCGATGAAAGACCGACAAAATATTTTCGTTAAATTTAAAAGAAACAAGTGTTCGGAAAGTGTTATGTTTGTTTAAAATTTATTGATGGAAACGGTTGTGTGCGGATGTGCGAAATCACATTTGGTCCCTTTAAAATGATGACATAAAACAAGGTTCAGAACGATGATTTAAGTCAGCTTTATTGCAACAATGTGCTTGGCCAGGTACTAAACGCTTGGCATTTAAAATTATTTACTGTAAATGCCTGAAATGCAAATGCATTTTTTTACATCAGGTGTATTTTCTGAGATATATATATATATATATATTTCGCGCACAAGTTGGCATCCTCCCATGTTAAAATCGCGGTAAAGTTGGCGTCCGTGGTAAGGTGGCATCCGATATACGGATGCCAACTTGACTCACATGAAATATTTTAAGGGCGGCTACTATGGGATGTTCTCCATCCAATGAAGCGAAATTTAGCCGGACGTTATTTTGCACCAACGCCGACTCTTTGTATATTGCCTAGTTCAGCGCAGTCTTCTGTAGTTGGCGCGACCATCGCATTTGGTATATACATGAGCGGTCGAGGTTGCACTCATAATGGCATCCAGGAAAACTGGCAATTATGCGTACTTGCTGGGTACGTTGTATTTTGGAACGTTAGCGAGATTTGTGCTCTTTTATGGGCCGCGTTAAGCATTTTTGAATAAATATGAATTGAAAATGTCTAAGAAGTACTAAAAAGAATAAGCAGGCCTTTGTCGTACCACACGTTTATAGTGTTTTCGGTGCTATGTCTTTTTTATGATGCAATTTTCAAAATGCCTTTTACTACAGTTTATTTTAAAAATAGGCACTTAATTTATCACGAAACGAGGCTGAAACAGTAATGCATAAAGGTATCTGCCTAAAATAGGATAGGAGTTCATAAAAAAGCGCAAAGCATACGCGGCTAGGTAGAACAACTGCATAAGCGTGTTTAAAACAAAAGCTGCCAAAAACAAAGATATTCATATTATCAGTAGATGTTTTGAGAGGGCATATGAATTCTCTTGCACCTTTCATTTTCCACAGCGAAATTATTCAGTAAATACATTATTATATAGAAGAAAGCTTAAAAAATTATGAAATGATTTAGACAAGATCTCAGTATTTTAAGCATTTCCAGAAAAGGCAATCATATCGAATACACTTATTCATCTCGCGTAATAATTTTATTTTTATAATTAAAGTATCGAAACATTCACTTAAATTCCATACATTTTTTAATATAAAATTATTTAAAATAAAACGAAAAAATTGCTATTTAAGGACAATTAAAGCGAATTGAACGCCATTTTTACATTACATCATACTCACGTATTACATTAAAATACTTGTTAGTTTGATACTGTAGTATAGTAGTACTGAAATGAGAAAACTGTGCATTCGAATTATTTGTTGGTAAACAGCGTAACTACAGTACATAAATCATTATTGTGAAATTACTACTGTATGTAATAATAAATAGCCGACCAACAATAACTTAGTAAAATGATTATAATCAGAGCTTCTGTGGGCTTAATAGGTATTCGCTAAGTCATCGTTAGTCAGTAATCGGATATTTCCAAGTAGTTAAACTGAAAGCAAACTACATGTAAAACCTTCAGCTTGTTTCTAATCTAAGTAGTTCTAATGTCTTAACGAGTGCACCGTCTAAAGCTTTTCGTTTAGCGCAAAATTAAACGCGGTCAGTGCTTACAGTAATTTCCTAATGATTCTGTTCTGCATACAGTGAGTATTTCATAACGCTGGTTTAGAAGTTATTTTTCAGTTTTATGCAACAAAAGCACGTAAAAATAGTTCTTTGGCGTCTGTGTTGGAAACGCAAAGAGAGCAATTTCACGTTTGTCCAAATACAAGTGCTAGTAATGAATGAGGTACTGGCGATTGTAGGAACATTTAAATTTTAGGGCAAATTTCTTCCGACGTTAGGACGGAAAGTATTACAGGGGGTTGTAGTGCAGGTATCTCGAGATTAATTAGGTAGCTTGAAAACTGATTGAAGCCGATTGAATGTATGTGCTTTGCCTCATTTTATTTATCAGATAACTGTGACGATCGCTTCGACCTCAAACGATCATTATCAAAAAGATAACAACATTATACAAAACTGAAATGTGCAGAATTTTGTTTACGTCCCCTATTTTAACAGGGGTTGTAAAGTAGCGTTGTAAAATTCTCTGGCCTGCATTTTGAGGGCCGACTTCCTAGTTTCGGCAAGATCAAAGGTGTGGTGGACGTGGGAATTTTTATTTCCTTATTTGCCAAATGTTTTTTCTGATGCTGACTGCTGTTGTGACCTGTTGTGCTTTTATTTTAATAGCTCAACTTGAATTGTCCTATGTATACAATATCGCATTGCATGCATTTTAGTTGGACGCAAACACTAACACCTTTAAATAAATTTGCTGCGGCGAAAATATGTTATTTATCATTTATATTAGCATTGTACGGCATTCTTTGTAATCTAACCGCTAGTGGGGTAAATTGGTATCTCTCTTCAAAGAGACTTTACTTAAACTAAATGTTATCTAATCCTTTGGGTTTAATAAGCAGTGTAAGTTTCCATTGGTTTTTTCAGGCAGGCTATATGCATATTACAGTGGTAAACAATAACTTGTGATAAGCAAAAATGGACCATACAGCGAGCAACAAACATTTGAATCGATTTGGAAATCAGAAAAGTGGAAACACACGTCAGCCAAACCCGGGTGAAATTAAATTAATCGACACATAAATTACATAAAAACTGCTTAACATATTTTTTATGAGATAACTAAACGACATCTACAACGATTGTTTAAAATTGGTTTAAATGGTGTTTGGTCATCAAATACAAAATAGAATTAAATCAACTCAGTTGAATCCCAGTGCGAATTTAAATTCAATAAATCGGTTAAGTCTATCTTACGAATTGCACATTTACACAGGCAAAACAAAAATAATTAAATAAAGGTCTAAAATGTAACTCAACTTTACCAGTGTCTAAAAAAGAATTTGACATTTAGGTATAGAATACAGAATTAGCGTTAGGCCAGCGTCAATTGAAGATATGAAAGACGAAAAGTACGCGGATGCAGATACGATATCAAATGAATACAAAGTTGCTTTTCATATAAAGGATCAAATGTAGAAATCGAAAAAAAGCATAAAACAAATATGTACAGATATTCACTAACTATTTATTAAAAACAGATTAATACGAACTAAACTAAATGATTTATTGAATACCAAAAAGATTTCTAAGTTTGATTCAGATCTTACAGGCTAGATCCAAAAAATGTTACTTAGCATTTTAAAATCTTTGAAATTTGATATTTAACGAAGAAAAGTACAAATTAAGAATAATAACCGTGTGTTAGAATTCTATATGGTCTCCCAAAGACTCAACTCCCTTAGACCGCGTCTGTCTTTTTTACATTAATGATCCAT